>VXBO01012696.1:15252-93376 GCA_013400135.1 Rhinoptilus africanus
CCCCCCCGCCCCCAGCCCAATTTGAAAAGAAAAGGAGGCTTAAAAAGAACAACATATGACTTAAAAAAAAGCCAAAAAGCCTTGTTCATTGCACTATTAAGACATTGGCATGTATTCAAAAGATAATCCCTGTCCATCTTGATTCAGTCATGAATTTTTCATGCCCAGTCTGAAAGAAAGCTACTTCAAACTTCTAGTGCTTGGTAGTTTAAACTTTACATATGTTTTGTCCTGATTTAGTCCTCCCGCCTTGTGCCCATAATGTACCTTCAGAAATCTTCTGCTTCCGTCTGCTTTGTTCTTATTGTTTGGATTAGCTGTCTCATCACCCTTCAACAAGTTTTGCCCTCTTTGTGGTCCAGAGTAAAATTAAAGGACCTAATTAAAACAACAATAGTACAAATATCTAAAACTGAAGAAGAGCAAGTAGCAAGTCTGTATGCTGCTCAGGCATATATAGTTTCTAGATCCATATTTTGTGCAGATTGCTTAAGGTTTTGGGTTGGGTGTTTTTTTGGGGGTTGGGGTTTTTTTTCCTTCTCTGAAAGTGTGGTGATTGTCTCCTTGACAAGTCATGAAGTGTGAGATTTTAGGCTCTCATTCCATTCTGACCGTCCTTGGTTTTGTCCCTGTGCAACTTCTGAATAAATATTCAGGCTGCCACTGTTTGGATTCTGCTAAAGGGCTAGCCCCAAGGATAATGTAACTGAGGTTATTAATTGAAAATACACACATTACTTTACTTAAATCCTGGGCTATTTTTGGAATGAACTGTGTGTATTCCTTTTGCCCCCACAGAAAACTGCTGCGTTCATCGAGGTTTCAGAGGGGTTCAAGGTGCCTTTCAGGACAGGTTCTCTTGATAAGAGCTGCAACAAGTACAACATTTTCAATTAGACTGAGCTTTATAGCGAGTTCCTGATGGTCATTTCTGCCTTGTGTTAAGATAGTAAGAGTTTGAAATTCCTGGCTATTTTAATTTCCTTTTCTTTTGTGAAGATAACAAGAAGTCCATATTATATATGAACTGGTGAAGTGAAGGTGTGGAGAACATAAGTTCCCTTCCTTTCCTTTTTTTCTGCATCACAATGTTAATTAAAAATAATTACTGTGAATGATAAATAAAATAAAGGTTGACCAAAATAGAATCCCCATAGTGAGGTCAAAACCAAAAAGACCAAAAGAATTCCTGGAGTAAATCCTTTGTTCTGTGATGAAGTCAGACCAAATTTGTAGCCAGTGTAAACTAGTGTTCTTATCCTGGCCCCGGTGAAGACAAAACCCAAACTATCTGAGTCTTACAAAGCAGTAGAGTGTTAGCCTTTGTCTTCTGCTATATTTTTAAGGAGTAGTCTTTAAAGACATAAGGGAATTTACCGTGTTCTGTAACCTTGTGTATGTTAAAGCAAGGTGCACTGTGGCTTCAATATTAATTCAAACAACATAATCTAGGTCTCTTCTGTAATGAATATCAGCTGACACCGTTACTCTGGGATAGAGCAGAGCCTGAAAGGGCATGAAGGGGAGAACACTCATTCAGTGGGATTAGCTCATATAGGAACCATGTGGCATCATATAGAGTAGTTCCTGCTTAAATCTTCGTGGATGTTTTGGTTCAGTGTATCCTGGTAATATGAGAACTATGAATGTCTCTGAAATCTGCTAAAGAGATCAGTCTTCGTGGGAACGAAAGAAATACCGACGCTTGAGGGGAAAGAGAAAAACCTCCAAAACCTCTTAGATTTTCTTTGTTATTCCGAGTGAAAATGGGAAAGTGAAGTCCCGAGAAAGGTGTACTGTTGGGCCAAGCACAGCAAAGGTGTCCTGCTGGACTAAATATGCTGATTCAGGGCAATGAGGGAACTGCGTAAGTTTATTCCTCTCATTTGTTACTGTGTGTTTTCAGGCAAGAGAAAAAAACACGGATGGGTTAGCTTGGAGAAATTTGTATTCTTCTCAAGTTCTTTGTATCATGGACATTTCCTAAAAGTGTATTAAGAGGGGCGGGGAAGGGAAAAGAAACTAATTTCAGGTTAGCGGTTTTAATTCAGAATGCCTTTGATCAGGAACCAAATGACGGACACTAAGGATGCATAAAGTAGATGTAAAAGCAGACAGATGTAATGCCACGGACATGATTTGTTAATTCTTGCATTGAAGACATCTTCATAGTGTTGGTGCTTATTAATGCTGTTAGAAACATTGTGGGGTTGCTCTGTGGGTCTGAAGTGGTACAAGGCAGTGAACTGGTTATTTCATGTGATTGACATCTTGGTTTCTGAAATCAGTTGATTTACAGTTTTGCACTCAGTTATATAAATGCTACCTCTTTGCAGTGTGTAAATACGGGCATGGATATGCACAGGTTTTTTTCTCCTTTACCTGATATCATTAAAAAATTATTTTTATATTAATTCCCCATTAAAATAATCTCCAAATGTCTCCGATTGTTAAAAACAAACATGAAAGTTGCCCCAGTAGGCAATGAACTGATCCCTTTCTTACCTAGCTGCTTTCATCAGGGAAAACAAAACTCTAGGTCAGCAGAAGCCCACAGCACTACAGAGAGCTCCATCTGGGATGTGAACGTTCCCATTGTCAGGAAGAAAAGCAGAAAAATAATCTGCGTCAAGTAGTAAATGAGCACCTGCACTCTTCCCTGTTTTCAATGTGCCCGTCTTTTCACTGGCGTGTGACAGAGTGTCAGTGAGAGTTTCTCATCTCCTTTCAAGTTGGATGAACCTGATTTAATGGAAGATAGGGGAGGAGGCAGCGTTCCCAGACGCCGCTGCTGAAAACATTTCTTCTGATGAATTTTAATTAAAGTCCTTGGGAAAAAAACCCCACAACAAAACAGAGAGTTCATAACAGAAATATTGAGTCTTCTGTGTAGTGGCGTGAAGGGCATGACTGTAACAGCCCCTTGTTTTGCTTACTGTGCAGGAGGGGTGTTGAGATAGAAAGAGGGCATAATGAGCTGCTTCTGACCTGCTCTGAGTTGTGCGTGTTTCTAGTCTTTCCTTGTCCTCTTTCTTTCTCCACTTCTCCAGCGTATTTTGTGTGCAGCCAGTCAACCGTGGCATCACTATCTGTCCACGAAGCTATTGATACAAGCATTTAAGAGTCTGAAAATGCCCATGGCCAAAAACTGGCCAAATGACAAGAAATGCTCTGCTCAGTGCATGTCTGTCAGACAAAGGCCTGGTTTGGTAATGTTGGTATTGCTCTGTGGAAGGGTCTTCATGACTATGGGGGGCTCTTGACAGCCTGAATTTCCCAGCCCCTCAAGGCATTCTGTAAAACTCCGGTGCTTGGTTTCTGCTTTCCAGTGAGGAGGCTGATTGAGGCACAGGTGGTTTAGCAAAGGTTCCTTCACTACTGTCCTTTGAGCGGTTTTGGGTGGTTTTTAATGGGAATAGTGACAATCAAAGTTCTGGTTATGTTTGGTTCTTCTGTTTCGAAGCTCACCCTTGTCTTTTATATTTGTCTGCATTTTTTGGTATTTGTTGTCCTAAATTCTGTGGTGTCAAGTTCAGTGGGTTTTTCTGATCTGTTGTCGTTTGAGAATTTGATGGCAGCAGTGGGAGAGCAGAACCGATGGCTGTGTCACCCGCGCAGAGAGCAGAGAAGGAAGTTCTCTGACTGGGATGTGGTTCACACTTTTCAGGAGTCAGCAACTTTTGGAAGAGGATGGAGACACGCTGTTCAGGTTCTGACATTTGTGTAGCAGAAATGTTCCTGTAATCTTTTCTCTGGAAGGTATGACGCAGATAATGTTATGATCTGTTTGAGAAATACATTGTCCTAAAGCTTTGCTGGAAGGAAACAATACCAGCTATACTTAGTAACCCCCTGCCCCCACCCGAAGCAGAACCTGGGCACTGCTTCTAGCTAATGGCAAGAACCCTAGAGCACGCTTGTAATTTCTACACAAGGGGAAGTGGCAGGCCAACTTTGATGGCAAGGCTATTGAATATTATCAGCACGAAAACAAAAATGTCATTGTGTTCAGCTGCTAGACTTTCCCATACCGTTCCAAACAAGCATCGACAAGAGCTCTGTGCTATGCAGCATGCAATGTCCTTCATTCCAAGTATTTGGTAACTTCCCAGAATTATTTGTGTGGCAAACGCTGCTGCGAGATTTGTGCTAAAAGCTGAAAAGTCTTTAGGTTTTGGGTTTTTTTTAAATGCTCGTTAGAGAATGAATTTCTTAGAATTTTTGCAGCTACATGAGAGATTTTATGTTTGCCTTGTTATAAAACAGAGACAGGAAAGATGGAATGCTTTCAGCTAATTTTTAAAAGATGTTGTTCTGACAAAGATCTGAAAAGGTTTTCTCTTTCTTTGGGCATGTATTTTCTGTGTCCCCATCATGAGCTCTAGGGAAAGTGGACATCTCTGGATTTTGGTTCTCTTGGGAAGTACCTAGCCACAAGTCTGGGGGCAACCCCAAATAAAATAATGAAGGTAACAGCAATGTGGAAATATAGGTCCTATTCTGAAATAATCTCTGCCAGCAGACACCCAGCCTCATAAAAGCTTCATGGAAGCACAGCAGTCTGTTCAAATAGCAGTTATTGCAGGATCACAGCCATGTTATTGTTTCAGTGTAATACAGGTAATAAGTGCAGCATTTATGGCTATTACTGCCTGGTGATCACATAAAAAAAAGAAAAGAGACATGCTTTCCTTACCTCAGCTTCCCAGTTCAGCATTTCCATATACTCCTGGGGTTAAAATCCAATTATGAAACTTCAATTATTTTCTGTAATTCACTGATTCAAGAAGAACATTAACTTTTTAGCTTCTTTATAGTAGGGAATAGTAATTAAAAGGGATAAAATAATTCACAGTTTCATAGAATTTAAGATCCAGAAGAGACCAAGGGATGGTCTACCATTATTTTCTAGTTGATTCAGGTCCTTGAATTTCTCTCATTTGCTACTAGACTGAAAATAGCAATTTATTTTGATATAAAGAAACGTTCCAGAAAAGCACACACTCTGGATCTGAAAATCTGAACGCAAACAACAAACTACTGTTGTAGTTTGAACAAACTACAGTTTGTTCCTGTTAACCACGTTCCCTGGTCAGAATTTCTGTCAGACTTCCAAATAACTTTGTAGTTTTATTTTTTACCTGTTGGTTCTTGCTGTTATCAGATTAAGGACCTTTCAGATTCTCTCCCTCTCCCTCCATCCTCCTTCCAGGTGTACCTATGCACTATAATCAAATCACTTTTCAGATTTTTTTTCTTTAATAATCAGAATAGATGGAGCTGTTTAAGTCTCTGATTATAAGACACTTTTCTCCAGCCTGTGGATAATTTCAAGGACTGAGGGATCATTTAAATGTTTTTAAAACTAATTATTGGAGCTTAGAAATAATTTCCTCTTCATGTTTATGGAGATTTGTTATTATGTGGAGTTTATGTAGCCATATTTGCTTGTGTGTGTTCTTAAGTGGATGAGATGTATTACTGGAACATCTCTGTTCCTGAGCCGGAGAAACGATGCTCAAATGCTGCTGTGGTGTCCTAGCAGATGTGTAAGGAGATGCATCATGTGCTCTGTGGAGATCGCAGTACACTGGTGCTGGCACTGTGTCAGAAGCAGAAGCTCATCACTCCACCTCTGAGGTTTTGATTACCTTTAATTGTAAAAGAGATGTCTGTCCATTCTCAGCTTTGAGTAACAAAACTCCACACAATGAGAAGGCTGCAGCAGCCTTGAAGCTTGACTTTTAAAAGTAAGGAATTTGGATCTAAGCCACACCTAACTTAATTTTCTAGAACTTAATATCTCTTCTCATCTTTAACTTTTTGTCCCCTCTGCTTTACTTAAATCAATACCAAATGTAGGATTGTCAATTAAATGGAGTATATATATAAAAACCTATAAAGGTTTTTAATGGCAAGACAATAATTTAGTGCAAATATTTCAATATAAAGTTTATTCAGTACCTTATGAACTGCATAACAAATGAATTCCTATCACATATACAAACATACAGCCAGTTCAAGGACCTGAAGGATTCATATAGGGCAGTCTCTTGACTCTGAGGATAAAATGAACTCAAAGCAATTGCTTCTAAATGGAAAGACAAACTGATGGCTGCAGTGGAACAAAATGGAATATGACCAAGTCATTGGTGGGGTTTAAATCAAAGCAGGACAGTATGCTCATGCCATGAATTTGCTCATTGCCTAACATAAGAATTGGACTAAAGACATGATTGATTGCAGGTCTTACAGACGTGGGAGACAGGCTGTAATGATACAGGTATTAAGTACTATTAGCACTTTTAGGACTTATAGTTGTTTCATGTCTATTTTCATAATCCTGGCTTTGTTGTAACATGGATTTGCAATTGTTAGTTCTTGTTGGGTTCCTGCATTTGTTAATTGATTCTTACTACACTTAGATATAGAGAAACCAGAATTTCCCTTAATCACAAGACCACATCTTCTGTCCCTGCTGTGTCCCTGCCGTGCTGTTCCCATGGTATGCTGGGGATATGGGCTGCTGTTAGGTGAGCGCTGGCAGCTGGGTCGCCCACTGCTGCTGGCTAAGTAGAGCTCTGCCAGCCAGCACAGGAGGCATTTTGTGGTGAGGAAGAGGTGCGTCAGAGTGGCAAGAAGAGTGACCTTGCAACTCCTTGGATGATGTTGTCTACCAGTACAGTTTAGTGTGTGCTGAGCCAGCTATGTGGAACAGACTAAAATCCCTTGTCCTCCCTCATTGTTTTTTCCATATTTTTTTTCCCCTCCCCATTTTCTTCCCTAATGCAATCCTCCTCTAAAGAGGGATATTTCTGCACAGCAGTCAGGCTCATCATTTGCTTAGTAGGTGCTGGCTAGCAGTGCAAGGGTATTGATGAGAAAGCTTGTGTTAAATCTCCCTTTGGAAGCTGCCCTAGAATTGTTACAACTCACGTACACGTGGCATTTTAATCTCTCCGCAAAGACTCCTGAAAAGGATTTTTAAAGGACTGCACCACTCGTTAGTAGCTGTCACCAGTGTGTGAGGCACGTTCTCAGCGGAGATTTTAGCAGCCCTCCGTTGCACCTGGAGTCACAATGTCGCCAAGTAAATACATCTCTATCTTTTCAGACTGCCAAGTCACGGCAGCACCGCACAGGGCTCGGGATGTTGAGCTCATGAGAGGGATCTCGGCACTGTCAGCAGATTCCCGGGGCTGGGCACTTTTTTTCAGCCAGGGGACCTGCTGCGGCAGGCCGTCTGGTGGGGACGTCGAGGCGAGTTTGACATGCTGAGGGCTTGCGGGATTCAGGCCGTGTGCCAGCAGTAAAGTGCTCGTTGCCTCCTAACGAGGTAGCCCTCCAGTCCTGCTATCAGGAGGTCTGCAGCTGGTCTGCTTAATGGTATTTAGTAACAGTATGTGCAGTAAAGCATGCTCTCCTATTACACAGAAATCCACTAATGCTGGCATCAAGAGTGGCGGGTAATTCAATCACACCCACAAAAATGATATTAACATAACATTAAAGAGCTGTGTAGACTAGCAAAAGACAGGAAATTATGGAGTTCAGGCTTGAAACTTTATCCTTAACTCACCCATATTGTGCCGAGGTATTTGGAAATTTCCACAGAGCGTGTGATTTTATGGAACCTACAGTGGGGTGGATTGTCCTGTTTGTCTGCGGAGGATTTCCTCACTAACATCAGCTAGTATTAGTGAGAATTATATAAAGAAATCCTGGCACAATTTACAGAGTGTAGCTGGACAATGTAAGCTTTAAATATTAATTTCTTGGCTTGGACAGTGTACCCACCCCAGCATTTCTGTGCTCCATCAGGTGTTAGATGTGTTGACTTTTTTCAGACCAAGTTGCAGTTCAGTAGCTAAGCCGCTCTCCCAATTTCAGAATTAATTTTTAGGGATGTTTTTTTTGTTCAACAGTCACTAAGAAGGTTTTGTTTTGAATTTACCTTTTGATTTAAAGACACTGCTGCTATTTATTTGAGGTAAATTGATTTGAACTAAGCTGAATTACTTTAAAAAAACCCCAAACTAGTTACGTTTTAAGATCTTTGGGCCTTACTCATATTTTTCCTCATTTTTGGTACTGCAGAAACTTGTAATGCAACTCAGTAAGTAAGATTAACTTCATCACATAAAAATCCTTGGTTGGAAATAGAAGAAGGTAAGGTATTGACTACACTGTCCTCTTCCTTATGGCTTCCAGTCTTCTATTCTACCTCTTTGTGCCAGCAGGGACAAGGGGAAGTTCTTGCAAGGACCCCATGGGTCAAGGAGGAGGCAAGGAGTCAATTTACAGTCTATCAGCTTAAGCTGTTTTGTGAGTACAGTCATTTTATTTTAGCCATTGGCATCAGAGCCACCAAGAGCTAAGGTCAGAATTGTCTGTCACGCAAGGAGGGGACTCCACTGCAACCAAACGTGAGATTGCCTATCTGTGAGAGACGGTGAAGCCAGCAGGTACACCGCTTCCAAAGCAGATAAAACAGCAGCTAAAAAAGTGCAGCACCCAGATATGTTCCGACATCTTCAGGCAGGTTTTGTAGGCTGTGCTGAAAGGTATTATGCCCTTGGATACCCTGATACCAGCGCCCAAGTAAAGCCAACTTGAGTTTAAGTCACATCTGATTTAGAGTTCATTCCCACATGGCTCTGGGACAGAGTGAGCTACATGATCGTCATTTGGGGGAGATTAATCTAGTGCAGTGGAAGTAAAGAGTGACAGAAACCAGCAAGAATTATTTTGCTCTCGTAATATGTCATTTGGAGATTTTGCGTGGTATTTTCTGGAGATGATGAACTCGTGGTACAATTAAGCTCTGAGGTTGTCCTGATTTTCCCCCCGTGCGCTTTTTGTGCGAAGGAGCTGGGGAGGATTGCCACCGTGTCTGTCTCTGTGGTGAACAGGATGGTCATTAATGACCATGCATAGAACAGTAGGATGGCTGTATCCTAGGGGAAATCAATTTTCTGCAGAGAGCCAGGCTTGTAAAGAGTAGAAAATTTCCACTGAAGGGGAGGGGGGGAAGGGGAGACAAAATTGGCAGAGCAGGGATTAAAAAATACAAAGGCTTCAAAAGTGAGGGAAGACTCAAAAGGCTTTCTGTTCAAGGCGGTTTTGGGGGGTTTTTTTTGCCTGTCAAAATTGAGCAGGTCTCAAACATGCTAATCTTAGAGATGGGTGAGAGAATGGCTGCCTTGAGAAGCTCTGAAGCTCCAGGATGGAGGACATGGGGCTGAGGAGTGTCTGGGGTTTAGACAAATGATGATTCTTTTTTAAAGTGTGTTTTTCTTTTAGATGGAGAACAACCATGCAGATCTGAATCAGTACTTGCAGATGCTTCTGGGTTTTTGAAGCCACACAGTGAAAGCTGAAAGGTTAGAACTAGCTGAGGTAGCTCCATGCTTTCCTGCAGAACTGGCGTGTCTGTGGCGTGGAGGGGTCCTTGTGTTCCTCACCATGTGCAGGGGCTCAGACTAGGGTCATTTTTTCTGCCGTTCTCCACTCTGACACGTTTGTGTCTCTTCTCTGAATCACAGAGTTTCACTGGGGCGTGGAGTGTCTCTCTCAACTTTGGGTGGCCCAGTGGCTATGAAAGTCCTCCCCCACACTGTAACAGTTTGCTTCTCTTTCTTCTTTTGTGCCGATTTCCTGCTGCTTAAACCTTGCTGCTCCAGCCTTGCAGCTCCCTTGCAGACAGGCTGGAGAAAGCTTGTTTTCCCTAGGATGTTGTCATTTTACTCTCATAACAGATTTTGAAAAAACTATTTCACGGGGGAGATAAGGGAACTAAACCGTAACTGGTGTTAAATATCATCATTCAGATAACAGTTCTAATATGAATAAATTCGCTTAGACTTTGTAAGTATGTTTGTATGTTTATATATCTTAAAAATGTAAGCAGACATAAATCTTTAAATCTCAAACAAGAGGATGATTCTTTTCTGACTCTGCTCAATATTAAAGGCTAAACCAGAGATAAGATAACATTCCCATAAACATGGAAGCTTGAACAAAGGAGCTGTTGTCCTGAGAATGTGGGAATTGAAAAGAAACTGAAGTCTGAACTTAGGAAATTGTCTTACAAAATGGAATGTTGCATGTAGAGTAACATTTAATGGCGCTCAGAAATTGCAGAACAGGGGAAATCCATAGATCTTTCTCTTGATCTCAGTGGTCTCTGGAGCAAGCCCAAAGAAAGCAAAGGGCAGAGGCACATGGGAAATGACCTTTTCTTTTGCTTTGGCTTCTTATTCAAGGTGTTGGTCTTTTGAGAACTTCCTTTCTTGAAGAGCAGAAAGGGAAAGGGTCGGAAACTCCCATGGTCTGAGTAAGTGGGAGGAAAGGGTGCAAATGCTGTTGATGAATATGATGTTTCAGGAACGTGTAAATACATGGCCTGATACTGCAAGTGCTTGGTTTATGAGAGTTGACCATTGAGTACATTCCGGACTGTCCAGAGTATGAATTCAGTTGTTGATAGTTGTAAATATTTGCAGTCTATAGGTATGTTTCTTCTAGAATATGTCTTTGACTCCATGAAGTCTGACTGTTTCCATTTTACATTGGTTTTGTGCTTTCACTGCTTCTGATGGGATGTTCAAAAAGCAGTCAGCTTGCTGCTAGAGGTTATCATTATAAATTTTCTGTTATTAATTTTTAAACCTAGCACATTTGGCAGATTATATTTTAGCTACTGGAATATAACTTATCTGTATAGGATATACTTGCCATTTATATGCGTGATAGCATAGCAAAGTGAGGGGTGTCAGCACAGGGGTTTTCATAAATCTTTAAATCCAGCTCTTTTTGTAAAGCGGGGAATAGAACACAGGGTGGATTTGTTCATTGTTATTAATTTTTATTTATTTATTTATTCGTCACAAGGTTATTTTCTGGACCTAAAACATGCAACTGCCAAGCACTGTTTTTTCCCTAGCTGAGGATGTTCACTAATATTTGATGAAGATGTTGCCCTTGGTGTTGCCAAGCCTCAGAAGTTTATTGCGAGGTTCACAATATTTGTTTCTTAAACCCTTAGATCCCGAGGCATGTGATAAGATGGGAATCTCGGCTTTCAATTTTTAAAATAATGTAGGTTTCTCTCCTTCGGGTCTGTAAAGAGAGGCATAAAAATACAACCCTGTCACAAAGGCTTGAAATATATAAGCAAAATGAAAGCATATCTCAAACATATTTGTTTTGTAGTTATGTTTTAATACCAAAAGTTAATTTCATAACTTTTTGGCGCATTAGTGAGCAACAGCAATTGTCAGTACTGTACTCCTTGGCCCATTACAGGAAGAATTGTGGATTTATCCCAGTGAATCACAGTTCTTTCTCACAGTATGCTCAAAACTTAAAATGAGTTCTGTTTTTCCACTGATTTGTGGGTTGTATCTTATTTCATTACATTGTTGGCTTCAGGTGCCTTCAAATAATATACAAAAGACCCTTCTTGAGGGCTCCCAAACTACTGAAGCTCGTTTACTTCCAAACCCAGCGTTAGTGATCAGATTTCAAGATGTGCTCACTGTTTTTCAACGAGTCTTTCATTCCTGGGCTGAAATTTCCCAGCAGAAACATAAAATATTTAAATTCTTACTTCTTCCTACAGATCTGCCCATGTATATTTCAGAAAGGATGGGTTATATAGCACATCTTTTTTTCATAACTCTCCATCTAGGGTTCTGCCTGATAGGACCAACCAAGTGTCCTTTTAAGGACAGAAGACACTGCGTATATAAAGAGTGCATTTATTTAGTGAATCCCATGGCTTATCTAACCCCTTCCTGGTCCACATTGGCTGTTTCTGGGTGCAAACTCAACCACAGCAGAACACAGCAATTGTCAGTGTTGGCTTTTCTTCTGTAGGAGACGCACGCCCAAAGGGTCCAGTGAGAGAAGCTGGCACAAAGCCTGAGTGAGGAGGTTGTGGTTGACTAAGATTTTGTTTGTCTTAGGCTCATTGGTTCTCAGAAGTGTTGACTGATGAGCAGAGAGCTATGAGACATGCTAATTACGCCATTTTCCCTGCCCCTTGATGTTATCTTAAAGTGTAACTTCAATGCTCAAAGACAGAAAATAACGAGGCAGATGCTCTGTTGGTATAAATTGGGGCAGCCCATTGGAGACAGAAAGGGGTCACCACCTTTTTGGAAACCAAGACTATGATCTGAAGGGCAGTTTTGAATAAGCTGTCCCTCTCCAAAGATATTTACCAGGCTGACACAGTGAGGCTGATATGTTCAATCATGTCCATTTTTCTTTGGACAATAAAATATGAATAATTATTTATATAAAAGACAAGGGCTCTACGCTAATTATCTTTTTAAACCTGTAAATGTTTTTTTGTAACAGATGACTCTTCATTTAATGCTATATTTATTTGCATATTTTAGAAGGATTTTTCTAAACATAAAAAAATTAACTGATGATTCATAAATTATTTATCTATATTGCATGCTGGGCAGCTTCAACTAGTCTGAATTTTATTGTTGACAAAGCTATCATTTAAGAGCAAGTTTTGCAGAATACCTGCTTTGGGACCTTGGCCTGCGAGTTGTGGTGAGTTACCAGCAAGAGCAGATTTGTCCTCCTAAAACTAATTACTGTAATAGTAGTTATAGGCCTTGCATCAAGGAAAGCAAAGCACTCGCCTACTGGAAACATGCACTTGCGTGTCCTGTGTAAGTCTATTTACTGTATCAGGGCTGTAGGGAGGACTTTCCACACCGAACAAGCACATTAATTTATGAGCCTGCAAACGTGCTTTAACCTCGAGAAACATGGATCATCCCGTTGTAACTTCAACTGGGCTGCTTACATGCCTGAAGTTGTACGCGTGCATGAGTATTTAAAAATATTGTGGACAAACAGCTTATCGAATCCATTTCTAAACCCTCTCCTGAGGCCATCTTTATGTTACAGAGTTGCCTGAATAAATGGACAAAAAAAATCTTTGCTTTTAAAAATATACTTGGTGGGTTTAAATAAAATCTAAAAAAATCAGAACCAGAGGTATTCTGTCCCAGTCCTGGGCAAGCAATATGCACTTTTGTCCATGTAATTATGAAAATCCAAATCCATGCTCTTGATATTTCTCCTTGAAAATTCCAGGCAGAGAAAAATGTGCTCCTCTGCATCACTTTTGTCAAATTTTGACTGCTGGAAAATTAATACAGCTGTGATATTCCAGCCCTGGAATGAAAAGGATTAACGTAAATATACTGAAGAAAAAGAAGCAATTCTGTGATGTAGTTCCTGAAATACGTATTTTGCAATGTAAAATTCCTGAGAAACTGTTCCTCTCAAAATCTTAAGTTGTTTCCAAAGACATCCCAAGTACCTGTTTTTTCTCATTTGTAAATGATGAAATGGGAGCTCTGTGAGCTCAAGAAGTCTCACTCACATACTTGATTCAAATGGCCTCTGTGTGAACTCCATAAAATGCTTTGAATTATCAGTTTGAGTTCACAATCCCTGGTGGTAGCGGAGTTCTTGCTTTCTTCTTTAATTCCTTTTCTTTTTAATTAATTTTCTTTCCTTGACTATTAATGAAGATGGAGACAATATATACATATATTTTACAGAATGTTGCAGTCATAGAATTTTTTTAAGAGTAAATTGTTTTAGTGAAATGCCAGAAAATCTGCAGAAACCGAACGCTCTGAATTCTCTTGAATAATGAGGCTATTGTTAAATCAGCGAATACTTTAGAGATTAATATCATGGCATGCTTGTTCATACCAACTGTAATTTAACAATGAATCCTCCGTAAGTAAGCAACACTGTGAATGAGAAATCAGATACAAGACAGCAGAGCATGCAAGAACATACAAAGTAAATAAATTCTACACACAAGAATGATATGTTGGGGGTGGGTGGGTGTTTGTTTCCAGAATACCTCAGGTAATTGAGTTGCTGGATAGAGGAGATTCTTCAAGTTTGAAGATCTGCTTAATTTTTTCTTTCAACACCTAGGAGCAATGTCTTTATAGTGGAAAAGATAGGTTTTGGACGTTTTGTTGTTTCTTTTTTCCCCTTCCTGTTCTTTGAAAATTAGAGTATGCCTGGCATTACCATTTGTGACAGGCTACAGTAAACCACATCTCATTCTGTGAAGGGTTTTGGATCCCTAAGCTGTCTTCCTCTGTATAATGCATCCTATCATTATACAGAAAATTTAGCAGCACTGCTGAATGTCTGCAGACAAAAGTTGCATTTTATTTTTTTAAGACATCTGAATTCTTGCAAATATGGAATAATTAGTAGTTGAAGATTTAATGATGGCCCAGAAGAAGGACTGAAGTGTTCTGCATGAAATCACAGTTATTAATTTGTGCATGAATTTTGTTTTCTATAGTTAATTTAGCAACTGTAGAATATTTTGCTAATTAATTATTAACGCTGGTTATTTCTTATGGCAGAAATATGAGGGAAAAGCATATCTTTCTAGCAAAGCAAAAAATATAGACCTCAGAATTTAATTGAAATATTATATACAATAATGTAATCATGTTTTAAATAGTGTCAATATTCAAACATACAGATATAATATGAATATAATATATAGCACTAATACAGAATAAACAGTGTTTAGAATGAAAACTGCAACTAAGAGCTGTCAAAAAACTGGGGAAAACTGCTGTAAAATGTCAGGCTTTTATGGGGAGTGCTACTTTAGTAACTGGCATTTTATTCTGTCTCGGGTATCAAGAGTGTGACAAATCTGTAGCCTTATTATAAGCACTGTGAATAGGATTTGAGCTTGTACCTACTGAAGGCAATGAAAAAACTGTCTTTTATTTCTGCAAGTGTTGGATCAAGCCACTTAATTTCATTTACATGCCGACAAACCCATCTTTTTTAAATTTTTTTTTTTTGGCCAAGGAAAGGAACAAGGCTACAGGAAACATTACCTTTGAACTGCTAAAGTGATATACTTCTTACAGGTCTGAAAGTTCAAGTTCTTTATATTTCCAGAAATTTAGTATCTTCTTAGTTTTCATTTACTTTATCTCTTTATCTTCTGTTTTACCTGACTTAATTTCCCAAGTACTTACAGTAAGTCTTCAGAGCCTGTACGCTTTCATATGGGACTCTTTTTCCGGAGGTGAGTATGTATAATGTTTAAGAAATGAATGCAGATTAGTTTGAATTGGAAATATGACTCTCGCTTTCTTGGTAATATCTGTGTTGTCTTGTAAATACATTTCTAACTTGGATGTGAGACGCTTCTATCGTTTTAGTGAAGATGAAGGCAAAATGCCTTCCTGTGCTTTAATAGCAGAATATTTTTGGGACACTGGAAAGGAAAGCTAGCGTTTTAAAAGGAGAGGAATTTTTTGATTGTAGGTGTTTCTACACAGATTCTACACAACTGTTTCTACACAACTCCGTTGGTATAACGCAAATACCTGGCTTGAGTTTCAAAATTGCTGACCAACATTTTCCGTTACAGAATTCAGTACTTATGACTCGGGGGCCCTGAGTCAAGGGCCATTTTAGATGTACAACCAAAGGGTTTAAGAGGCCTCCCTCCCTCCCTCTTTTTGTGGTGTTTTTGAAACTCTTGGACAAGTTGTTATTCTAAATTGCTATACTAACTTTTATTATATTTAGTGAAGGAATGATTTTTGTAAACTTGACAGCTAGACTGAGTAAGTTAAGAAGCCAGAGCAGCTGAATGTTAAACTCTTACAGAAGTACAGTCATGTTAATCCAGTACCCCTGGTTCCCTGCAACTACCTTCTTCTGCTTGTTCCCCAAGCCATGTGCTGGTCTGTGAAAATAAAGGGTGCTCCGAGTGGCAGGAATTTTGTTGTTGTATCTTTGTGTGAATTAAAGAGTTTAGTCTTAACTTTTCCTTATTTAATTAAAAATAGTATACAGAAAAACAACAACAAAGCAGCTCAATCTTTGTTAATAGATAGAATAGCAATATGTTGTATTTTTGGAAAAAAATAGAAGCATTGAAAACGTCACGCAGTAGCTGAAATGCACAGAAATGATCACGCGAATCAGAACTATCTTTCTGAGTGAATTTCCCTTTTGTGTGTATTTGGATGTCTTAGGTTCCTGTGGCAGTGTATTTTAGGAATAACATCTCTCCGAGAAACCCAGCAGCAGTTCCTTCTCTACTTCAGGCTTTCTTAATGTGGGCTTTTTTTTTTTTTTCCTCCCGAAATCCATGATTTTCCTAATAGAGTCTGCTTTAAACAAAATGAACTCAGTTATGCTATTTATATATTAATTCACAAGAATGAAAGAGCCTCAGAGTTGCTTATCTAAATCCAATTACTGCTGGTCGAATTCATCCCAGTACAAAAGTTCCTGAGATAAAAGCATATATTACCTAAATGCCCAGAAATGCAGACTGTTTTCAGTTGGGTGAATTGTGCTGTGAGCAATGCGTGAGGCCTTGAGTGAACCCTAACACCGGGGATATAATTATTGAATTCTCAACTTGGAAATTACATGGTAACTCTATTAGTTTTAGGGAACAAGGAAGAGTTCTCTACAATGGTTACTTCAGTTTAAATCCCGAGTTTCACATTTATTTAAAACATGGAAACAGTAACTGGAATTGGGCAAAAGATGTGTTTTGCACAAGCGTCTGCACTAGCTGTGGCCAGCCCAAAGGCGAGCTTGAAGGACAGAATACGTCGTACCCATCACAGAAGCTTCTGTTTTCCATAACGCCGTTGAAAAGTTTGAGTGGCCCCACCCAGACTCGTCTCCCAGGAAATCCCTTCTTTGCATTATAGCTGCTCTCAGTGGTGGCTGTCCCTCAACAGGCTTCCCACCTTGGCCTGTTGCCTGCCAGCAGCGGGGTGGTGGTGCTGGTCCCCGGCTGAATCTGTTCCCTCCCAACCCTGCACCCACCTTCCCCTGCATCCCTGGCTTCCCGCAGGCAGAAGCAGAAATGGCTCGAATCCTCTGTGTAACATGAGACAGCAAATTCACATCAGTTTGGGATCGGTGTGGGCAGTGGGAAAGGTTCCTGCATCTTGGAAGTGGTGTCACTTGCAGCTGAAGTGCTTCCTTCAGGAACTATCTCCATTTTAACAGCAGTTATCAAATAACTGCCCGGGAGCGACCAGGTCGAGCTTTGTCTGCAGTATAAGTGCTGATCGACCGCCTGCCTGCAAGCTCTTGAAATGATCTATTGATACTGCAACTTTAGTGTACATTAAGGGTTTATTCTGCATTGCTTGCATCTTTCATGAGTCTGCTGAGGAGTCAGAAAGTGTGGGGTGCGGTGGGATGGGGCTCTTGAGAATGGTTTTTGACATAGCTCTGCAGCTGGGACTGAGCAGGGAGATTGTTTCTCTGTGAGCAGCACCATGGGGTCTGCCCTTAGTCCTACCCTCCGTGTGACAGTGAAGTGTTTCTAAGTGACCTGAGGGGAGACCTCATCACCCTCTACAACTACCTGAAAGGAGGCTGTAGAGAGATGGGGGTGACCTCTTCTCCCTGGTGACAAGTGATAGGACAAGAGGAAACAGGTTCAAGTTATGTCAGGGCAGGTTTAGATTGGATATCAGGAAATATTTTTACACTGAAAGGGTTATTAAACATTGGAATAGGCTGCCCAGGGAGGTGGTGGATTCCCCATCCCTGGAGGTGTTTAAGAAAAGGGTAGATGTGGTACTTTGGGACATGGTTTAGAAGGGGTTTTTGTCAGGGTAGGTTAATCGTTGGACTTGATGATCTTAAAGGTCCCTTCCAACCTCACCGATTCTATGATCTTGGTCATTTTAATAGCGGATATCAGCTGACTTGAACAGTTTCACCCCAAGCCAATATTTACAAGAGATGGTAAACATTCTTAGGTTTGTAAGAAGGTATTTCTGCCCCCAAGATAATGTTTTCTTGCCATGTAAGAACAGCCGGGCCAGGTCAGACAGGAATTTGCTTCAGTAGCTGTGGAGATGCCTGATTTTAAAACAGGACCAACATGTGATGATACTACTCTGGTATCCTCTCCCAGTTTCTGGCAGTATGGGACTTACAGGGCCACAAATGTGTCTTTGCTTTTAATTTTGTGACAGATCTTCCATGCTAGAAGTTGTCTGATAGTTTTTTGTAGACGTGTGCCCTGTGGGGCATCAGTGCGGGCTGTGGCAATGAAAGTTCCACAAGTAACTCTCCATTCTTGGGAAGTACCAACTCATGCACTTTTTAAACCTTATAATTTCCTTGGCAGTCCTTCTGTATTATGTGAAACAATGAAGACAATTAGTCACCATCTCACGGCACGAGTCCTTCTTTAATGAGTTGAAGCCTTAGTCTGTGTAGTTGCTCCTGATGTGGAAGGTCTTTCAAGAATCTGACCACCTGGTTTTAAATGAAGATTATTACATGGAAAAAACCCATTAAAAGTGTAATTGAATAGAAGGATTAAAAGAATTTTAAAACCAACAACAATGTAAACAATTTTATTTGCACTTACTATGCCTTTAAATAACACTTGGGGGAGAATATAATAAAAAACTTTACATGTTGTATGACTAGAAAACTTTTGAATAGAAATTTTGGTTCAGATGTTCAGTAGACACATTCTTGAGGTAGCCATCTCACAGATTCATAACATCTATTCCCTTGGATACTGTGATGATACAGTCACATTGAAGGGTTGGTAATAGGCATTGGGATGAACTTCATTCCACAATTATGTTTCTCTGACCAGAATTTTTTATTCAAAATCTTTGAAAGAATATCTCCATGTAGCGTAGCTCAGGAGGAAGTTAAATAGTGCTCATGTTTTCTCATGATAGGCAAATCATACCTGGTGTTTTTTACATTAATGATATCTTATTTTGTAGACCAGAGGTGTGCAGGCTGTTGTATTTTATAGTAGTTCACATTTGAATACAAGAAAACAAGAGGCCATCTCTTGTGATGAGCGCTATCCTTATTTCTCTGGGCGTTCCCATGGAAGAATACATTTTGGTACTTCTGAATGAACGAAATCAAAATTAAAGGTCACAGAAACAGAAAGCTGAACAACTCTGGAGAGGAGACATAACTTAATACCGTTCTCCACACATGCAAGAAAGAAATATGACTACATTTGTAGGAAGAAAATAGCTTCCTGATTTCATGCAGCACAGAAACCAACATTCTTCATCAGAACTGATGTTCTGATTACTGTGAAATAATTACTTGAAATATTTAGGAAAACAGTGTCCAAATTAATTCCAATTACATTCTTGTGGTAGCGCTCAAGGTTTATAGCGGTAGATTAAATCGTGTGCATATGGCTAATTGCCTATAACGGTGTTTGTTATTGTGGTGCCTCTTACCGCTCTGATGTCTGCTTTTGCAAACGTGAAGATGTGCACGTAACTTTACCTGCAGGAGGAAACCTCTCCTGAACGGAACAGAATTACTTCTGTGAGTAAAATTTCTAGTGTAACTAAGTGTTTGCAGGATCACAGTATGTAGCAAATAGCTCTGGGAAATCGGTAATAAAAGCAGTAGAACCACAAATGCCTGCCTCTGCTGGCAAGAAACCCTTAACTTTTAGCTCTCACATGACTTGGATGAAACAACATATCAATTCATTAGGAGTGGCTGGACTGAAATGGAGGCTGGGTGTTAGTTTTTGTTGGCGGAAGTTTAGGTAGGGGTTGTGTTTTATTTGAGGTTGTTGTGGGTAAGCCGCTGATTTTTGTTGGATTCTTTTTCTATATATCTGTCAGAGGCCCTTTACTGTACAAGATAGGCATGTTTTTGCATGTTTTTCATGTATTTGATTTTAAATCTAAATAAATCAAATGAGGATGCACCACACAGCCCAAATTTCCTGCTGGGTAAGTTGGCCTGCTGAACAAGCGTAAATCACACTGGCAGAGAATTTGGCTGTGCCTTCTTAAGATACGTGCTCTAATGTCTTTAAGGCCAAAGTCAACTTCAGGTATTACCATGAAGAATTATAAAATTAAGTGGAACATAAGTGAGTATAAAGGCCCCAGTTCTGGAAACACCTGAGGTTAGAAAAGCATGTGATCTCATGGTTAAAATTAAATCTGTTATGTCTGTGTTTGGAGTGGAGCCAGCTATGGCAAAATAGACCAACAACTACTTGCCCATATATCCATCGTGGTGGAGTGTACAATGGATTACACCTGCCTTCAGAGCACAAAACCCCGCCTGTCTTCAGAACCATCAAAAAAAGGTGGATATGGAGGAGAGGAAGGCTTGTACAGTTTTTATGGCTCCTAAAAGATGGCTGAAGTGGGGCTCAACTGAGATTGCACAAACTGTTAATGTCTTTAGGTCAGTTCGCCCTCCTTCTGACTGGTTTCAGTCTGAAATAGAACAAAGCAAAGCATGTTTTTCCTCCCCAGAATGAAAGTCAAATGGAAACAAATGCTTTTGCGGGTTCTTAGGGAAAGGAAAAACAGTGAAATGGAAAGTCTCAGTTTGCATCAGTCACCAAAACAGAGTAAAGAGTGATGGAGAGACAGTGGCTTTTATCTGAAGCTGAGTGGTTATGTGTCACTCACAGTGTGGAAACTTCAGCTGACAACTTTGTCAGGCACGAAATGGCCTCAAATCTTCTTTGCTGATGCCAAAGAGTATGTTTAGGCAGGCTATTCAGTCTTTCCTGTTTGTGCTGCTCCCCCTTCATGAGATCCTTAAGTGTTTGCTGGGTTGCAGACTGAAACCCAAAGGTCCCTTTTCCCCTGGGAGTGATGGTACCATTCCCTCTTTGCCTCCTTGTCTTTTTTTTTTTCTCTTTTTTTCCTTTTTTCTTTTCTTTTTTTTTTTTTTTTTCCTGGTTTACTGGGTATGCTTATGGACTGGGAGGACGGAGAAGAGCATGGGTTTGCATATGTAGTACAGTGCTCTAGCTGTCCTTTTCTGTATAGTAGGAGACAGGGTTTTTTTCCTTGGGCAGAGAAGAGAATTGCAGCAAGACATCAAGACCTTCCACATCCTGGTTTCTGGACTTTACAAACACCAAATTTGTATTGCTGTTAATAAAGATTAACCAAATAAAAATTGGTCTGCCGTACATTTCAGTGATTTAATAATGAAATGTTGGTTATTTTCCATGGGTGTTGCTTTGCCATTAGAAAATACAGTTATAGGTACTTCATTGATGGTGAAAGTTGTGTTCCATGGAAAAGTCTTCCAAATGAAAGCCCAGCCTATCAGAGTATTAGTAATGCTTTTTTGAAAAATCTGGGAAAGGTCATTTTAGAAAAAGTTCTTTTCAGTGAAGCAGACACCAAGACATATCAATGACTTGAGAAACAGAATTATTTTCCTTATTCTCATGAAGTCTTATATTCAGTCATAAATGTGATCATCTGTGATTTTTTTACCAGGGTTTTTTGCTACTTATTATTAAGTCTGCATTTTTAGTCTTAACCTCAGTGAGGTAAAGACAGATACCTATTTTATGGTCTAGTTGCTCAATGCAACAAGTTGTAGCTGCCTGAATTCCCTCTTCATTGTGCTAAGTCTATTAAATTGCAGTGCCATGCCGTGCTATCTATGGGAGGTGGTATAAATTCAAATAAGTATTAACATTTATCTTGGAAAAAGCTAGGACATGCACATAAAACTCAAAGCTTCTGTTTATCCAGAACAGAAGTTTAGAGTTTATATATGCAGGCATGGATGCACACATGAGCACAGTTGTGTGTGCATGCATGTAAAAAAATGACCATAATTCCTGCATTTTTGTTAATCCTGGAGGAATCTGGTCCATCTGTATTGAAACAAACTTTGTTTGGCAGATAAAAATGCAAAAAATATTTTTAAGCAAACCTAATTAATTTAGCCAAAGAAATATCCTTACTAGTGCTGATGTCCTAAAATCCTTGCTGTAATTGGCATTTACACTGGCAGTACAGCACGGTGACCAGAGATGGTCAGGGTGTGGCAAATGACCAGTGCTTTTCAGTGAACTGGAAAGGTGTTTGTTGAACTGCAGTGGCAGAAGGACCCTCTCCAGGAGCATCGGGCAAATATTTTTCAAGAGCAGTGGATCTCTTCCTAGTATATGCGTTATATGTGTGCAAAAATAACTATGTACGTTATTAAAATATCATAACATGTAATTCTGTTTTTTGTTTTCTCTGTAGGTATGGGAAAATTGTATCCACAAAGGCAATTCTTGACAAAAACACAAATCAGTGCAAAGGTACGTGCAAAATGTCCACCCTGTGAGTTCATTGTCTGTTTGAATGATTGACTGGTGGCTTGACTGCCAAGGCTTTGCCTCCGACTATGCAATCAACATAATGTACGGTATATTACAAACATATTTAATAATGCCAAAGCTTTGAGTTGTGTTTCCAGTAACATTGCTCATTAATTTTTTTCATTAACAAACAAAATGAAAATCACAAATCAGAACAAGTATCAAATTGCTTCAGCAGAAAAGTAAATTACCTTCTAACCACATAGTGCTGTCTGATTTGAATGATATCATCAGTGATGCAAATTGATTTCCTATATAAAAATGTGAAAGCTTTGGGAAAAGTTTCCCAAGCAAAACCTGGGTTAATTTTTCTGGTTTTTTGAGGTCTTCACCTATGTTATTGGAAGAAGACAATAATCTTTGACACAAATAGATCCACAAGTTGTGATACCAGGATAAAAATGATTCCTCTTCCAGTTTTATGTTCTTAATTTGTCTGCTAATGTATGAAAACTATTTTAGTGAAAAGTAGCATGTTTCATGTGTGTGTATATAGCTATATTTGCCTAGATAAATATTGACTAATATGTCTAGTAGTATCTCAGGACTAGAATTGTTACTCATTTACCAGTCTGAAGAGCCATCAAGTCTATGGGGGAGAAGCGCTGCTCTAAAATGACTCTGTACCTTTACACTAGTGGTGTAAAGAATCCTTTTGGAGTAATAAGATCTACTACAGTGGTTTCTTGTGATAAGAAGCACATTCTGGACAGCAGTTCTGTATGAGTTAGTGAAAAGAAAAAACATCGCAGTACAGGAATGTCTCATGAGTAGCCAGATAGGGTGTGAAGAGAAGAAGCAGAGGAAGACATTTGGGGAAATAACGGGACTCGGCAAAATCCTGCCAGCTGTACCGATGATGTTGTTGCAGTTTGTAGAAGTGTGTGCCTTTACCTATTGCCTGCCACAGCAGCATTCGCTAGCCACCCGAGATAAAAGTAGGCTGGAAGACTGCAGTTCTAGTCATAGAAGAATCCACCAATCCGATCGCTCATGGGCCATCATCAGAAGTGGCACTGTCGTGCATTTGCTTTTGCCTGGATGTGCTTTTCCTTTCCCTGGGGCACTGTTCTGGCAAACTTCTGATAACATCACTCTGTCTGTTTTTCTTTGAATATTACACCAGAAGCAAAACCTGCTTCCTTTTTTGGTTTTTGTTTTGTTTTGTTTTGATTGTGTTATGAAGGAATACCCGTGTGGGAAGATGGGTTGGGCCAAGTGCAGAAAGCCCTGGCAGGGTGGCAGAGAGAGGCACAGAGGTCAGTGCTGCAGTTTCAAAGCTGGAAGGAGATGGACATGCCTGCTCGAGTTGGGTTTGAGATAGAGTTGGATTTGAACTGGGCTGTATGTTGAATAATGAGATGAAGTTCGTGGGAGGGAGAAATGTATTTGTCTCTGCTGATCTTGGTTGTCTGAGACCACTGTGTTGTCAGTGTAGATATTTCAGCTGGGTGCCTAAAGGTTGGTGGAGACAACTAGGGGGAAGCATGCTTGATGATTGTTCTTAACTTTTTGTTTTGTTTTTAAATGCATGTTTGACTGGTAATCACTCCACTGATGTGGTGCCACCTGATCACAACTTCCTCTGTTTCCATTGCCAGCGGCAAACTGGGAATGGACCTGTTTGAGAAACACGAAATGTGAAGTGGAAAGATTGTAAAGAATTTGAATGGTAGAATTTTGAGAAAGAAAAACATCTGGGTTTGGTGTTCTTTATATTGTAGTTAGCTTTGAGATTACTGTAGTTAGGGGCCATATAACAGTGAGCTGGAATGTTGTAAAAGTTTGCTTTCACGCTGTTGTATTACACTGTAGGGCAGAGATATTTATTTGTATTTTCAAAGATGGATCTTTATGACATAAGTGGCGCCATTAAAAGATCGTAAACATAATTGGATTTATTAACAGTATGCTACATGGCATAAAAAGAATAGACATTTTGCTGCTTTAAATGCCTGGTACTATTTCCTTTCTCTTCAGTAAGGCTGCCAAAAAAAAAAAAAGCTTCCCAGGAATCAGAAGCGGGACCTGTAGAGTTCAGGACCTGCCTCGGGGCAGGATCAGCTCTAACCCGCTGCTGAAGGGTGTTTCTATAACCTGCACTCAAAGGCCTCCAGTGGTGGAGATTCCTCGAGGTCCTCAGGCAATCTGTGATAGCTCTCCCTCTCCTCACTTATAATGAAGCATTTCCTAATGTCTAACCCAAATCTCCCTTGATGCAATTTAAGCCTATTGCTTCTTTTCTTATCCCCAGTGGACATGCAGAACAGTTTATTCCTTTCCTCTTTGCAGCAAGCATATATATTTGAAGACTGCTGTGAGCCTGCTGTATATTTTCCTTAGACTAAACACTGGTCCTTTCACTTTTTCCTTAAAGGCAATTTGTTTTAAGTTTCTGATTAGATTGCACTTCACTGGTCTCTCTCTAATTAATGCACTTACTTGAAGACCTTAGAGCCGGGCACAGGGTATCAGTCAGTCTAAATCTTACCATTTTAAATAGTGTGGAGAAGTTATTTCATTTGTCTTTTCAGTCATCACATGACTCTCCTCATTGTTGATGTATCTATGTAAATAACTACATGTATTTAAAATGTAGAAACGTTTTTGAGGCACAGGGTGTTGCATGAGAGCAACAGTGCTGATTTATGTTAAGGGATTCTCTGCACCCCCGGTTCTGTTATTCTTTTCTCCAGCACTGCTGCTAGCCAGGCTTTCCTTATTGTGTGCTCTGCTCTGTGCTGTTGATTATTCTCTCCTAAGGCTAGTACTTTTCATTTGTCTGTATTGAATTTTATCCTATTTTTTTCCCGGCTATTCCTTAATTTGCCAAGATTATTCTCAAATCTTAAGTCTTCGGAGTGCTTGCAGCACTTACCTCTTTAGTATCCTCTTCACTGTTAATAAATGATTTCTCTTATCCACTGGACAAGATAATTTGGAAAAGACTGAATAATAACAGACCTGGGGAAGACTTTTGAGGAAACCGTCTCACTACACCAGGTAGTGCAGCACTGAGCCATTGAGAACTTCTTTTTTTTTAAATTAGGGCTTCTAATCAGTTTGGCACCTACATCACAGCTTTAGCTAGATCATATTTATCCCATCTCCTCAAGTTAAAAGAGACAACCAAGGTTTAACTAAAATATATAGTACTTACCTATCCATAAGACCAATTACCTCCTTCTAGGCGGAAGTATGATGTGACATTATTTATTCTTGCTAAATCCATGCTGCATGGTACTAATCACCTGTTACCTTTGAGGGTCTGTGAATGGATTAATAAGACTTTTTGCTCTAAGATTTTTTTCCTGAAGTTGAAACTAGGTTAAAGTGTCTCTAAACCACTGGGATCTGCATCAGTTCCTTTGAAAAACAAACAAAGCGGAGACTTTTTTTTTTGTTCCTTTCCAGTCTTCTGGATCTCATTCTGCAAAGCATGAGATATCCTGTTAAAGGAACCCATCATCCTGTGATGTTTATACATTGTAATAGGGTGGGTTAAATTCAAGGAGATGACAGAAGAAGTAATCCCATGATTGGAGACTTCAGAATCTATTTCGGTGTCATTTGTGTGTTGAGTAAGGTATAGAATAGAGCTGGAAATGGAAAATAGTTAATATACAGTAAAGAAATTATTTCAAATATCCCACTTATCAATGTGCAGATCTGTTAAAATAGGCCACTGCATAGCAAGAAGTGTTAAGTTTCCTCTTGGAAAAATGAGGGAAACACTCTGCGATGGACTTTAAGTCATTCTCCAGTATTCCTCAGATTTTTAAAAAGATAGCCACTACATTCCTGTCGTGCTAAGGAATAGTGTTATCTGAGGATTTCTCCCTGGTATGAATTAAGCAGTTGGATCTAAAGTAATCATATATGCTGCAAGGCAGTTCACTAGGGAAACCTTTTGACGTAACCTCTCATTTTCAGATTGCTCTTTGTTGGTGGCATAACTGCTAAGTGAGGCAGAGGAGAAGCAACAATCACCCTATAATAGAATAATATATAAAACAAAATAAGCACAGTCATGACAAAATGGCCAGAAATCACTGAACAAAGCAGGGAACAATCACATATGGAGAATAATGAAAAACAGACACATGATTCATTCAGATGTTCAAACACAAAAACCCTATAATGAACAAGTCGGAGAGTTTTGGCTGCTTTTGCTTTTTCCCTTTCCCTCCCCTCTTTCCCTCTCCCCCTTGCGCATTTCCCTTCTGGGTCTACTGTATTTGCTAATTTAAAAAGTAGGGGAAATAAAATAAAAGAAACCATTCAAGAGAAGCGTTAATCTGAAACGCGTAGACTCTTCTCTTTCCAGCCCCCGCCCTCCCCAGACTGGCTTGCCTTTGATAGACCTACGTGCTTAGAGCCGAGGGAATGAGTAATGGTTGTTTCACAGTACAGTTTCCATACCTCATAGCAATGGAATACAGAACAGTTAATCTGCCAAATACACAAGCCCATTTCTTAGAGCATGAATTACTGTCATCTGCATCTGCCCTTGCAGACACTTTAATTGCATGCATGCAGATTTACTTCCTGGTTTAATCAGGAGCTTGTATGATTTTGAGCATTTTGCTAGGATCTTAGAAGATGAGCAGGGGAGAATGACTAAAAGTCCAAAATCCCACCTGTGGGAATTTTTTTTTAATAAAGAAAACCTATGAATCACAGTAATGTGTAGGAGACAAACACTTCAACTGCATATTCTTCATTTTATGTATATTTTTTCAAACCATGCATGACTTGATTTGTTAAATAGCAGTGTTTGTCTTGGGAGAGAAATGTGCCTAACATGATGAAGGGAACTATAGAGACTCTATTTATAATTTTAATATTTCATTATGACATTTTTCTTGTTGAGAAATGTTAGCAATGATCTATTCATTTTTAAAATACGAAGACTGGGGTTGCAAATATGCAGTCATTTGGGTAGCGATGGGTTTATGGTAAAAAAATGCTATGAAGTCATCTGTGTTAACCCACCACATATCACATACAATTTTATTTCTCCAGTTGCCATGCTGTTTTTAGACCAGGACTTAAAATTTACCATGACCTATTTTAATAAGTTGAGAGTTTATTTGTGTAACAAAAATGAGATAACTGGAGGCTTACTATTAAGTGTTGGAGATAATTGGAATGGCATGATAAAGTGCTCCTTCATATCTCCCAAAAGGAGTCTGTCCTGCCTTGTGTCAGTGGTGCTACTCATCTGCTTAAGTTCACCAACATCCCTAAGTACCCTAATGTGTTGGAGCTTAATGAGCAAGAGGCTTCTGCTCCAGTATTCTGATAAACAGAACTTATAAGCATGTAGTAGATATACCTCAGCGTGTATGTTAGACAAAATACTTTCATAACTTTAAATTTTAGAAAGTAATTTTTTTGCACGTATTCTATGCAGACTAAAGGTTATTTGTGATCATATGAAATTATAAACTTTCACTTTTGTATTTATTAATTCCTATTCCTATTATACTTCAGAAAGCACAATTTGGTTACGACTAGCAACATGAAGCCAGTCTATGTCAAACAGTAAGCTAGTGAAGGGAGAGCTAAGCTGCATAGAAAGCTATTTAGTTAATAAATTTTATTTATTGGGAATAAGCTCAAATTACAATAACTGTGCTGTGTTATTTATGATTCTCAGAATTGCCATTTTGAGGGAGGGGAAAAAAAATCCTGCCAAGTAGGTCTGTGCCTGATCACAGACTGTAAACTGTTCACACTAGGAGGGCATGCACAGTGTGCTTCAAGGGGAAATGGATCTTGTAGAAAGTAAATAATTTGTAAAACAGACTTATTTAATTTCAAAACTCGACTTGTGTAAAAAATAAATCAATCCTATTTTCGATGCCAGGGTAGACAATAGATGTGGTGATTTTTTTGTGCATTAGTTGTGTTTGTCTGTTTGCATTTCAGTTGTGGGGTTTTTTTGACCTATTCCAAAATTTTATGTAATCAGTGTCATAATAGTTCACAAGTTATTAAAAGTGTAGCAATATGGAATATTTTAATCCGGCAGGTTTTCTGACAGTGAGGCATTTGTGAAGGCTGGATAGGTGCTGAGTGTGGGTGGGTGCTTAGCAAGTTTTATGTAGGGCTCTGCTGATCCATCTCGCTACTGACCTGTAGCAGCCCCAACTAATCTAAGTTTTTTGATAATAAGAGGTACATTTAAGTATCATGAGATTACTTGTTTAAGATTCGCAAAAGTTTGGAGGTTTTTTAGGGGTTTTTTTCTGGTTTTTGAAACTTTAGTTTCACTCTTGTGTGTTTTGTAAGTAAAAGTTGAGAATTTTTTTTTTCTGTCTCAATTAAAAAGTAGTATTACTAACCACATGAGACTAGGAGCCAAGTCTTTAGGAAAAATACCTAAAAGAGATAACTAAACACCCTAAAGGGAAGCGTACATCAAAATAAAATGAATCGCCGATAAAAAACCATGAGGTTATTCACTCACCAATGAAGTGTTGTAAGTCCATACTCTCCCTTATCAAAAGAAAGCTTGTTTGATCTGCAGGCTCTGAACAATGATGCTCTGTAAATCTGACCATTTTAAGAAGTTACCAGAAACTTTATGGAAGGGAAGTGCCCGTGTATATTTGAAATATATATGTAGCTGTCCCCTTTAACTTCTAGATGATGTGTTTATGGACGTTTAGGTAACATACAGGAGCAATAGCGCTCAGTGGGAGCATGTGATGCTGTTGAGTGAAGGACTTTCCTGGCACCTGTTGGGTTGGCCAGCAGGCATTATATGTGGCTTGGCAAATGTGCGAGTGTTTCACAAAATCTCACTTCGGCTTGGAATTGAAGATTCTCCTATTTGCGTATTTTTGAATGCTTTCCACATCTGCTGTAGCAAAATAGGAAAGGGCTTGATGAGTCATGCTGGGCAAGTCACCATAGCTGGAGCGTGCCAGCACTGGCTGCTGCCCTGCCACAGTGAGAACTCAGAGGTGTACCCACATCTATGTCTGCAAAATGTTGCTGTACTTCAGCAAGCATTCTTGACTGCATCTAAACAGCGCATTGTCTCAAGCAAGTCCTCTAAAAATTGCTTATTGAGTTTAAAGCCAGGTCCTCTACAGAGGAAACTCCTTTCTAATTGGTTCCCCAGACACTTGCTTAAACAGCTTCTTTGCAATTAAGAAAAATATTTCCTGGGTCATTATCTTTTCATAAATGAACTCATGGCCTAGCAAATATTTTCTGTAAGGAGGCCCAAGATGCTCAAGTATTCTGTGACAGATCTCATCTGTGATTATTCTTAATTTACTGCTTCCAAAATTTGCAGGCCCATATCACTGGCAAATAATTGGTTTAATTTTGTTTCCTTCCAGAGAAATAAAAAAGTAAAATTTCCATTTATACACAGTGATTAATGTTTTGATTCATTGGTCTGTACAAAACTTTGCCAATAGCTTGGCATGTGTTTGAAGTGCATTTTGGGACTGGGTAATGTTAGTAGGCTCTTAGTGGTCTCAGCAGACTTGGAAATATGTATTTTGTATCACAGAAGTGAGCAGAAGAGAAATTTTTTTTCTCTTTGAACAGCAGCTCGTAATCAGCTTTGTTGAAGGCTTACTTGCAGTGGGTTGGCTTTTTCATCTGCCTTGCAGAATCACTTTGCTTTAGGTTTTTCTCTGGTGCCATGATGCTGCGTCTCATAAATCAATAAATATGATAGGCCTCTGGTTGCTTTGAAGGTGGGTCATCTCTCGCAAAAGTGGTGGTACTCTGCTGAGAAGTTGGTATCTGGAAAGTCTCAAGACCTTCAGCGCAGCAGTGACCTGTGGAAACCATCAGGCAGAGGAGGACAGTGCCTCGCTTAGTTTTGCTAAAGCCAAATCCATTACGCGCTCTCAGAGTATACAGCATACGCAAAACAAATGCTTACTTGATATAGTGACAATTTGATAATAAAACCAATCGAGAGACTCGTATTGAACACGGGTACTCGACAGGAACCATTCTGAATCAGATCTGTTAATTATAGCGTGACTTCATTTGTGTGGTATGCCAGCGATCAGAGAAGTCACCGTTCGCATTTCCCCCTATTAGCGCACGTCCCTGGCTTTTGTTTAGAAGAGTAGAACTCTCTTACCCAAGTGAATTAAGTAAATGTTCTCTTTCTTGGTAGATAATATACTGTGAAAGTAAGACACTAATAGACCGTGCCATCATTTTTATTAAATCTCTTTCTGTGTCTTTGAGGGGCACCTGTCTAGAGATGGCGTAGGTTTGCTGGAGTAGGAATATATGTGCAACGCAGCAGAAAAATCATAGCCTCTGGCAATAAAGATGTAGCTCCCTCAACACTGAACAAAAAACCCACCCACACCAGTTCTGGGGAAGGAGGTGGTGGGCATTATTATTACTCCATCTATTTAGGTTATGGTAGCTGTACAGCAGTAAAGCTCTAGGTGCCAATCGACGGTATGTAAAACAATTGTACTATACAATAATTAATTAAAAGACAACCTTGTCCTATGGACTTTGAAGCCCAGGGCTTTGAAAAAGACCAGTGTCCACAATTAATGTTAGGTACTGTGAGTAATCTTATGACTTTGAATGGAGCTGAATAACATCTTTTTAAAAAATACTGAATTCTCCAAAAGAGAAAACCCCAAACCAGTCTTTCAGCTCTCCTGAGAATAGTCATACATTTGGATAACATTTAGTGAGGTTTTTTTCAACCCAGAATGTTTTGAGGAGAGCTAAATTTATATATGAGAAAAGGAGGAGGCCATGTTAGGGGTGGTAGAAACGACTCTCCTACTTGGTGAAATAGTTTTTGTCTGACTGGGCCTTCCTCAGGACCATTGATTGGATGATGTTTTCTTCCATTAGATGGCACTGGTGTGATATGTCATTTCTCTGGACCCCCAAATTGCAAGTTTGATTTTTTTCTTTGTTTTTTAAAAAAATCTCTTAGTTTGGTTTATAATTTCAGGGTCTCCAAGCTTTCGATTTTTTTTATTCATGCAGAATGTTACAGCTTTTTGGCCAGTTTCAAGCAAATGTACCAGAAGACTGGGACTTTCAACTACAACCAAGTTAAAAATTTTCACAAAACAGGCAGCTGCGTAGAGTGGAGACCCGGTGCTCCCGTAGAAGGAAATGCAGGATGTGTTTAGTTTTAATCCACCTAAAGTAACCACAGTAAATCACTATTTGCTCATCTATGGTGGAGCCAGAGCTTGTGCTGGTTTTGCCCATCAAGGAATCTGGGAGGGAGGTTATGAGTATTGAGTTACTGCAGCAAGCAGTTGGGATAGAGGCAAGAAAGATGGGCTCAAATGTATAAGAACACAGGCTTCGTTTGCTTCATTGCTCACAGAACATTCTGTTTTATCCTAAACAAAGGAGAAACCCAGAAATTGAATTTTTTTTCTATGATCTCTATAAAGATCTTTCAGCCGCATGCCCTTGTTGCTTGCTGTATTAGTTGTGGTGTTGTTGTTTATTAACTTATTAAATATGGAGCAGTAAACAGCATTTATTTTTAAATGAATTAAAATGGACTTGTTGCCCTTCATGGCTTTTTATTAATTGAATATTTTTGCTAAGCTGTTTGCTTTCAGAGCAAAGGTTGCAGCCAGGAGATGGGGGTCAATGGGACTTCCATTTAAATGCATGTTATCTCTATGTTAATTGCCTGCATATTTAACCAACCAACCATGTCATTCTGCAGAAAGTAAAGGTTTTTCTGGTCAACCTTTAATCATGAAACAGCAAGAAAAAGTCTGAGTGACCCGGTTTGCCTGAGGTGTCCTGTCAGTCACTTCAGCTCACAGTAAATTGCAGGGTAAATTCCACATAATTGATGAATTGTCTCTTTTTTTTTAAAAAAAGCCTCCAAACTGAGGAAAAAGATCAGTGTTCAAAATTTTAATGCTTAAGTTTTGTTTATTTGTTGCACATTATCTTAGCAGTTATTTCCTTTTTAATCAAACCATATTTTATTGCTAGTATAGATAGTTAGAGAAGAAAGTCACTGAATAGACATTAGATATGCCTCGAGTTTTGGAGACAGCTACATATTTATCAGGTTGGGTGAATGCGAGTTCTTATATCAGAAAGAATTGCATAGCCACTGCTTGCCATGCTCTACTTTCTTGGGCTGTCACTGTAAAAGTGTTAAAATAGTTACACCTAAAGCAGAGACTATAAACCATGCAACAAGTCCTTCTGAGGCTGCTGGGATGAACAAGCCTGTGTTTTGGGACTCTTCTGTGTTTTCTCTAGTGTCTATTCATGAGATTGATTTCTTGGAACTTAAAATATTTGAGATCGCTACCTCTGTCAAATTTGTTTGAATAGGGTCAGCAGGTTCAAAACTTATGGGGAAGGAGAGGCTGACGGGGAAATATATGTAGATATTTCTGCAGTATATTCTTTACTCCTTTTGTAATGATTTCTAGAATTCGGTTTGCTTTTTTTGAGCAAGTTTGGAGCTGACATTTCTATGGACATTTCGAAGAGTGTCGTTTTATAATATGAAACTGGAATTTTCTCCCACGTGCATCACTACATTTGTCTACATTTAATTTCTTCTGCTGGTTTAATAAGATCCTTCTGCAGTGCCTCACCGCCGTCCCCCCTGTTTTCTCTCCTGAATAATCTTGTCACCTCACTGCTTAGCCTCTTCTTGTCATTTAGAAACAGGTTGTGCAGCCTGGGTCCTGGCAGAGCTCCACGTGGAAGTCCCTTGGTGCCGTTCCCCTTTTGTAAGAAAGACCATGCCCTATACCCTCTGTTTTTATCTTTTAACCAATTGTTTATCCAAGGACTTTCCCTGTTAAGCCGTGGCTGCCTAATTTTCTAAGAAATCTTTTGTGAGGGCCTTGTCAAATGCCTTTTGGAGATCCAAGCAGACTGTATTAGCCAGATCACCCTTATCCACAGGCTTGTTGACCTTTACAAAGAACTCCAATAGGTCTGTGAGGCAAATGTACAAAAGCCAGGTTAACTCTTTCCAGGTATTGTATTTCCATTGATTTTATTCTGTTTCTGTAATTTCTGGTAATTTGACATCAGGTTTACAGACCTGTAGGTACCTAGATCTCACGTGGGACCTTTTCAGAGCACTGCCACCACGTGTGCCACCTCCTGGTCCTCAGGTACAAAGTCAGGTTTAGAAAAGAAGCTGCACACTGCTTATTAGCATGTGTAGTCAGCTCTTGCGTCGGGGAGCTCTTCTCAAACAGGGAGGGTGAATACCATCTGTTGTTGCCATTTGTTACTGTTCACTTTTGTCAATTTGTCCCATAACCTCCTCTGTGGTCATTTCAAATTAAGAGTTGCATCTGTTCTTCTGGGCTTCCTAAGCATCTGCTCTCTGAAACAGCACCTAAAAATGTGACCTTTGCATTATATTCCATTTTGCCCAATCTGTGTAGGGGTAATTAAAGTCCTCTAAGAGCATTCCGCTCGCTTTTGCCCTTACTCCTTTTCTGGGTCTTCCTCTGCCCTTGGCAGCTGATGCTGCCATCCTGGCAGGGGACTCAGTTGTACAGAGGTAGCTCCCCTCTGATGCCGAATTACCGTTCTTCATGTTGTAGGGCTGGGATTTCAGTTCTTGCAGGTTCTGCATTACTTGCTGCCATGCTTAGCCCGATCATTTCTCCACCACCAGCACAGCCTACTCTCTGTGCCATGCATGTTATATCTTAGTGTTACGGTCGTCCACTCATTGCCTCACTTTCACAGTCTTTCTAATGCCTGAGTGTTTTCTTACTGTAGTGTGTATTCCAGTTCACTCATTCCTTAGGCTTAAAAAATTTAGGGAGCTGTGTTTCAGTTGTGTTGTCAGCACCATATTTGCATGACTCTGTGGTTACTTTCCATCCCAGTATGTCAACTCATGTTCTCTGGCCTGTTGTTTTGTTTGCAAGAGGGATAGATCTAGTGATCACCCTCTGATTTTCTCCAAGGTTGCCAAGTTCCCCATCTTTTTGCCTGATGAGAAAGATTGCTAACACTCCAACCTGCGCCTTCTTTCTGGTTAGCTCCAAGTTCTAGAGGGACGCTTTCAATGCCAGAAGATGCAAAGTCAGCAGGTCTCAGCAGGGAAGACCCAGCACTGGCTCATGTCCTGCTTCACCACCTGAATGCTGCGTTGAGCCGGTGGCTGCCCTAATGGAATTGAGCCTGCTGTATGACTCTGCTGAAATATCCTCTGTGAACCTCTCCCTCACCTGGATTTGGCTCGATTGCTTGGAAGTGATGGCCCTGAAAGTTCAGCTGCTGTATTTCTTTGTCTTATCTAGTCCCTCCCATTTTGCTGCCCTGCTCTTAGGAGCCAGAATCTCCTGCTGAAGACCATAAGTTGTCTGCACAGCACACTCAGGTGTGTAGCTCTCCCATATGGGGAAGACATAGAAATGATAGTTGGCATAGTAAATTGAGTAATTCCCACCTTAACTTCTCCCTGAGTATTTGATGGCATTTTTCCTTCAGCTGCTTTCTATCCAGGTAACCTGTTTGACCTCCCCTCTGGTTGCTGCCCTGAGGACAAAAGCTACAGTTGTTGTCTTCTTCCATGCAGTCAAACTCGTGCTCTTATGGTCTCAGCTTAGTTCTTGGAAATGTTGGGTCTCTTTTTATTAAAAATTGTGAAGAAAGGGAGTGGTGGGGAATGGAAGACATAGCATTTAAGAGAACATTTAGAAAACCAATACAAAATAGGGAAGGCACTGACTATTAAGAAATCAGTATCTGGTATTAGGCACGTAGAAAAAAAAAGCATGCACAGTGCTGGCAGCAAGAGTAAGTGAGGATAAATGGGCCATGATTAAATTATGAGTGAAATATGGATGAGAGTTTCTGACCACCAAAACAGCGAAGTTTTGGTACAGGAGATGGAGCAAGGTACTTTTTTTGTGGCATGAGGCTACTACATTTGCAGTGAGGGTTCAGTGACCAACTTCTTGTCCAAATGTATGACTTAGTTGTAGAGTCCTCCTGGTAATATACTTTCAGAGCCAGGCAGGTATGGTCAGATGCAGCTTTTTAGTGCCTCATTTCACCCAACTGCTACAGTAATCTAAAAAGCTGCACCTCCACGAGGAGCACTGGGGAGGGAACAAGGAGATATACTCTCTTCAGGGCTGCTCTCTTTGGGGCCATTGCAGACGATGTGGATGCTGTCTCAGGGCTTTGAGGGCTGGGGCACTCTCCAGTGCTCTCTGCCCCCCTTTTAAACAAGCCTGTCCCTGGAGGATGCCCCCTGATGCAGGTCCTGGCTCTTGGGATGAAGAGGGGAGCAGCAAATCTCTCTTGCCCTTGACCAGGCTGACTGGCTGCATTGGGGTGCACGGGTGGAGGAGCTGGAGCCACAGGAGCAAAGTGTGGCTGCATTATGGTTCACCTGCTTGTGAATTACATGCACGTTTGCCGGCATGAGGATGAGGAAATGTCTGTAGGTTTGCACGTTAAAGAAAATAAAATAATTCTAAAATGGGTTTTGTCAAATTAACCTTCGAAAGCCCAGCAAGGTGAGCTTGCTGTGTTTTGGGAGTGAAGGTAAAGCAGAGGAATAGCTATGAAATTCTCCCCTATTATTTTAACTGGAAGTTGAGACTATCGCTCAGTCATTTCATATTAATAAGGCTCATAAGAAAATAGGATTTTCAGATTATGATTTTAAAGCCCCGTGTTCCCACTGTGTTTTAGGGAAGAGTGGAAGCACATGTTGCCCACAGGACTAAGTGAAACCAGAAATTTCATTTCAGTTTAGACAGTCTTTACTGACACTCTGCCTCTGTGTCTGGCATTCCTGGAAGGGAGGAGAGAAGTGGAATGTAAAAGGGGAGAAACTTTCCAGTCAACATTTGGTTTGAATTTACATATTACTTTAAAAAAGACAGGAAAAAAGAAAAAAGGAAAAAGTACCGTTATAATGTCAGTGTTGGTCCCCTGTACCCTCTAGCTAGCTAGAAATACTAGCTGGTCTGTAAACTTCCCATACACCTTTCGTTCTCTGTGCTGCATCAATGTGTTTGCGTTGTTATTTTATCCTGGTAAATAAGAATTTAAATGGAGAAAACTTTGCAATACAAAAATGTTTGGATTGGCATATCCAAAATTATACTTCTTTCTTAGCTCCCTTCATTCCTTCAGAAAGCAGAAATAAGATCTAATATTAACACTTATCTCGTCTGTAGTAGAGGTCCACACTGTAGATTGCAGATCCAGTCTGTGCTATTCAAGGCATTTTAAGAAAATCTCTGAGTTAGGGTGAAGAAGGCCTACAATTTTAAGACCTCAATTGCCCTGTGCAGAGCAGTGTTATCAAGGAGCTTGTGAGATATATATAATTATCTATCTATATATGTGTGTTGAACTACTTTGTTAGAAGTTGATGTATCAGTCTATCTCATATAATACCTTTCATCATTATAATGCAAGAATTGACAATTGTGAGCATTTAGGTGTAAGTTATACAAGTCACAATTCATAAATAATAACTAAAAATATAATTTTGATCTAGTGATAAACTTTCCTAGAAGGAGTAATTTAATTATCAGTCTCGAGATCAGCATTGACATTTGAAGTTGACAGTTAGGGTTCAACTCATTAATGTTTCCATTTCACATGTGTCCTTTACTCTGCCTTCTGAATTTTCTGAATATAGAAACGGACACCTTAGGATGTGTATATTTATCACTAGCTGTGTGCTGAAGCACAGTGCTGAAGAAGGCCTTGAGTTCCACTAAAATCAATCTTCTTCATAAAACATGTGGCAGCTCTGATGTGACCTTGTGCTTCAAAGTTCATTTTAGGACAAAGGATGTGTAAAGTTACTATTATGGGACCCACAAATGCTACCGTTTATACTGAGCCCTTCACTTCAGTATTCTGTTTTATAGTACCGTTAGAAACATCTCAGGCCTGAGGATATATTTGAAAAGCTTCCTCTCTCTTTTGTGATGATGTAAAGGTAATGTTCCCAGGTCTGACGTGCTTGGAATGAATTTGGTTATTACAGCTAGGCTGTGTGTCAAAAGTGTAATCTCCATTATTTCAGTGAAACCCTGACTACGTGTTTAAGATGGTAGCCTCAAGGAAGAGGTGTAGCACTCACTTGGAGAGGATGTTACGCTCCTGGCATTTATGCTGACTGACCTGCATGCTTGTTTTAAGCATCCTATTTGGATCACTTTTCAGATTTGAGGCTAAATCTTCAAATATTTGTCAGCTGCTCTGAAAGATGAGACACATGTGCCTCAAAACCTACGGTGCTTTTGGGAAAACAATGTGTTGCTCCTTTTGATAAATGCTTACTTGTTCTGATCGCATTACTACACCTGAAGCTCTGCATGGATCACTCCCCGTGATCTGAGTACATTTAATGGATTATTTTGATGCACAATTCTGCAAACTCTTATTTCCATGTGTATGAGTGTGAATACATCCTGCAATTATTAAATGGAACTGGAAGGTGAGTAAGAACTTTGGGAAAGCTCACAGTTAACGCAGAAAAAGAGAGGACCTTTTGCTTTGCAAGCTTCTGGGAGGAAAGAAGGTATTTTACACCAACTGTCAAAGAGCTTACAGGGCACACTTCCAAACCTTCAGAAAAAGTTTCCCACAAAGACTTTTTTTTTTTTTTTTAAGTCATGCTGCAGGAATTAAGTTGGAGATATCACTGACCGTAAGGACATTTTTTCTGAATGAGCCGAGAACCAAAGGAAATGACTCCGGGGTTTGAAATCCTTTTATTTCCTCTGTGGAAGATATCTGTGCAGCTGAAACGAACCATTCTGGCTGGCTCCAAGCCAAACTTTATGGGAACTGAGATTAGGAAGTTCTATGGTCAAAATAGCCATTGAACAAATTGCTTCCAGTTTAAAGCCTCAAATTTCCTGATAAAACTACAGCGTTTAACCCTTCCTTTTTTTTCACTTGGGTGAACGACCTGCCCGTTATTAGGCACAAACTGTTTATCCAGTTGTGGTCCCTGCAGTGCTCTCTCAATTGCCTGCAAAGCATTTGCTGATTTTTTGCTTTTATGTGAGATAGGCAGAGCAAAACCCAGAAAAATGTTAGAGCATGTTTGGGTGATGATTCCCACTTAAAATAGCAGGAAAACTGCTATAAACAAGAAATGGGATTGCCAACTTGACTGTGCCATTTTTGACTTGCAGTACTTTTTGAAGGGATGCTTTGTTTTGTTTTATGGTGAGGTTAGCTGGCTTGCTTGGCCTTTGTGAAATAGATGAAGAGGCAGCAGCAAAAAAGCAGTCGTGCCTCTGAACGGCTGTACTTACTCCAGAAAGCGCTAAAAATGAGCATGGTGTGACTAGAGCACCAAGCCTGGCCTCTGAATGCTGTGACATGGGCTAATTAATAGCCAAAGTAAGAAAATACTTGAATTAGAACAATGAAATTTTGTATTTTTTTGTTTATGGATTTCTTTCCCTGTTGCCTTCAAACTGTTTTGTCTGTGGTAGGTAAGGGCATGCTAAGGAAGACACGGAAGAATGGCAAAGAGAGTTGGTGCTGGAACTGGGAACAAAGTCTGTGTGTGCTGATGCATCCTTACTCCGCTGTGCTTGGGACTACCCTGGGTCGACCACTTCTGCCACCTTACCTGCGTGCCCGTCCCCTCAGGCACATGCCCATCGCTTCCCCATGTGGGCAATGCTTCAAAGCAGAGCTTGTCCGATGTGGGCGTAGGGTGTGTTTTGGCCAGTTCTGGGAGAGGATGTTGGTAATTGTACTGCAGTCGTAGGGATGTGACAGGATGTGGCCGCATCCGCTCTTTCTGTCCCCACCAGCGGTGTTTTATTCCCTGAAGTGTATATGCCTTTGTGCATACGTTGTGTATCATGCATTAATGCCTTTGTGCAACCTAAATTTAAAAGTCCTAAATATTAGGCAGGTGTTTCCATCATTTCACCTGAGAGACTAATTCCCAAAATAATAAAACTCATTATTAGTAAGGTTTTTTTCTTTATACTCAGCCTAAATTTTGCTTTTCCTAATTTAATCCCCCTACTCTTCATTATCCCTCCTCCCCTACCTCTTAGCACCACACTAATTAATTCATCTCCCTCTTTGGTTTTTGCTTTTTACCCTTCAATATTATAGTTCAATGTTAAAATGCATTCCTCTTTTCTAGTATTTACTCAGCCCAACAGATATATTTTAGCTCCGGCAATCTTTCCTTGTAAAACTCTTCCTGCTGACCTCTATTCAATGTTATTGTTCATCAGTGAACAAACCCTCTGGTTTGTTTACAAATTGCTGATATCAAAGTGATCAGAACAAGATGCATTACCCCAGGTAAGTGTGTGAGTGACATTATAAACTGGGAATTTATATATCAGTGCCCTTAAACCATTTTTGTTTGCTTTCTCTTTGTTTTTTTTTTTTTTGAGGGAGATTACTAGTAGCTTTTATGATCAGATTTGAAATCAAATCAGAGTCTGACACTTCTTAAATGTATTTAGAAAGTCCTATTTAACAAATAGTTAGGGCATAGGTGATTTTAATAATTTGATGATTTTTGAAATGTGTTATATATGTGGGTGACCTGGCACGATCAGAAGTCTTGATTTGCATGTCTCTTGTTTTCAACCAGTACTATTTCTGGAATAATTTCTGAAGGTTGTGAAGGCGCTTTTCCTATTGTATTGTTTTGTTGGTAATGTGAATAATCAGACTCTCTCTTTTACTTAATGACATTCTCACATGTATTGGGAGATAGTTATCACATCTGCCCTCCCTCATTTTTTTTTCCCTTTTATTATGGTCTGTGTCCTAGACATAACATGCCAGTGCTGGTAAACTGAAGCAAGTCACTAATGAAACAAATGCTTAGTCTGTCATTAGTCATCTGAGTCATGACCAAACCATCATTTCTTCTCTTTCTTCTTCCAAAAAGAGCACCTATGATAAATTTTCCATTCAAAAGTTTGCCCTCCAGTTACAAAGGGAGCACAGTACCATCATGTATTACCAAGCATCTTAAAAATAAACAAAAAAACCCAAACAAAAAACCCAAGCCCAAGTCTCAGACGATGAGCAAATAAAGGCTGGAAAGAGCACGTCCTTGTCATCTGGCAAATGTAGTATATACCACCACAAAAAGCAGGAATGATGTGATCTTTGCCTGGAAAAAACAAATCACTGTTAGAGACTGTGTCTGTTGAGATACACTGGCCAACTACTTCTGCAATAAGTTCTGTAAATTACCATTTGAAAATTCCACAGTACTTTATTTTTCTATTAATTGTTCTATCAAAATATTACCTGTGGTTTTCTGTCACCTGAAAAAGAGGAAATCCTCTCTGGACCATGTTCCTGAGGGAAGACTGAGTAGGAGGAAAAGCCAAGCTGTGTGAAAGCAGAGATGATACTACTTGGCCTGAGGAAAATTGCTGTAAGCCAATAGTAAAAGTTAAGCAGGAAAATTAAGAATAAGGAATACTTTGAAAGGATACTCTGAAGTCATGCGTTTTTAGTCCTTACCTTAGAGATGATGAAAGACTCCTGATTCACGCAACAGGAGCAACTAGTAAGCTCAAACTGGAGAACTGTTATGAATAATGGACTGCTGTTGGCTTGAGAGATTGTAGTTAATAGGCATGTGAAGTGATTTTGCAGTGTCTGTATTTAAATGGATCAGCAATAGGACTAAATTATTAATAGTCAGAACTTCTATTCCTTAAAATAGTTTAATGAATTTAAGGTCTCCTCACAGGAGGTCTATTAGTCTATTTTGAGATCCTTTCATGGAAACCGAAGCTACAGGAGGAGGGAGGAGAAGGTTGTCTTTTATCCACAGTCACTGAGGGAAGTGTTGGCAAAGCTAGGATTAAACCTTCTGAGTTTTCTTCACTATCTCATGTGCATCTCACAAAACTCTTTAAAAGTGTCTCCAGGAGGTAAAGAATTAATAAAAAAACATTTGGACCAGAAAGACTGCGTTAATTGGTGTAACTAAGAAAACCAAAGCATGGAGTCCTGGCAAGTGAAATATAATTACTGGATTATGAATATATAGTCTGCATTTTAAAATCCCATGCAGTAAACCTTAGTTTAAAGATAGAGATGGTGCTTTTAATTCCATGGTTTTCGTGTTACAAAATCATAGGAGATGTACTGATTTCTATTCGTGCAACCCAGAACTACTATGAAAATTCCAAATTTATCTACTAAACCATAATACTAGATAGTAGCTACAGTAACTCAGGAAATAAAAATCTGGTAGGGGTGCCGGATGAATACTCAAAAGATACATTCCCACGCATAGGCTTTTGAATTGATAATGAGTTTATTGTGGCCATACATCTTTGTCGTCATTCTCCGTTAATATTTGTACGCAGCAAGTTTCACTGCTGTCAGTGTTCATGGAAAGTACCATTTAGATTAGTGCGAGACACATTTTAGTCTTGGAGAGGAGCAGAGTATTCCATCAGCATTTGCCATCAGAAAGCAGGAGCCTGGTCATGGTACTTTGCTGTTTTAAATTTAAACTGGATGAGCTCAGCACTTTGTTTTTTCTAGAGGGAATCAGATTAACTGCTGAATGTAATGTTACAGGATGACAGGTTTTTGATAGTTAAAAAAAAAAAAAAGAGACAACTCTACTTTCCTTTAAATGATTGACTGGAATGCTTATGTTGTTCCTGGAAAAGCTTAAATGTGTATGCGTATGTGATGTAAGAATGGACATAAAACTTGATATTTATGTAGGCTGCTTCCTTACCTAATCACATCATTGAGTTCCAAAATAGTGTTGTCATAAAAATTTCTGTAAATTCTTTATCAATATTATAAAAAAATGGTTTTTAGAGCTCCCTTGATTTTTTTAAAAAATGTGTTGTTTCAATCTGGTCATTCTGGAGGGCTTATTATGAAGGCTTTATTGTGAAGAAATTCATAATAAAACTTCTGGTGAGATGTTGGTGCTTATTCATTTACAAATACAGCAATGCATTTTTCTGATTTGTAGAAGTTTTTGAAAAATCTTGAATTTTCATTTGAACATTCAGTAGTAAACCAAATAATTCTGTAATGTGTTGATTTCCTGGGTGGTTTAAATCGCCACATGTGACTGTTTTGCACATGGGAAGTACAGTAGCTGTGTAATTGTTATGATTGAATGTAGGAGGTATAAACTCTCTTAGCCTACAAGTTATCTTCTTATCAGACCTATCTTTTCAAAAATGCAGACTTTGCAGCAGTTCCCATCAGTCTAACTTTAGTTTCTTTCTCCCTCCTCTTTTTTTTTTTTTCTCCCCCCTTTTTTTTTTTTTTTTTTTTTTTTTTTTTACCTCTTGTTCTGATTTCCAAATCTATTGTTGCAAGCAAAGCTAACACACGCAAATCCCACGGGCATCTCTGTCCCCACATTTACGGCTTCCAAATTGCAAATTGCTATTCTTTGACTGATAACTCTTTTCTTGAAACCACCCAGGCAGAGGTATTGCCAGTGGAAATCAAGAGTCATTCTTCCAATATCATTAGTTACTACATTGCCATGAAAGTTGTTTTGTAGCAGCGAGCCCCTTGGTGCTCAGAGGTGTAAGATCCTGCAGAGGATCTTACAGAAGGTGCTGCCACCTTTCATAGTAAAGGATTAGAAGTGACAACCAGCTCTTCCCTTGACTGACTTAAACAATCGCTATCAAAATGAGTATAGTCGTGCTGCATTCAGTCATTTTGTGCGGTAATATATGCTAACACCAGCGATGGGATAGAGGCGATGGTGTTTTGTATTCATTGGGCTGTGTAGCTGGGAATCTGTGAGTCACGTGTCTCCCATGCTGTTATTTCCAGTAATATTCTTCATGTTGAAGCTTGTTCCAAATGTCTGAAGTACTGGGGAGAGGGGGATAAAATTCTCTTCATGGCACTCTCCACGTACTCTTTTTGAGTGACAGGTTGCTTAAGTTTCCTCTGCTTCAGCGTTTCCCCATCTGGTATAAATGAGGATTATCTTTCTATCTTGGATTCCTCACGGCTTGAATCGCCAAAGTACCAGAGTGTCTCACAGTCTTGGATGCATTTGATTTCCCAACACCCCAGGATGTGGGAGAAGCACCATTAATCCCATTTTACAGAATTTTTAAATAAAGTATGCGGTAGAGCAGATTTTCCAGCTCAGTGTTTTCCTTCTGGTTGACCGTATATAACACCCAGAGAACGTGGAGGATCTTGAAAGTAACATTTGCTTTTTATTACCCTCCTGGGTGAACATGCAAGTTGGGTAGTTGAGTTGGCTAACTCTGAACCTATAGCCTATCTTGGCCAGGGTAGGCCCTCCTTACATTATAATCAGGACAGTCTTTCAGGAAATAGGCTGTGACACTGACCTCATTGCTGGTATTTCTCAACGAGCTGTAGGTATTCCTAACCTGAGGTGGCCGAAGGTTGGCCGAAGGTGCTGTTCGTGCAATAGCCTAGCCACTGCATCTCCTGGACTAAAGAAGACCAAGACCAAAGAATGAACGTAACCTTCCTTTTCTGGGGGATGGTGTCCAGTGTAGGGAATATGACCAGGTTTTCGTAATGTTTAAAATATACTCAATGTTGTGTTTAACATTAATTTAATAATTAATAATGTAAACCACGTGTCTTGAATTTGGCATGCAACACTGACGTGTTCTACAGCACCAGAGGGGCTGGCGCGTTGGTATTGCAAAATTACAGGAAAGATTGCTGTCTTTGCAGTTGAACTCGATGCCTTTCTTTCCCAAACAAATTATCTTGGGGGGTTTGTACACAGGAATGAACTCCCCCTGATTCTGATAGCAAGCTGTGAAGGAGCTGGGGGAAGAAGCCCCAAGGAAAGCAAAGACTGAAAGCTGGGACTGTCCTGAGAAGTGTTGGAGATGCTCCCAGTTCTGCAGGGAAACAGGACTCGAGCTCAGCCTTGCAGCCCTCCTTTTTCCTTTACCCAGCGGATTGCCAGGGTAAACACATTTGCTTCTGGGACACTACAAGATAGGAAAAAGTCCCAATACAAGTTGTGATCGGATAGTTTCGCAAACTCTCTGTACAAAATTGTCATAAGGAAGCACAGGTCCTAATTCAGTATCACCAGCGTCTTTTGTTTCCCAGGATGTGCAGATGGTTCAGGATGATAGCACTCAGCACTTGTTCCTCTTTTCTCCCCTCTGTCAGTGCTCATCACGCAACAGGTGCTATGACTCACTCTTAGCCTTTCTTTTCTAGACCTTTGTGACTTACGGGGCATGTGTATCTTTTGAAGATAGCTGTACTTCCTTGGCGTTCTTCAGATTTGCCTGCAAAATTTAAATTAGAGAAATCTATTTGGTTGCTTAGTGTAGGCTTGCATTTGCAGGGGCTGTTTGCTCCCTGTTAATGCAGAACATTCTGGCATACGCATTTGTATAGACAGTTTTAAAAATTCTTTTTTCAGTAAAGCCAAGGAGAGATTTTGCAATTGGCCAGGATATAGCGCTGGTGCTTATGCCTGTTACTCTTCTATTGCCCAAAGTGTATCCAAAAGAAGGTACTCTAGTTCAGGGATTGCTATTTTTGTCCTTGCTCAGGGTGATGCACACACACATCTGCGTCTCCTGTGGTGTCTGCATGGGGTGATCCCAGGGCACAGAAGGATGAGGGTTTTCAAGGCCCCAATTTACACCTAAGGTTTTACAGTGTGCGTGCCGAGGGCTGGTGCTCAGCCTTCATTTCCTCCCTCCTGCTAGAGCCAAGGACAAACTCCTATCTCTCAATACATTAAACCTGTCAACGTTTGACATAAGCAACCAAAAGATTGATGAATGGAATGTGAAGCAGCTGGTTTTGGGGGTGTGTTATTTTGTTGTTGATAGGCCACCATTCTTTTAAACAACAAAACCCATTTCAGAGGTGGCTTTTCAGTGATTATTTAAGGTATTTTAAAAGAGAAAAACAAGTTCTGTCATGAACACCCATAGTGACTCCTCCTGTGGGTCACCATTTCTGTGCGGACCTTTAGATCTCCATCCCTAATGACTTCCATTGACACAGGCATTTCCAGTAGTTTTATAAAAATATTTTTTAGGCAGTGGTAGAGCATTTGGAGGTCAGGGATCCTGTGTTCTGCTCTGAAGCACGAGAGGAGCCTTGGCAGTGCTTACCTAGGATTATAGACAGAGCTCTGGGCATGGAAGGATGATTCTGAGATGCAGTATGGATTGTCTGTTGATCCGGATCCTACTCCTTGCTCTGCATAAAAGAATACTTGGCTGCCTTCTAAGGTGCAGGGTATGCAACTGGTTTCCCTCTTGCTAACTCGCTATCCCTTCCTCTAGGCTCTGTTAAACTCTGCCTGCTTTTACAGAGAAGGCAACCCACTTAGCCAAACTGCTGCAAAATCTCCTTCCCTCCAGAATGGCCTTCTGGAATCACAGCTTAGTATTTCATACCTGGAACAGTCTTTTTCAGCCATCTGCCTTTATATAAGCCTCTAATGATTTATTGCTATATTTTTATCCGAATGGTGTGGGACTGCCGAAGAACACATCAGAGTAGGCTGTTCTTGACTATCAAATCTCTTTAAATATCCTCTCTTACTAGTGGCAATAATTAATAATTAGGAAGGGGAAAATCTATTTTCTAATTATTTATTTGGCAGGAAGCTTTTTCTAGGAAGATAAGTAAATACCAAAGGAACAGTGGGTTGAAAAATATTGTGCAAAGTTTATGTAAACAAATTATACGAAGATAAACAAAAAATCCAGAGTGTGGGCTTTTGGCTCTTGATTAATGAGCTTTTCCGGTGTTTTGCTGGACAAGATCACTGGGTTACACCATGCTGTGTACAAAACCCTTCTAAGGCTTTGTGCATCTGTTTCTGGAAATCTCTCACCCAAGATATGTTTTTATTTAAAAATCTTGATGTGTATCAGTAAGTGCAGTGGGCAAGTGGGTCTTGGTGTAACTTTGAGGTCATTGGAATCATACCAGAGGAGACTTTAGTCCCAGCATCTCTCCTCTTGCAGATGGCCACCCAAGTGCAGTAGGAGTGCATTCATAAGCATAGATGTTTATTGTCATCTATTTTTTAGGGTCAGTGTAATACTTGTTGAACTCATATTGCTGTTGTGTGTCAGACTACTTATTCAAAGGTAGTGTAGGTAATGAAGAGTGATCACATCCCTGTTCATAACATAGGGAACCAATGCCTGCGCTCTTTAACATTTAAGGAAAAAAGGAAGGTTTTTTTAAGCTCTAGAACTATAATCTGAAACTTACATGTTATTGTGGCCCTTGGGATCACCAGGCACGCAGTTCAGTTGGAAGGATTTCTATTTAGCTTTTCTTTTAAACCACAGACTTCTATTTTTTCTCTAGATTCTAGAGTGCAATGAGAACCCACATAATGTCACAAATAAAAAGGATTAAACCTAAGGGAAAGAAGAGACTCCAGCGACTAAATCAGGATGTTATAATTACAAACGGCAAATACATATGTTTAGTATGTTTTTGGTTTTGGAATCCAGAATCTGGTGGCAAGGATAACGTAGTGGTTATTTATCAGTGCTAGCCCCAAATGCTCTGTTACACTTGCATCCCACATTAAAGTAACTTTTGGATTTGCATTTTCGGCATGTTTTGCATGTTTGTTTCAGTTCTTTAACAGTGCGGTGATTCAGCTATCCTGAAATAACACATGGATAACAGCTGTAGGAAATCATGCAAAAATTTTATTAAGCACTAGACTCTGAAATTGCCTTTTTCCACTACAAATGCACTGACATCTGGGTCATATCTTCTGGTTAATTCCAATGTGCCCGACAGTGTAACACACGAACAAACAAGAGGGAAAACAAAACAAAACACACAAAAGAAGGAAATAGAAAATCAGTGTTCCTTGTGTTTCAGACACTGTACTCCAGAATATCTTTCGGATTTTCCTAATATGTCTATCTGAAGGTCTGACTTCTAGAAGGGATGACCACGGAAAGTCAGTATGACAGAGCTGGCTACCGCTACCATGAAGTTTTGGAGTGTAGTATTTTCTACCAGTCAAATCAAAAGTGCAGAAGGTTATGTCTGGAAGGTCGAAGCAGGTGTCCTCCATGGGTGTTGTTACCGGCCATTGAAAATAAAAGGCATCAGAAACCATTCTCAAGTTTTCTGAAAGCTTTTACAGTGCGAGATGAACGTGATTTCAAACAGACTGTAGCAGACAAAGCAACGGAAGCGCCAGCTGTGTAATGATTGACTGTCTGAATAGCCTGAAATTTATATCGATGCAACATTTTTTTATAAAATTGAGATTTGTGCATTCAATTCATACATAAGCTTTTGAACACTAATCTGTGTTTTAATTTACAGAGGTTAATGTGAGAAAAATGTGAGTGTCCTTAGAAGTGAAAAAATACTGTGATGAAATACACAGTCTTTCTTCAGCTGGCAGTTAGCTTAATATGTATAAAGTTTCATTAGTTACAAAACATATTTATTACAGGCTTCAAATTATCAATGACAGCTAGGTAGTATAAACCTGTTGTTGTGAGAGATATTCAGTGTAATATTAGTGTAAATTCTGCAGTTTCAAGTGAGAATAAAATGAGGCTCTATAACAATAATACTTACAGAAGATAAGGCTGGTAAAAATTTATGTAGCCCATCCACCTGACCTTACGGCAGGCTTAATATCTGGTTTGTTTCCTACAGTTATTCCTATATCCTATCCCCAAAAACTTCCATGATTTGGATTGCTGAACATTCCCAGGAAACGCATGCTATGTTTACCCACAGGCTTTTTTTTTCCTGACATCTAATCTGTTTTCCTTGCTGTGTTTAGGCTAGTGTTCCCAATGAACATGGAAAAATAGCTTTGCCTTTACACATTGCAGCAACTGTTAATTTGCCAGAATACTGTTATCCTGTCTCTCCTCTGCCTTCTCTAATAACTGATCATGATTATTTCAGTCTTTCCTCTTAGCTCATACTATCTAGGATTGTAATTATTTTTCTCCTCTACTCTGGACTTTACCAGTTGGTTGTGGCTTTCGTAAATAGGCACAAACCTCCGCAGGGAATAGGGGAAGGATTATTTTAGTTGAGGTTTGCACCACTTTCTTGTTTATGTATTGCAGTAAGCTCTGCCCTTTGGTACTCCTATGGCATTGTTCCGTTTGTTAGCACTATGAGCTCCAACACGTGTTTTTCAAAGCCATTGCCTGGCGGTCATTCCCCTTCTTAGTTAAAAGTATGTCCCCAGCATGACCTAAGCATCATAGTAGATTACTTTTGTTGCAGAATCTCTTCTTACTACTTTTTATTCTTGCTATTTATATAACAAAGTCAACAAAGGAAGGAGAGAGGGAGCAAAGGCTCATATGACCAAGTTACTGTAAGGCAGCAAGTTCTTGCACGCTCCTCAGTGACTGTTCAGGTCCAAGCACCACCCAGTACGTTGTGGTAAGTGCAAGTTATTTATGAGAGAGGTTACCTTCAGCAAAGGAGCAGCAAGCTGTTTTGCATTCTTCGTGGAGTGAGAACTTGCAAAGAGGGTAGCCAAACAAATGATGGATGGTAATTGTTCCGGTAGTGCTACTTCAGTTTCATCCTAAACCATAAGAAAAACTAGTTAACCATGTTTTAAGTACAAAGGCCTTTATAAACATACCATATAATGTAGCGGAAAAGGTTCCTTATCAAAATTAAAAATTGTAATGAGGAATTTTAAATTGTGAATTATTTTTCTTCTGTCTATTTATTAGTGATACTTTTTGAGCCAACTGACTTCAGGGCACTCAGAAATTTTCTGGCAGTAGGGAAAAAGAATCTTTCTATTTTTAATAATTCAGTTGAAATTTTTAGTCATCCAGTTAAAATTACTTGGAGAGGAATCCACAGTCCTGTTTTAGAAAGTCATATTGGAGCTCTGAGTCTCATTTTAAGGATATTTTTTCCTTTCAGAAGCTTTTTTAAAAGGGGGGAAAAAAATGAGAGACACATCTGATTGAAACCCCAAAGCTGCATACAGCAAAGTTGCAGGGATGGCTACAGACAGATCTTCCTGCGCAAGAGACATGTTTACATGTCCTCTGTACGTATAAGGGCTATTGCAAGTGAGGTAAGCGATTTGGTTTTGTGGTTAAGCAGCTAGTTTTGAACACCTGTTGTGATAGCTAAAGAGCCTTCCTATGTCTGCCCAAAGTCCCGCTTTGGAGATTTTTCAGTGAACAAACATCTTTTGGCACTGGCAATGCCACTTGGTTCAGCTGCCTGGAAGCTTCTGCTCCTCACAGCAGTTAACTCAGAAGTGCTTAGCAGCTAGTTGGGTCTACACGTACTTAGTATTTAGTGTCAGTGCACACACAGACGTTCTGGAAATGCAATTAGTTTCTATCCATGTGTGAGTTTAATGGGATTTCCGAATAGTTCAAGAGCTCATTTTTTCCGAGATGCTGAGAGAAACATGAACGCGTTCACACAGTGGCTCCGGATTGCTTCACCTAAGCCTTTTGCGTGGTTCACCATCTATTGATGTGCAGTATGAAGCAGCGGATAGTATCTAAGGAGAGAATAAGAATATCCTTTAATCGAGTAAAAAGTCAATAAAACACATCTTTAACATGAGTCTGAAGTCATGAACTATTTTTCATAAGCTCGGCTCTTTCTTTTTCGGTCCTCTTTTCTCTCTAGTCAGGTTTTGTTATTAAGCACTGTGGCTTTTTAATCAAAGCCCACAGTTACCCAGAGTACATTTTTATGCTGGCTCCGGCCCAGGCGCAGGCTGCCGAGGCTGCACATCGACAGAGAGCCCGGAGAAGCATTCCTCAACTTGGACCTTTTGTCCCAGCTTACTTCCTGTTGACCGATGAGTGGCCCTTTGCCTGGCTTCTTGTCAGGTTGTTCACACAGAAGAGAGTTCAGTGTTTCTAAGGGCAGTGAAGTCTTGAAGCAGATTAAAAGTAGTATGCGATGCTCTTGGAGCAAGGATGCCAGCTTTTTTTTTTCCTTTTTTTTTTTTTTTTTTCCCCTTCCCTTTGTGGGTTTGCTAAAGGACAAAGGTCGCAAGGATAAGATAGAGTGGTTTGGTGTGCTGGGGTGTAATTATGCTCCTGCTAGGGAAGAGTGGCACAAGCTATTTACTGGCTGACTGTTCTTTTTAATGGCAGGGTTGAACCCCTGACCATGTGTAAAGGCTCGTGAAAATGTATTATTACTTGTCAGAATATAATTTCAATACAGTTGCTATAGCTCTGTTGCAGTATGTCCAGCCTAAGCACTGCGTTTAGTAGCCAGAGGAAAGAACTGTATTTGGACATCTCTTTTAATGCAAAGCCTGCAGTACGATCTGTTCATCGTATTACCTGTAAAATCTCATTGCCTAGCTTTTTTCCTCTGCTCCGTAGGAGTGTGATGCATGTATCTGTAGATACATAGTTACATATATGGACATATGAATATGCATAATAATTGTAGTATTTATCCTAGGAGTAGAAATACAGTTGTAGCTGCATCAGTGCAATGATGATATGAAGAGCCCTGAAAAAGTAATTTGTGCCCTAAAGCTTTTCTGTTCTCTTCCAGCTGTCTGAGCTGGACTAGAGAAAGTCGCTGCTACTCCCTACAAACATTATAGGCTTTGCCTTGCTTTTTTAGTGCTTATGGCAGAGAGGAAAAGTATCGTAGTGGAAACCTCCCTGCTTAGTTAATCCCGTGTGCACCGTTCTCCTGGCACACAGGTATTTTACTGCTGTCCTGAGCTACTAGGGATTGTTATGAATAGGAGATTCCTTAACTACCCAGCCTGGAGGATGATTCAGGAGAGTAAGATGAAGGCTTGCAGGGTTCAGTGAAGAGAAAGAAGATAAGGATGAACACCCAAAACCTGCTTCCTGAGAGCTGGCTTCTGGCAGAGCCTGCCAAGGGCAGTGGCAGGGGCCCTACTGTTGGAGTCACCTCGCTGAAGACAGCAGGGCATGGGACACAAACGGCTGTTTATACAAGCAGAAGTGGGAGGAATTAACCCAGCATTTTCCACACTGATTACTCAGCCTGCTGAATAAAGATGGATGTAGGTCCAAAAACTGTTGAAGGGCTTTTTGTGCGTGCATGTGTGTGATTTTAGTGATTCAAAGCTTAGATTTTTAAAAATATTTTCTTAGGATGCAGCCAGATAAAATTCAGTAGGAAGGAGCGTGCTTGTGTGAGGTTTTAATAGGAAGCTGGCTCACAGCAATACAGAAGTAGGTTATGAGTCCTGGTGCCTCTTTCTCTCTCATTCCTCATTTCTCTGCCTGTGTTCCTGAGGGACTCCTTCATATCACAAAACCCATTTGACTTATGACCTAAGACAGATTCTTTTTTTTTTCTAGCTCAGCAGAGGTGAAAGGCTAGGGCAGTATCCCACAACCAACCTAGCTTCCACATTTTTTCCCAATCTTAAACACTTCAGTACTTGCAGATATTTTTCCACTGTCAAGATACCTGCTTCCAGTGTCTGGAGGATAAGGGGAAATTATAGGGTTAATTAGACATTTTCAAAAAGTCTGCACAGGAAATCATAAATAGTTCTTAATACTAAACATTTTTTAAAAATTAAGGGGAAAAAATGCTGGTCACTTTTCTAATTGTAGAATGCCATTAGTTGTTCCTATCGTTTATCAATATAATTTAATTTATTGCTGGCATGTTTTCCTCTATACATTTCTGGAATAATTGTATTTTTAATATCATGGCTATCAAATTATTGTAAAGGGAGGGAACTAATGCTTTATGCTTATGGGAAAAAACATTATTAAATATGGGAAATTAAAATGTCTTTGATTTTTTCCTTTTTGTTGAATCTAGGTTTTTTAGTTGGTATTTGTTCCACACTACTTTTCCCTTTGTAAAATACTTCTATATTAATAAATAGCTCAGCTTATTATACATGGAAAATATTTGCTCCCACAGATGTTAGAACTCGAGAGCCATCTTCTTTGGAGCCAGACCACCTATCCATGCACTTATTTCTCTGATTTTCTTATCATCTTTATGGTTTTGGCATGGGCAGCCAGACAAATTAGCCCCCATTAGTCCATTTTTTCCCTCAGCTGCCGAGGTTTTAGGTGCCTGAAAATCACTGTGAAACCTAAATCTTGGTCTGTAAATTTATGCAGCTAATAGGTGACATATAGTAAAATGAAAAGGGACAAATTGCTCTAGAAATACCTGGAGGTAAAAAAAAGGAGGGGATTGGATTGGAAAAGAAATGTGAGAGAAGGCAGTATGTGTGTTTGCTGAAAATGTTTTTTTTTTGGTCTTCGGGCAAGACCAAGTGGGCACCAATGGTGACTGCAAGCTGAGAATGCAGTGAGTCTTTTCATAGTTTATTAGAGGGCTTCTTCAAAGATTATCCATTTTTAAGGACTACAAAGGAATCACAGTGATATCTGAAGTCAGTGCAATTAAGAGGAAGCCTTCAGTCTGGCCTTGGTGGTTACAGTACTGAAAGGTTGGTATGAAATGGATGAAGAAAGTTTGCACATGGCAATGGCACAAGGGACACCAAGAGCACAAAGCCACTGGCTCCCAAACAGCTGAAAGGATAAATGCTCAATTTGCACACACAAAGAAAACGTTGCTTTGACAAGGCATATTGTATTACAACCCAGGGCAAATTCTACATGTCTTCAAAAAAAGATAAAAAAATCAATATATTGTTTTACAAATATATTTGTATGCCCTGGTTTCAGTGACTTCTGTAAGCTGCATGTCTGATGCCCGGCTTCCAGGTCCAAGCAGCAATGATATATTAAATAGCTGTGTTTTTTAAAAAACTGTTTTCTTTTTGACGTAAGTGAAATATTGAAGCATCTACTGGCAAGCTTGTTAAATTAGTTGCTTTTTATTGGATGTCATTGGTGAAAGAAGAAATATGCAGTACAGATGTGTGCTTGAAAGCTCAGGGAAACAACTTTAAAGTGGTAGGATGTTGATTGCATTGCTTGGCCTTTTGGGCCAGCTCAAAACATCTGCTCAGCTCAGCTGAGTTGTGTTTTGATGGGTTAGATTGCTAAGCCGATGTGTCAATACAGAGTTTGAACTAATGGAAGGACTATTTCCTTGGCTATCATTAAAAAGCCAGGAATGCAGACCATGTTCTTGTCTGTAAATATTTCAGTTATAAGTAGGTGTAGTTACAGATATCCATCTTAAACAAACAGAAGACACTCAAACTCAAACACCAAGATCTCTGCACAATTCTTTTGGGTCCAAATTGTCTCTTTTTTTACTAGTTATTTTATTTTTGGAAGATGCATATGAGCAAGCAGTGTCAGCTGGAACAACGCTTCCGTGAATTATTTTAAGTTAGAAATAAGCTTTTGCCTAGTACTTTCCTGTGTCCGTTTGGAGTGCTCTTTCAGTGGGTTTTTTTCCCTTCGAGGTCCAAATTCTCTGTCAGCTGCAGTCAGCAGTGAATTAATACTCTTGGATGAAACAGGGCAAAAAATGGGTTTCCCATCTGTTAAGTTTTTTGAGGATTTCTTCACCTATTTTGTATTGGGGTGAACCCAAGATTTTTTTTTTTTAATGGAGACAAGGGAGAAAAAACAATCTGCTGCTTTTTCAAATCTGAAGAAAAGCTCGAGTGTGCAATAGTATCTTTTCCAAACATCTCTTGATGTAGTAAAAGATATTTTCTCTGTACCTGCTTTTCTCCTGTCCTTAGCTTGGCACTGTTACATTGTCATAATTCCCAGAAAGAAACACCCCGTCCAAACAGCTGTCTGAGGGGTAGAAAACTCAAGTTGGAGCTCTAAGTCTGAATCAGTGCCCAGCCTGACCTCTTCTCAGCCCCCCAAGAGTGTCCTGACCTCGGGCTGCTCTGCCGCCCTTAGCCCTGTTGCAACTTTAAGTAGAAATTACAGTGTCGAGGTGAAAGGTCTGTGGAAACCACTGTATTGTTTTGTGTTAATTTAAATGCATTTGGGTATTTTTCAGAGGAAAACTATTTGTCTGGCATCTTCCCAGTCGATTCCTCTATTGAGCCTGCAATATTTGTGTCTGCCTTATGAACAAGTTCCAGCGAAGCGATGAATGCCTTGGAGAGTTGAAGCGTTGGATTATATAGCCCAGGAGAGCCAATGTGCCTGGGTCCGGGGCTGCTCGTAGGCTGCACTTGGGCTGAGGAAAGCCCGAAGTAGGTTAGGGTAGTCTGCACTGGCAGTAAAAGTGTAAGACTAGAAGGAATAAGAGCAAACCGATAAGAAGTTCACTAGTTTGGCCTAGAAGCTTAATTTAATGAGAAGTAAGCATCCAACTTTTAGACACAGATTCACCACCATCACACAGCAAGTTGAGACGCTGGCCATTTGAAATTGTAGGCCATTAAAAGATAGATGTTGACTCAACTGGGAGGTAGGAGAAGTCAAAACCTTGTGGGCAGGAGCATCTAGCAAGAGGTCATAGTAAAATGTGGGAGAGCCTTTGATACAGAAATTAAATCGCTACCATAGCCAGTAAACACGGTAAGACAGAAGGTTTGTGAATGATAAGAGGATTAAAACATTGTTCTTCCATTAGACATTGTGCACCTCCCCTCCTCCCCCACATAAAAGTCCCTCTTTAAGCTGAGGCATTTTGGTAGTTACCAGTTGAACATTAAGAGGAACATGCTGTCAAACTTTAACGCTAATTTAAGATGTTTGTTGTATTAAGTGATTATCTCTTTAGGTGTATACCCCTAAATGAATATCCATAGAGAATCTTTTATACGTAATTCTTTCAGAAAATGATAATGATAAAGTGACTTGTTAAGGAAGAGAGGACAAGGACTCATTCCCTGTGGTGATGCCTTGTTTATTCTGAAGCGTATAAACAAATGGTGCGATAATTCCTTCTCTAGAATATGAAGGCTACCTTCAACATACAGATTTGACCAGGTTTTTCTTTCCTTCTGTTTTTGCTAAGCCTATATAGAAAGTGTGCTAATTCTTCCCTTTTATCTAGAGAAATCATCGTGATATCATAGTTAAAGCTGTATATAAACTGATCTGTAATTGGGGATTCCAGAGATTTATTCTTTTTTTTTTAATTCTAAATTGTCTTTCACATTCTTCTGTGCAAAGTGGAATGCTGTGCTGGGATTGATCTGTCTCTATAAACTAGTGCATCCTGTATGATACATCTGCTTTCTTTGCATCCTCCTTTGTGAGGATACCTTGGGTGAAATGTTAATGGGAAACCATACACTTTTCAGCCACCCACGGTCTATATGAATGTGGGTTATTTTCTTGGGATGAACTCCTAGGTGGTAAGGTAGCATCGTTATCACTCGATACTCATTCTACCAGTCCTCTCACCATTGATGCAGTACTACTTCAATATCTTGTGTGAATCCTGTCTGTCAGAGACATCTCCTTTCTCATCTAGAAGAGCTGTCAAAGGTCTTCTGTATGATTTCTAGCCTGATGTATCATGGCCACAAGATCCTGTGATGTGTCATTGTTCCATTTCATTTTCTTTAAATAAGTGGGAAGATAAATATCTTCTTAAGACTGAGATCAAGCTACTTTTTCCTAACAATATCTCAGATGGATGTGCTTTATCAGAAACTCTGATTTTCTAGAAGACACAAAACCCCAGAATCCAATGTTAGCTGTACCACTGTAAATTAGAATAATCTCTCATATTCTCAGTGTTCTCCAAGTATACGTTAAGATCAGTGTGGTCAGTAGATTTCAATTTCGAATCTTCAGTGTGGTGGCAATTAATTACAACTAGATAAGCTCGCTCTGCTTACCCATCTAGTTTCCAGTATACCTCCACAGTTTTCATCCCTTCCACTAACATATCTGCTGACACAACATGTTGTTGTTTAGACTCAGTGAATAGTTATAACAAGAATAACTCGTTAATTAATATTGTTAGAAAAAAAAAAAGAGAGGATGACTTTGCTGCCTCAAATGAAAATAATTTAAAGGGAGTAAGAGGGTGAAACTATCATCAAACCCAAATGAAAATGTGGCCACAACAGTTGTGTGTTTTGATAACCGTAGTTGACAGAAACCGTAAAGCTAAACTTGGCAGGTGAACGTGGTCTATTTAAGTCATAGAGTAACGTAATATTCTGAATGTACAGCTGATGGGAATGTATGATTTTCAGCAATTTCCAGAATGCTTTTTATGATCAGAAAATGTGTTTTGCCTGTCTTACTAGTTGCACAAGATGACTTTAAAGTGCTTCTAGTCTGGTGCAATAACATTAGTCCTTTTTGTAGCACAGTGTCCTACAGTGTGCATAATGACAGTGTAGTTATCATAGCTGTTAACAAATGGGGCTTAATGGTTGCTTCAGTCTTTATGACTCAGGCGAGACCCTTTAAAAATTGTACTGTAAACTCATTAGGTGTAATTTGAATTGGAAGTTCTAGAAATAGATGCTAGCTGGTAGACTTTGTTGATGGTCATAGAGCAAAACAATTAATCCCCAGTTTATTTATCCTGGTAGGTTGGTTTTGTGTTTGTTGATACCTCACTTGTTCTTGTTTCTTTCTGTGAAGACCCATTAGGGCTTTTTTGTTACATATTTTTTTTTTAAAGGCAGGCAGAAAAATTGTTCTGTTTATGTGAATTCAGATTTGAGGAACTAAAGCCACCTGGTTTTCAGTTGTACTCTCTGCCAGCCCTCAACTGTCCTAGTAAGCTGTGCTTTTTCAGGGACGTGAGGCAGACTGGTATAAACAGCTGTCCCCCTAGTAAAAAAATCAAAGCGTTAGATCAGTGTTGATGTCTTTTTTTTTTTTTTTTCTTTTTCTTGAATGCTAGTAAATAGTGGCTGAAGTTCATGCGAACAAGGTTGTTTAGAACAATATGTTTTGGCTGCCTGACTCTCAACATGAGGCAATGTGTAATTCACATGAACCTTCTGCAGAAGTTTCTGGATCACATACCAAATGCAGCACTGGCCTCACAGCACAGAGACCCTGACTGAAGTCCAACTTGCAGTTCCACACACACTCATTTTTTCCAGGATAGAGCTCTTTACAAGAGCATGGAGCACAAGTGAGTAGTTAGATGATGTTTGGCTCATCAGTTATTCAGTCTTACGATAGAAAAATAGTTTTCTTCCAGCACTTGCCATTCTTCTGAATGGAGGCGCTTGGCAAAGTCACACAGCATTGGTAACAACCAAAAGCGTCCCCTGGCCATGGCCGTTCAAATGTTCCTTGCAAAGTATGCAGAGTATTGCCTGGATGAGCCGGGGGCAGGCACGTGAGCCAAGGGGTGGGCGTGAGCCACTAATTAGGCATAACAAAATCAAACTCAAATTTGGAGCACTGTATGGGTCAGAGCCAGAAACGTCTCCTGCTCCAGCAGTGATTTATGACACTTCCTCAAATACGAAACATCTGGGAAGAGAGGTCCGTTAAGTCCCTTGGAGAAAGAGCACACAACAGGATGGCAGAGGAAGGCAAGGCATGTGAAAACTGCCAAAATCTTGTGTAAGTCTTTTTAGCATTACAAAAGCAAAGAAATAAATAAATGTTGCTTCCTCCCTCCTTAGCCAAACATAGTGTGGTGCTCCTAGTGGATAAGGTCATTATATCACTTTTCCCAGATAATGAGGTCTCATTTGGGTTAATCCTATGGCAAAGCAGCCCACCAAATTAGAGGCCCAGCTCCCGCCTGATCTGTTATGTCATTATTTCCGCACACCCATTGTTTTACCACATAGTACATTTTATTTGGTGTAGTGAGCCTTTCCGTTATGATACTTGCTGATATAGAACATATGATATTGTGACTAGTCCACGTTTTCTGTCATATTTCGCTAGCATAACCTTGCAAGTGGTATGAAAGGCTTTTACACCTGTCAGAAAAGCTTACTTAACTCATATGTTAGAGCTACTGCAAAACTGGCTTGCTGAAATGAGCTGCAAATTCAAAGCAGCATATTGAATTTTGTAATTTATTTGTTCACAGCACAGGTCAATTAATTTATTTCACAGTGATGTAATATTTAATATTTGAAAAAAATAGATAAAGCATGGCTGAGAAGCTGTTCTCTGTTCAGCTGAGCAAAACGGCAAATGTTTCTCCTGTTTGCAGCAAATACAATGCATGTCATATGGATAATACTATCCAGTGAATAATAGGCATGCTTGCTGAAATGGTTTGGACTGTATTGTTTTTCCTGTCAATGGAAGATTCCTTAACATTCCTTATTAAAAGGCACAGTACAATTAAACAAACAAATAAATCTTTCCCAGACAGGAAAAATAAATAACCTTTCTGGGCCTCCCAAGCTTAAATTGTCATGTATATTTTATCCATAGTTCTTTGAGACATAAAATATATCTCCCTTTTTTGTTTCTTTGAGGCTTTGAAATGTGGGGCCAAAGCTTAGTGTAAGCCTTTCTTCAACCCTATAATGCAAATAATCAATGATTATTGCAGTTTCCTATTTTTTTAATCATCTTCTAAAATACCACTTAAAGAGGTAGCATTATGTGCTTAGTGGGGTTTTATTCCAGTTCCTTAAGCTTTATTTTTTGCCAAACCCAAATATTAAAAAACCCAAACCCAACAACAAATCACAAACTATTAGGAAAACAAACTCTTGAGTCTGACTTTTAGGTAACTCACCAATACCAAGAAATCTCAGATGAAAGGGCTGCCAACACTGGAAACCCAGTATTTTCTTATTAGCAAGAAAAAAAGAAACAGAAATGCTTGGTGGTCCGGTGGTATATTCTGTGGAGTATAGACAATAGTAGAGTAAGGACTATAGATGTATAGAAATGATAAAATTGGGATACATCCTGTAATCTCTAATAGTAGCTTGCTCTTACAGATGTGTTGACACCCCTGGCCTGATCTTGGTGTGTTCTCTCTGCCAGTTCCCTTACATTATCTCTTCCTGAAGAACAGCCAATGGAGAGAATCCCTTACATGTTCCCCAGCTGCCTGGTGGTGCTCCTGCCAAAATAGATGGTGAGGCTTTGTTCTTAGCATATTGAATAACCTGCTGTAGTGGAAGGTGTCTCTGCCCACAGCAAGGGAAGCTGGAACTAGATAGTGTTTAACCCTTCCAACCCAAACCATTCCATGATTCTATGCTTAACAGCTTGTTGATAGGACTTCATGAATATCCCTCCTAACATTCATGCCAGTGCCAACATACGTGAATCCTGTCATGTTTTCCGCTTCTTTACTTTCCAGATTTATTTCTGATTTGTGGCTTTTGGTAGCTTATCATTAACAGCATCTTGTTTGGGTTATCATTGCTATGTGTGAAGTTTTGAGGCACACCTGTGTGATAGTTGAACCGTGACTTCGCTATTTTGGCACTGAATACCAAACCTTAGTCTCCTGCTAGATGGCGAGGCTGATGTTTAGATAGTATCCATTTGTTCGTTCTTCGTATCAACATCTGTGGCACTGTCCTGCGGAAGACAAACAACATATTTTGCTCCCGTGCATTTATTTCATTGCCTCACTTTGATAACTCATATTAAGGCTTGGCATTAGTTTTAATAGGAACCTATGGCATATAAAGATGAAGAGTTGCTACAGGTGGGGAAAGTAAACAGCAGCCTGCAACAAAACAGCAGTGTCCCGGCTTTGTATGTTACCCATGGCAGAGCCCTGGGGAACTCACATTTTTTGAAGCTGTGGCCAAGAAGGTGTTGGGATGAGCAAGAGGTTGGCTGCTACAGGGATAGGGGAAAGTGTAATGGGGCTCTTTCCACATTGTCTTTCAAGACAGTAAAAGCAACAACTAGTTTATGCTGTTCTCCTGCCTCAACAAGAACAACCCAGCCATGGCCCCTTGTGTCTGTGACAACACAGGTCTGTTTTGCTCCTGATCAACCTTCAGATGCCTCTGTTAGTGTTTAAGTGAGCAGTCATGGAGGTTTGTCAGATGCTATCAAAAACTGATTAAGTTAATGAGCTTGTTTTCCCACTTCTCAGTCACTGTTCTGAAGGTGAAAATCTGGTAGGCACATCATCTTCTGGACTCTGAAATCCAGTCCGCTTTTCCCTTAGATATGCTAATATGGGTCATCTATTTTGCCTGTCATCAATAATCAGAGTCATTTAGATCACCTTTGATTTACACACTATGTTTTCCTGCCTTTTTCTTCGAGGACATATTTTTGAGGAATTAACATTTGGTTTGATTTGTTCTCTTTCTTGTGCTGTCCTTGCTTATCCAGGCTTTCAGATGAGCCTCCCTGGAAACTACTTGCAGCTGTAGCTGCTGCATTGTCTTTTATTTCTCAGATAGACAAAATTTTGCTGTGTCAGTAGGGACTTCCTGAGATCTGAACTAAGCCTAAGAACACTGAAGCCTGCTCTTCAGTTCAGCTTAGGTTTCTCTAGTGATACCAGATCTGTTGGATCCTCCAGCCCTTTGTTATTGCCTTTCCTAACACTGTGAGAGTGCCAGGTTTTCCTGGGCGTGATTTATAATTTTACTAATCAGCAATTAGATTGCTTATAACGTTAGTTCCTTTGATGTCCTTGGGAGGTGTCTAGTGCAAAGATACATTTCAAGTCATGTGGTGGGTACAGATGCGGGGAGACAGTGCTGTGATGGTCAGCTTGGTCTTCTAATGAATAGGCAGTGATTACCAGTTTCTGACTTGCCTGTTGTTTTCTCTACGCCATTGACAACATCCCCAACACTATGCTGAAGCTTCCTATTCTAATTCGTGTGAATTTGCCAATAAAAAATTGTAGAATTAGCATTTGATCTCATCATCATAGTAGTCTTTTGGTTAGTAACATCATATATTTGTTATTTTCATGTGTTTTGAAACCTACCTTGGAGCAATCAGTTGCTAATAAGTTCCTACAAGAAGAGAAATCTTCTTTTAGAAATCCTAATTAATGATGCTTCCTGTGAGTGGTAACCAGCTTGTCTCTTTGAGTAAATTGTGTTTTTATTTTCGTTTTTCAGTGGCTTTCTGTCTGGTTCTCATTATTAACTATTGCTTATTCCAGGAAGAGTAATTACTCCGGGATGAGATTCTGTTTGTTTACTCCTTTCATAACCTTTTTTTGGTTTTTGCTAATGCAGCCATGGTCCAAAGGATCCAGAAATCTCTTTGAGAAGTTGCTGTACATCCTCAGAGGTTTTGCTACTTTTCAGCTTTCAGCGAGAGTTCATGCTTACTATTGTAGAGTCTGTTACTTCGGTACGTTCTGTGCCACACATATATCTTTCTGTGTCATTGGCTAGCGTAACTTTTCTTGGACTGCCAGAAAAGGTCTTTTTTAATTGGAATCTACCCCTTAGCGCTGCGTAATTCAGATGTCATGAATAGAAGTGAAAGCCTCATACAGTCTTACAATCTTTCTGCAACATCAAGGCCCAAGCCCTAAGGAAGAGATATATTTAAATGAAATATATATGATATGTATATATATGTTTGCGTGTATTTATATATATGCATATACTTAGCTGAAATAAACTCTAGGTAAATGTGGGGTTTAGAGATGAGTTAAATCAATAGAATTTTTGGCCACGAATACTCTAACACGTCTATTTTGGGGAGGGAAAAACCTTTTCATTTTCTTATGTTGAGGAGGTTTTTTTCTATTGTGAGTCTGATTAACCAAAGCACCTAAATGCTGGTTTTACCCTAAGCATGTGCTTAAGGGCTTCTGCTTTTGGGAATCCTGGCTCTGTGGAAAAAAGCTGATCAGACAGTATTTTGAGCCACAAGGAGCTTTCTGTGAAATAAGCTGACAACAGCTCCTTAACCAGTTGAAGACTGGAAGTCCAAGCCTGCATAATCAGCAATGGTCTTGCTTTTATTACAACGAAACTGCTGCCAATAAGTGAGACTGGATATTCAATCTGCCAGCTGGCATCTTCCCTTCCCCTCTGAATTTTGATTATTTTTGTAACAATAACAATAAAACTTTGTGTTACTGTAATGCTTTGCATCTGAGGAGCTTACAGTGCTTTACAAATAGTGCTTTACAATAACTGGTTAATTGGATTAGTTAGTCTGACTGCCAAAAGGTAAATATAAATGTATTATTCCCATTTTACAGAAGAAGAAATTGAGTCAGCAAGAGGTTAAGTTATAGGAAGGTCTGAAGACTGTTTAGCGTTGATGTAGTGAAGGGAATAAAAAGAATAACCTCAACTGACAAATAGGAAGGGATATAAAATAAGGTAACGTTCCGTCTTTGGTGATCTAGAACAATCACTGAGAACTAAATCTTTCATTTTCACCCTTCGGTTTGTAGCCCTATGAGCTGGACAAACTAGTCCTTCCTTTCTAAGAGGAAAGAGTAATTCCCAAAGGGGAAGCTGAGGTAGAAATGCTTTGGAGATTTTTAGCATTATTACGTTTGCTAGGACGATGGATGTAGCTGGTAGAGTTATGATGTGAGTGGAACCAAAAGAAGGAGAAAAAGGCCGTGCGACAAGTGAAAATATTTGCAAAGCACTTGCTGTGCTAACCTGGGCTTGCACTGGACAGTTTCCTTGGGTCCTGCAGTTATACTGCTTCCAGACCCCAGGCTGGCTTGTTTGGGGCTCCTTCAGGGATCTCTGCACATTTCTACAGTGACATGTAAATACACCGTCAGGCTCAGAGGTACTGAGGGCACTAGTGACCTCCAGCAGCAAGTCAGCAAACCTGGTGCCGATTTCCCTGTGACCGTAATGCAGTCGGCTGTTATTGATCCCCTGCTAGGAACCAGGCTCTGCACATGTGAAGTTACTGTCATTGTCCTTTTCTCAATTTACTGCCCTTGCCTGGCACGGAGAGATTTGGAAATTTATGTGTGTTGTGTAAGAAGCAGGTTATTGTATTTTAGATTAAAAACAGTGGAACTGTCCTTGAAAGGGTACAGCCTGGGGAAGTAACAATGAAAGGGGGCTTAAATTATTTTAGTTAAGAAGAGATTAAAGAAAATGCTTTGATCTCCCATGGTAGTGATGAACTTCAGCAGATGTACCTGAAGCCTGTAATTCTTTCTTCCACTTTCTCTCAGTTAAGTAAAAGACCACCAAAATCTACATCACTTGGTTTCTACATTTTCATTTCAAAGAGAATCTCATTGAGGGCGAGTGAAATGCTCGTTAAATTGAGCCAGCTTTGTAGACATAGAGTTGTTTCCACTAGCAAGTAATCTGTTGGGCATCGGCCATAATCAGAGAATGATTACATCTGCATCTATGGAGTTGTTTGTTCCTTGATATGTCCGTATCGATTCACATTTGGATTTGAGTTATAGTACCCGTGTATTATGCAGATTTAAGAAGGCACTTCAAAACTTGACCTCCTATTTTTACTTAAATATTATTATGCACACATGTAATAATGTGCATGCTTGTACACGGCATCTACTTTGTAAGGAAAAAAAAAGCTAAAGAAAATAGGATTAATTGGTTTTAATTCATTCAGCTTCTTAAAATATGCATAGTACCACATTGCTTTAAAAGGATGTAAGGGTGCAGAAGAATTTGAGGCAAAAAAGTTTATGCTTTCCAGCTAATACTCGCTTTTCTTTGTATTGGCTTGCTGTGGTTTGCCTGCATGACCCAGCTGCAATGAATGGAATCGAGCAAGAGCCATTTGCCTGAGTCTTTCCTATGTGCTAACAGGAAGAAGTAGTGGTGACAGCTGTACCCTTCATCATCACTGGGAGAGAACAGAGAGGGGAGGGAAAGAAAGACCAACAAATGAGAACAATATTTGGTCCAAATTAGTTTTCCTGACCAAACACTCGGTATTTTTGTTCCAAAGGCCCCTGGCTCACAATGAAAATGAGCTAATCCCTATTAGGAAGTCTTTCTGGATTTTGACTGGGAAGTGTTTGGTGTTGAATGAACGAGCTTTGAGAGAAGCTTTTGTCCATGTTGTGTTCTCATTAGTAGTGTTCTCATTAGCGGAGCCTTGTGATAAAAATGCCCTAGTTTTTATTTATTAGAGCTAAAATCCAATGTGCAATGCGTATCACTGATTTTTTTTTTCTTTCCTTATCCACCTATGCCATGCCTTGCATGAGTGCCTCGCTGCCCTGTCCCTTCCTCTGTGTGCAATCCCAGCGTGAGAGTCTCGCCTTCCTTTCCCTTCCTTTCTTCTCCCTTTGGCACATGCCAAGAGCTGGCTCTTGCCCCACACTGTAAGCTTGATAAAGGCTGAATAGTGACACTTGCAGAGGGAAACGTTCACCCTGCCCAGTTGTAGGAACAAACACAAAACTCTCTGTTTAAAAGCTGTTTTCTCTAGGCTCTGTGTACAACCTGCAGAGAGAAGCTCCTTCAGAAGGTGGTTCAGAAAATGAACCTAGCTTTGATGCTCTGAAATGTCTTATGGAGGAGCTGCTCTCTATTTCCACTGACACATGAGGAACCTGGGGTTCCCATCCTCCTAAATTTGTCAACACTACCTGAAGCTGGGCAGAACTGAAGTATGGAGGCTGAGCTATCTTCAGCTGTGCTCTGGTGAACAAGTTTTCTCCTGGAGCAACCATACTTTAAGAAGCAAACCACTAATCTTCTAATACATGTTCCTTGGATAAAAATTTGTTATTTTAAGTGCGTTCATAAACTTTCCAAGGCCCCAATTCCATCTTGAGCATTTTCTAGCTGTGTTTGTGAGAGTGAAGCAAGTGCCTGTAAAGCAAGTTGCAGCAGGCAACGAAAGGCTGTGACACCAGCAGAGTATTGGCTTTCTCTCACTGCCCTAGAAATGTGCTGCAACCCTAAACTGCAGCATCCATAAAGATAAGGTTTCAGTTTCTTTGTTCTGTGCCCTTGGCTCTTCAGCTGGGACCAAGCTGTCCTTTGTGTTGGGGGATGTTGATAGCAAAGCCCCTTCGTGAGGCAGCGAGACTGAATCTTACAAAGTTGGTTAAAATGTTGGAGTGTGAAAAACATAAGTACAGCACTTCCTGGACCTGGTCTTCTTGGGATATGGGGCTGAACTCTTTAATGAAAGAAATTTTCCGTTTAAGTACCTAGTACTTTCTGTTTCTGATTTATCTGGAAATTCTGGCATTTTCTCTGTCTAAAAATCTCATTAGTAGGAAGACTCTCATGATATTTTGGCAAGTCTACTCCCAATTTTGGATAAAATCAGTAAGTACAGAAACATATTGGACAAGAAAAAGAATGGATATAGAATACTAACTTTTTTTTAACTGAAAAAAGCTTCAATTCCAAGCAAAGATTTGGGTTAGTTTTCACTTTATTTCTTCCCTAATTGGTTCCTTTGTTGCACTACCATTTCCAAACAGACCTTTCTGCTTATTTTTCACCTTTTTTCAAAGCCCTCATATTCTGTACTAGACTCCTAAGACATCTGTTGCCTCTGTAGTTTTCCTCTTTCAACTTTAGAACCCAGTTTGTTTGGTTTTGGGTTTTTTTTTGAGAACTACTGTTTCCATCTTAATAGCTGAAATTAGCAGACAAGGGAAACTGGGGGCTGGAGCTGCTAGAAAAACAGGCTAGGAAAGAGGAGATAATGGAAGAAAATGACAGAAATACATAAAATGCAGTAAAGATCTGTTTGAAACATAGCAGAAAGTATGGGAAAAACAGAAAGTGTGGAGAGAAAAAGGAAAAGAATTGCCTTGCCAGAGTATGAGGTCTTCACTCTCCTTGCCTCTGTTGGTATGACTATGTATTTGCTGGAAGCATGCAGAGTTTTATGGAAACATCTTCCCTGTTGTCATCCCTGGATAGAATGATTGGTTTGAAATGACTTATAGGAGTAGAAAAGTCATTAATCAAGACATCTTCCTAGTCTATACGCGAGTCTTTCTCTTTTTAAGTCACCTTAGAGCAGCAAGGAGAGGAGGAGCTGGGAAGTGAAGAATAGGAGTGATCATCTCAGGGCTGGAAAGAAAATGGACAAGGCTGGCTGGAAAAAAAGAAACAAAAAGAACAGTCTACCACAGAGCTTCCTAATTCTAATATAGCTCTAAAAAAAAGAGAGACTATGGTTGTGTGGGATTTGCTAGAGGAAGTAGAGGAAGGTCAATTTAGGAAAAAAAAAAAAGGCTAGCAACTTTAAAAATTATTATTTTCTACTTTATATATATAAAAATAAAGTGAAAACTTAGATGAAACACTCCATTTTGTTTGTGCTTGTTTGGATGGTACGGAGGCCAGGAATTGTTTGTTTCAAGGGGGTCTGTTTCACCTCTTTGTTCCACTATGGGAACACGTCTTCTCATACTGTTTGTGTCTCAAGAGCCATGCCAGAAGTCTGCAGTTCTTGTCTTCCTGTGCAGAACCGTTTTGCTTGGCTGTGAACAAAAAGCTCTAGGGAGGCACTGTCTATTAAGGCTAATTCTGTTTCAGCCGTATCCAACGCTTTTTGTCTTTTGTGTGGCTCTCTTGCGCTGTGTAGTTTGGCTGTAGCTATAATCCATGTGCCTCTGGCTTATGAAATGTTCTGCTGGTTCAGTTGCTTTCCAGCAGCCATGTTCCATACACTCTTTCTCAGCAGTTCGCGGAGTTTGAATGTATGCACTGATCTAATCTACCTCCTGCACAGAACCAGCTACAGAATTTTGTGCAGCAATCCCATTAAATCCAGGTTGCATCCGAGCATGGCTGGTACTGACTGTGAAGCGTGGCAGATGGGGACAGTGAAGATCTCAAATAAGGTGGTGCAGGAACTGGGGTTTTCAGAAGCTCCTGAGCATCTACAGCACAGTGCTGTACTGGCTAGACCTCTTCAAAGCTAGTACTGAAACTGGTGGCGTGGTGGTGCTCTACTAGCTCTTTTTATACTTGATGAGAAAGAGGCCTAGATATCCTTTAAGGACCGTACTGTTAATGCTCCGTGCCATGTAGGCATACTGCCTTCTTTGGTGCTGGGGGGAAGGTCTCTAATGGATGCTGGTGTGATGCGCTGTGGATGTGCCTGTGGCATTTCAGGATGAGAAAATCCCATTGACTTCCAGTGGCACTTCTAGAAGTACTGCTGATTTATTGCAATATTTCTGATAATCCCTTTCTAATTGGCTGCTTTTGTGGTCTGTGTGGGTTGCTGCTGTTGCGACTCCTGCAGAATGGTGATTTGTATTATGGGAAGTGCTGGAGATCCCAAAGAAAACCAAAGCGCCGTGGTTCTGCATGATCTCCACACATGTAGTAAAAAGCAGGCCTTGCCCCAGGATCTTACTGCAACAGGCACTTTTTTGTGATGTTCTGCAGAGAAACAGTGTATACTCGGGGAATGGTTTTATTCAAATTCTTAAGAGGATACAGTGATGAAGAGCTTTGGTGCTACACACAGTATCTGGGATGATATCCAAAAAGCCCAGATGTTTAGTCTTCAGTGGCTTCATTTTAAGCTATTTAATGTGGAGTTTATTTTTTGGTTGGAAGCTGACTTTTTCTCAGTTTTCCTAGTGTACACCGAAATGTTGACTTTCCTGAGGGAAGCTTGATTCTGTTGGTTAGCCTGTTAAACAAGTGCAGTGGAGTTGTGCCATGTGTATGCATTAGCATTGGAATCATATGATATGGTGGACATTTTTTCTTAAGGGATTTTCATTTTCATTGTCTGGGACAAAAATGCCTTGCTGCAATAAATGCACATTTCCTCAGTGACAAAATCCCTGATAGAAAGGGGAAGTGTGCATGCCAAGTTCGATGTAGTTGCAATGTAGGCTAAAGGAGGGAAAGGCTGCCTAGTACCGTAGCCTGTCTCCCATCATGTCACACCATTTTGTTTTGCATGAGGTCCTTCGTCTGCCCCATCTGCTTGTTTCTAGATAAAGGCAAAGAAAGGCTATTTCTTCATCATGTGCAATGTTTGCCCCAGCCAGCCAGAGAGAAAAAAAGATTCAAAAACCACAATAAAATGAGAGAACAGGATAGTATGGTTTCTAGAAGGCTAGAAGGTATCCTCTTTCCAAATGTCTTCTGTGTCTGTTGCTGGAACCTCAGTAACAGTTGTCTTCCAGGGAAGAGTGAGCACCAGGGAGGGTGAGGCTGTTGTGCCCCTTGACTAGATATGAGAGTGGCTATCCCCATTTCCTTCAAAGGCTCCAAGCCCAGTGTATGAGGGAATCTGCACTTCTGTGGAATACTTACTTGAATTGGACACTTGCCACCCTGAGTAGTAAGAACAATAGGACTGTTTTTCCTTTTCCCAGCCAGATACAGCGAGCAAGTCCATGTGTCCCTCACCCCAGCCCTTTAGCAGTGAAAAATATACCTGCTGTTAGGGTCTTATAATATGGTGTCATCTATATGTAATAGAAATACCCAGTACAGCATCTTCTGATGGCATTATATACAGAAATACATGGATATGTCATCTCCTGATTCACGCACCACCTCCCTGTGTCACCTGATGGATGCTCTGGAAGAAAGAGTCCCGAGTCTGCCTGAGAAATACGAAATAGGGATAGGGAAGGTGTAACAATAGAGTAGCAAGCTGCTGCCGAGACTGACACCTCTGCGTAATGGAAATGAGACGGGTTGCCTTTTGCAGACACCCTTTTGGCTGTGGGCCCTGAGTAACTCTGTGTATTTCCCTTAATTTTTTTCAGCCAACTGGTACCTCATCTTCTTCCACCCCACACGCCTCACTGCTTCTAGGGTCTGGTGGGGGTATGGGAAGTTGCCTTCCTTTGTGTTTGGTCACGAAAACAGCTTTGAGAGCAACGGGCCAGGGATAAAACAAGCAGCCTGCAAATTTTATAGTACAGTATTTATGCTCTAAGAAAACACAACCGTGCATGCAGGATATTCGTCTGGCTAATTCATGCTGTTGACAGGAAGCAGACATTCAGTCTCAAAACATTTACACATCTCCGCATTGACAACACCAACATGTATTTGGCATCTGCCTAAGAGATGCGCTGCAGTCCCTTTGACTATTAGGGGTCTTGCCTGCTATAACGAACGTAGGCCAGGTTACCGACCAAGAACTTACACACACAAGGATGTGAGATTCAGCACCGTTTCTTGAAAGACTCGAAAATAATTTTAGATTCTGTGTTCTTTATTTCTTTGATATGGTGTATGGGGATGCTTCTGGGCATTTAAAATGTCTTTTTTTCTTTATAGGCGTTTTGCCTTCCTAGACAAAATATGTTTGCTGGATTTGTGTGTCCTGGCAAAACTCCTCCCTCCTTTCTCTTTCATTTTAGTTTATTTGATGAACTGAGCTGAAACAGAACCACTCTGCAAACAAACTGAGATCCTACTACAGACTTGGGCACCTCTCAGTCATTTGCTGCATAATTTCATACAAATTCTGGTATTATTAAAAATAAAATATATCTCATAAATAAGAGAATATTATTATATCTGAATTGTCTTTTCTTTCGTTTTTAAAAAGAATATTTTAGCACATAAATTCCCTCTCCCTCCCATTTATCTTCTATTATTAAGCATTTTAATGCATACCTTTCTCTAAACTGGCTTCATGGGCTGAAAGTTGTTATCTGCTGTATATTTGGCCCCTCCCTGGCAATATATATCAATGACTTTGCTCTTTAGTTAAACCCTTAAGGTTCTCCAGAGACCCTATACAGATTTTTTTTTTACATTCAGAAGGTGCCTGAACATTTAGGAAGAGCTACCGAGGATAGTCATTACTGATGTAGCTCCTTGCTGGTATTATTATGATATGGATGCAGGCTTGGACACGTCAGTCAGCATGATTGGCAACACCTACCTACCTCTCTCTTTCTAAGACATATACCAGATTTCCCATCTCATCTTTAACGATACTGCTACCAAAACTCCCTCGATACCTGCTTGTTACACAAAGTTGTAAGCATTAGGCAATTACACAGAAAGTTAATCAGAGCATCCTGAAGACTGGATTGTGAGAAACAGGGAACAAATCCAATAGTAAAATCATCTACTTAGGAAGTTGTAGGTAAAATTCTGCATGGGAAGTTGGAAGCTTATCTATAGCGAATAAAGCAAAAGGGTGACAGAAGTATTAGATGACCTTGTAAGAGTCCAAGCCAAAAACTGGCACAGCTATGAAGGCAGCCAATATGGTAAAAGGATGTATCAGGTGACATCCTTCCAGTAGGTAAAAGGTAATATTAGAGAAATTATGTGAGTCACTGGTGTGACCCCGTGTGGTCATCTAGTGCAGGATTATAATCATCCACTTTCCAGAAAGACCCAGAATGTCTACTCCAGTACTATAATTGTGCCTTCTCTCTCTACAAGCTGTGTGAAGGCTTGTTATGGACATGAATTTCCATGTGCAAGAAGCTTCCTACACGTTGGCATTTTTGCACCGGGAATTGTCCTTCTGCTGGTTTGACCTCCTGACGCCTCACAGTTGTCATCCAGGTGGCTTCAGTACAGCCTCCGGTTAGCATCCTTCATCATACCTTTGTGGTGGGTGATTGCCATGTATTGTGCCAGCAGGGGATTTTACATGCAAGGTGACAGTCATAACACTAAATATCTACCAAGAAAGAAAGGAAAGAAAGAAAGAACGGTGCTTGCTTAAGATTAAAACATTATATTATTCACTTGATTCTTTTTCATATATTTGAGGTATGTGATCTGTAACGATAGGAAAACTTCTACAGGTTCAGAAATTCAGATTAGATTAAAAGCCACCATTCAACCACTTTATCTGCATCTTTCACTTACCTAGATTGTACAACTGTCTTGAATCTGAAAAATGGATTAGAGATCTTGAAAAGAGATTTTCTGATGTGATTTCTTCTCCATTCCTTTTTTTAAAATTATTTTTTTATTTTTCAGCCTGGAAAACTAATAGCTGTTTCTGGGGTACTGTAATAATAGCATTTTTGTACTTCAGGCTACAGATAAATGCGGTAGATATGTGAGGAGAGGCTCAGAAGGTACAACTGGTATTTAACCACGGAAGGATCCATTGTGAAAGAAAAAGAACACCCTATAAACAGTGATGGGCAATATAGATACAACACTATAGGGATATTTAAATTCTGATTCTCTGAAATACTGTGTAAAACCAAAATCGTACGGCACCGAATCTACACAGTATCTTTAACATGGCTTTTTTCTAACCTGTGTTGTAGCTTATCCTGCTCTGTGCTGCCCATCCCTGCCGTGCCTCTGCTCCATAGCACAGGGGTAATGCTAGTTGTGACCACCAACCATTTCTTGAAAGCGCACTACCCTCTTGCTCAAAAGGTTGTTGGTATTTTAGCATTATGGTGATGGTGGTATCAGGATCCTTTTCTTAGTATCAGGATCATGAAATATTCAGAAGGTATTGCTCATCTCTGCCTAAAGCTCCAAGACATCATGAGTGTTGATGGGTTGGAATAGGAGTTCTTTGCATGTTATCCAAAATGTTTATCATAGCAAAGGTTGACATACCAGAATTGGCCAACTGGCATGAAAAAAACATTTCACTTCTTGGGAAAGTGCTATCACTTTGCTGCCTTTTAGAAACTATAGTTGTTTTCTGAATTACAAGTGGTTTGCACAAAGAACATAAATTGCTGTGCTCTTTATCACTGCTTACTGTATGACAAATATACAGTCCAATTTTTCAAGTGTGGTGTCTTGAAAATGAATGTGTATTTGAAATGAAAACCATTTCAGTGCTTGAGCATCCTCCCTCTGGAACAGGCTGGATAATAACACGTTCGTCACCTTGGGTTATTTTAATATTTCCTGAAGCCTGCACAAGATGCTTTCTATTTTCTTGTCAAAACATACTGAAATGAAAATTATTTTTAATAAAGTACAGTAATCACAGTGTGATCACCAAGTGCATCTTCTCTTGTCAGATTGTTTCTTCCTACTCGCAAGTATTTGCAGTTACTTAATGTTATGATTGCTGAGCAATCCAGCGTTGGGAGGAAGAGAATGGAATATTTCATTTTTGACAAAGAGCACTGGGTGATACAGAACATCCTCCTTTGCCTCCTAGAATAGTATCATTGTTTAAACCTAACGCTGGAAGAGTTGACTGCTGAAGGACTTCATTTTTTCCCCCAGTATTTCATTGCTGTCCTCCATAGGTACTGTAGGCTGAAAGCAGAGCTCCCACTGATACTTTCTTTTTTCCGTGGCTGTGCATAAGTGCCTGCTGGAGTGCCATGCCAGGTACCATGCCTGAAAAGTGATAGCACGACAATGTTAACATTGGCTTCTGACTACTCAATGGGAGCGCTGGAGTTAGTCTCATAGCTTCTTAGGTTCTTTTGGTGAGCAGCTGGTGGACAACTTGCTTAGCTTCGGGTAAACTGAGGCCCAGTATTTAGAAGAGAAAATTGCTTGTCTACACAGGCGCTGGGAGCTTTTGGAGATAATGGCTGAATAATGTTTTTTCTAAACCGTTTCTGTACACCAGGTTTTTTACTCAAGTCGCTCAGCTCTAAAATAAGTGATGGACAAAGCTCAAGAGATTTGGTTTTATATCTTACCCAAACATTATCCAAGCTAAGTAAAGCTCTGGAGTCTGCATAACTGAGCATGAAACCTCAGAAGAGCAGACTTTCTCATGAGAGTGTCAGTGTTTCCTGCCGGCTGGAAATACCGAGAAAATAGTCTTTCTTGTGGTATTTTGGAACTTCAGCATCTGGACGTTGCTGTAATCAGAGAGGAAAGTGAATATGAAAAATAATTGTTTAAAACGCAAACCCTTCTTCAATTTTGGGTGTGAGGTTCCTTTCTAGTTTTTAAGTGAAAGTATTAATTGATCTGAAAGTAGGAGATCTTAATCTGAAGCTGCAAGTTCTGCCTGTTTTTTTCTTGGTATTGCAAAATATTATCACTTGTGAGTCACTGTGTATTTCTTCAGTCAAGGGAAGAAACTGCTATTGTATCCTTCCCTCCCTTCTATGTAAATATGTAACCAAGCACTGCTCTTGGAGTACTTGTTTTTTGGGAGAACATTCTGCTTTCTTCAATCACTGCTTCAAGTGTGAAATTGAGCTCAGCTGCAGAGCCACAATGCATGTCTTATGCTAAACAAGTCTGGTAAAGATAATCCTAATGATTATATTATATAACTAATACACCGATAAAAAATATTACGGCACTAAATACCTGTATTATGAAATCATACATTGGTTTGTATGGAAATTATAGATGTGAGCTATCCCTGTATGTAAAAATAGAGTTAATCTTCATTTTGGATTTTGACAGTGAATCAATGGGACTTGCAGAAAGAGTAACTTAAAAAGTTAAAAGTGGAAAAGTGTGTTTATCTCTTGTCCTTCTGCCACTGCAAGATTTACAATATGTTCTCTTCTTTATTCAGTCCATATTTAGTAACTTGAGCAATGAGTTTTCCATCACTGGCTTTGTATGATTAATCCAAGTTCACGCTGCTTGCAGAATACCAGGAAGTATTTCTCAACTTCCCCCTCGTTTTACTTTCACCAACATTTTCATTCTTTGACAAGTCCTCACGAAGTCTTACATCTCAGTGTTTATGGTGGTCATCTGCTTCAATTTAGTTGCCCACAGGTACTCACAGATATGCTCACTTGCATCTGGGTTCATTTTTAAGGCCCTAAGCGCTTGGAGTATTGTTAGGGATAAATAAAGTTCTGCCATTTGCAAAATCTCGATTTTTGTTGCTGTATTTGTGCTCTTTCCAGAATTTTCTACAGTTTGCCAGCCTTTGTGGTTCTGAATTGCCAAGAATGCAGTGTAAATGATGAGGGAGGGTAGTCGAGTGCGATGTCATTTTGTTGATAGCTGTATATGCTGAATTTGGACTGCTCACCCCTCTCCCCCTTGCCCTTGTTATTGCAAGCGTATTTCACAAGGAGCTTTTGTCAGTTTTGAGGTCTGCTTCTGTTCTTTCAGAGAGTATGTTTTCAGAAGGATTACTTTCGAGAAGAGTACACATACATATGCATGTGCATATACATATAGTTAGTTAGTTATTAAATAAGCACTTCTTTCTCACATACCAAAATTTTATAGGTTTATTTGTACTGTTGTCCTTACTTATTGGAGGTTGCAAAAACGCTTCAATTTAGTAACATTTTAACATATAAGAAAAGGTCCTCACAAGTTCCATACTTGAGTTTTGCATGTAAATAATTATCATTAATTAGTTCTGCAACTAATAATAACCTGCATTCATATACACTCTGTTTGAATCAAAGTAATTGAATGTTCAAATTAAGAATGTGTTTGCAAACAGATGTCTAGAAATTGTTTGTTAGTTATCTATGGTGCTGGTTTTCCCTGGTTCTGTTGTTATAAAGCGGATTGAAAGATTGCAAGAACTAAAAGAAATCACTGCAGAAACATAATCAAAGTGACAGTTTTGTGCCGTATTTCCATATCAAGCTAAAGCAAACAAAAAAACCTCAGCTGTATATGCATACTTAACAACGTAGGTGTGTCTCTGGGGAGTGATCTGAAATGAAGGGACTATCTTTTCTTTCTCGCATTTAAGACTCTCCATTTCCAATTATTTTTCTAACTATATATTAGCAATTTTAATTAAAAGGTGATGATTCACCACTTTCTAGCCACCGAGAACATTTTTATAAAGTAGGGGTTTAAAAATAGTAATAATGTAGACTATTTTACTATTACTGTGAGCATTTGTAGCTGTTAGGAATATTTTAGCACAATGTGAGCAATGGAAGAAAAAACTGCGTTCAGTAATTTTGTGTGCAAGGGCGTTTCAACGTCTTTGCTTGCTAACTATAATTTTCCAAGGCTTATAAGACTTTAATTTGATTCTTTATCTGGGCATAAAACAACGTCTGAAAATTGCATAGTAAATTACTGGATAATCACTTTTTTATGGGCTACCTGATTGTCAGAATGAATACTGCCTTTTAAGAGACACTCTAAATAAGTGCTGGGCAAAAGTGGACTTTGCAACTTAAATTGACTTAGGTTCTCATGAAATCCAACTGTTTTCATCTAAGTGTGAAGGAGAAATGCCTCACGGATTATTGTATATTTCCTTAGTTATGTATATATGTTGGTGTTTGTGCAAAAACTTGGTGCTGGTGTCTTCAGATGTATACATCTCTGTATACAGATAGGTCTGGAGGCAAGATCATAAAGTTAAACAAAAATATTTGTAATAAATGCATTTTATTTCATGGTTTCCCTATTCAACAGGTAGTTTTGCTGCCTCTTCTCTAGGCTGATACTCCTCTCCCTCATCACAGCCCCTTGTGGGAGTGATTTTTAATTTCCAAATTCTGAGCAATGTTAACAAAACCACTGTTGAAATAAAGCAAGTGTTGTCTTAAGACAGCTGTATCCTCCTTTTTTTCAGACAGCCCACACTTCTTGAAGACACAAAGTGAATGATATGTTCAGTCTTACCTGTTCTGGATTTCAGAGCTGATATATTGAATTCTAGATGGCTACAAACAAAGACTGGGAACTTCCTTATGTTAAAAAGATGTTGTACCCCGGTAGGAAGGAGCGTTGCAAGTGGTCTGGTACATCAGACCTAGAAAAGCGGTTTTAGGTATAAAAAAAATTTAATTACATATAAGCAACTTTGGGTTTATCTTGAAAAACAAAGTTCTCCACTATTATGTAATCTTATGGAAAATTAACACAAATTTTATGTGGCCAAAAAAAGTCATTATGCCAAAGTCAAACACTCCAAGGCGGGAGAATGGCGGATCTGGAGTCCCTCTGTAGGGGGACTTGCAGGAATGCAGGCTGCATGGGACAACCATCAAGCAGCACCTCCCCTCTGTCAGGCTGGATGAGTTTTTCTATCGATGCAAAGTTGTTAGCTTACAGAAACAAAGTGTTAAAACTTTTGATGAAGTGAGTTTGTTGATTTAAGTGGAACTGGAAGAGCTCCCCTGGTATGTTCAAGCTCCCCATCTGTATATTTAGATACTTTAAAAAAAATAAAAATAAAAAGATTAGTTACATGGACACCTTTGGTGAATTAATATATGGACTCCATGCCAGCCTCCTGACTGGCTGCATCAGCTGTCATCTCTCCTTTCTCTGTACGTGTGTGTGTTGTTGCAAAATGCGGAGTACTAGCTGGCTTGAATTCCAGTGATTTAAAGCGGCACCTGATCAGAGATCAGATGTGGTGTTTGGCCTTGTGGCAGGGTGAAACTGAGAATTTACCATCTCCAGTTTATCCTCCCTCATTCAGCATGGCTTCAGCTGCCTTTGCGGAGCTCCAACTCAGTTGCTTCTCGCTTCTGGGAAAGCACACTTCTGCTCATTGTTTTTAATTTTCTTTTCACCTGGGTGATGAGGACAGCGCTGGGATGGGTGCAGAGCTGTGGCTGGCTGCGTGGTTGCCCTTTCACACTCCTTGGTGGTCATGGGGCCATGGGGCAGCAGGAAGGAGGTAGCTGCTGCGAGGACCTGGGGATGTGCAGTCAGGGCAGGGTGGCCGTCAGAGCCAGGCTGGCACGAGTGCGGACTAGTTCAGCGGCTGTGACAGCGCCCTTTCCGATGGCGTCAGCAATGACGTCTGCTGATGGAGAAAGTCTTCTATGTGAAAAAGTGCTGTGAGCGTGCTGGCTAATTGAGTCCCTCAATTAGTACTCAATTATTGAACTTCCAGGGCACCTTGAAACCTCTGTTCCCATTCACTTCCAGTAAAAAATGTCACTTTCAGCTGCAGAAGAGGAGCCGCCTCGGTTCTCCAAAAAGGCAGACAGGCCCTGGCTCCTGTCACTACACGACTAGAGTTCCCCAGAGGCAGATTGTGACGCCCACGAGCTCCGGTGGGAGCAGCTCTTTGCTGTGTGCCACCCCTCCGGCACTTGGCGATAATTGTGGGAACCACAAGTGGCAGGCAGTCCCTTAAATTATTTGGCTTTACCCTTAAGTATCCGATCAGTCAGGGCAATTTGGAGTTTGATGTCTAAGAGCTCTACACACCTGCAATTACTTAAATCCACAAAATTGTACCCGTAGGTATTTGCAGGCACAAAAATGTTGGCATAAAATTAGAGGCCATTTCCTAAAACCTGTGCCTAAATTTTGATGATATACTGTATGAGGGGTTGTTATTTTGAAATGGATTTGTGGAAAGCAATTGAAAATCTCCAGGCATCCCATCTGTGTTTAAAGTAACAACAATAACAAAACTTTAAATTAGCATAGGAGATTTAAGACATTTCAGGAAAACATTGATTAAATCTGCCAATGAAATGAATGTGTTTGGCGAGTGACCTAATTAGTGTATACTTGGTTCTTTTTCACTGCACTGCTTACCACTAATTGCTGTTCTGCTGGTCTTCTCCTGACAAGTAAGAAAAAACAAGGATGAGGGATTTGTTGAGGAAATAGTGACATTCAGTTTTAATTCATTTGAACCTGCTGCCAAGCTTAATTATGGAACTGAGAAACTGAGACTGGGAGGCCCCCAGCCGTTTAGGTTATAGGAGACGGAGATGTTTAGTATCTGCCAGTGTATTTGGGTAGCACTTACTGCAGCTAGCTATAAACTTGTGCTTGCTGATGCTTAGCTGTTTTCATTCCCCCACAGGTACAGAAACACTGGGTTTATTCCTTAAATTTAATTATTGAGCTCTAATGGCATCAGGCCAAAACAAAATTACAGGCATTTTATTTCTTAGAGAAAAGGTTTAACAATTAATTTGGATAGTCTTGTCTTGGGGTTTTTTTGTATGTGTGTTTGTGTGTACAAACTAGTAATATGTCATTTCACAAGAAAACCTCGGGATTCTGCAATACTTGTAGCATTGGAGTGCCGAAGTCACCCTCAGTGTAAGTACACTTGAGCTGAGGGGCTCACGTTAGCGCTAAATTCAATTCCCATCTCTTGAAGCAGCAGGGGATAATGCAGCTTTCCCTGTTGCATTTGGAGCTCTTAAAGGAAAAGGGGAGGATGCTTCGTGAAAAAAGGGGAAATAGTTCTGGTTTTGGTTTCCTGTGGTGGTGGTGGATTCTTATGAGCAGAGTCTGAAGGTCCTGGTTTAGACTCTATATGCATTTTTCATGATGTTCTGCACAAAAAATGGCGGGGGGGGGGGGGGGGA
>VXBO01012696.1:93437-164159 GCA_013400135.1 Rhinoptilus africanus
AAAGAAAAAAAAAAAAAGCTCTGGAATTTGAGGCTAGCAGAGGGTGGGGCTGGTGAGGCTTGCACTTGTTTTTAAAAGAGGAAAAAGAAATGTAGACGTTTTCTTAGAGCAGCAGCATCCCATTGGCAGACCCTGGTCTGAATCCCTGCCGGGGGATGCTTCCAGCCAGCCGGCTGCCTTTTCTCAGGAGGAGCAAAGGAACAGTTATCTGAGCAGGGATGGGTGCCAGAGCAGCCAAAGCCACCCGTGCTGTACCTTGACCCCAGCTCTGCCTCCCTGAGCCCGCTCCGGCCACAGCCTGGGCAGGAGGGAAGGACTCTCGGCACAGGGAGTTTGGGTATTCGTTTACGCTATGGATAGAGCTGGAGAGGATGTCCCAAGACCCCTCTTCAGCTTCTGTGGGTACTAAATTTGATATACCCTGAAAAGTATGTAAACCAAACGAAAACAAAAGCAAAAGAAACAAAACCCCCTCAAAACCCCCACAAAAAAGTCAGGGCTACTCTGTTAGTGCTCCAGACCCCCAAAACGAAGTGAGATTATAAACAAATGAAATATGTTAGTGTTAGTCACCAACATAGGCTATAAACATCTACATGGAACAATGTAAACTGTGCAAAAAGACAGCATGCCTGGTTTTCTGTTATATAGCATTGCAGGGTTCTTGTAAGGATACTTGAATGCTGAAACAGCCTGGGAACTTGGCCTCCCTTGCGGCAGATTGATGTTCTTTGGACGAGTTTTCAGCCATGGAGTGATTTTGTCCTGATGTTCTGTGTGTGGTGGAGAGATGTGGCGGGAGGGGGGAGAGCCAGAAAAAGATACTTGGAATGAAAATGAACTTGAGGGAAGGAAAAAGAGCAGTTCTGCAGTGAGGCTGGGAGTAGTAATACTAGAATGCATAATGGGCAACTGAAGATGCAAGGTTTGGTTTTTTTTTGTCTCGAGACTCTCGCTGGTTATATAGTGCCCATTGAATAAAGGATTAGGAGATATTTGTGGCTTTAAATGTAATGGACTGATGTTAATCTTCAACAATTCGCTATGTTAGATATACCTGACCTCTATAACACCAGAATATTCTTAGACATTTTTCTGTTTACATTTATGAGCAATACTAACTTAGATGTGAATATTCACTGTGCTGTCTAGAAAGTCATATTAAAAATCATTTCCCTCCTATTACTGCATACATGAATCCTGCACAGTACACTGATGATAAATATAAAAATCTAACTCTATTATCTGTTTTTAATGTCAATAATAAAACTTATTTGTGCACTTTCACCTCGTAGTTTTTGGTGAGAAATAAAAAGAAATTTAGTCTCCTGAGATGATCACCTTGCTATCCTAAAAATTAATTTGCTCTGTGTTTGATCCAAGCCATCCCATGACTTCCCAAGGTATTTCAGGTTTCCCACTTAGGTCTGGCTTCTTGTCAGAATCTCTCATTTAGCAAGATGGAAGCTGCATCTAATTGTATCTCCTCTTTCCTCCCAGTAGCTGCTCTCCCAAAGGCATTGGAGAAATCCAGGGAGGACTCTTGCTCTCTTGTAGCAGGCTTTTTGGTTCAAAGCAGCATCAGCTTCACTGTCTCTCTGCAGTGAAAAGAGAGCTTGGGTAAAACTACAAAGCAAAACGCAATGTAGAACAAGCTGATTTAAAAATGGCCAGCTCAGTAGCAGTAAAAAGGGAAAAACAAATGGGAAAATCTGAATAGGTAAAATACCCACCACCTCCCCTTCAAGTTGACCAAACTCCAGTGCATTTCTTCATGTCTTCATGGTAGTGTTTATCATTGGATCTGCTGTCCCAGTGTACAGTTGTTTGAGGCTTTCCCTCAATTTGTAGTAATGGGCTACCAAAAAATTCACTCAAAACAAAACACACACACACAAAAAAAACCAACACAAAAAACTGTGGGAAGAAAAGAACAGAAAAGTTCAGATCTTGACTTTGGTATCAAAATAGTGCTTTTCATACTCTTTCAGCAGTTTCTTTAACAATTTTGGTTGTTTCTTTTTTCTGATTTCTTTTTCATTTTCTTAAAACTTAGCGAATGAGATTTAAGCCAAGAAGCCCAAAAAGTCCATGTGGACAAAATTCTTTCATTGTTGGACTAACCCCTGCATCAAGTAATGCATACCTACCAAAATAATAATAAAGAGATGTTTATAACTTGGGGGGCAAAGTGATCACAAGCAAACACTCTTATACCTAGGTTTGGTGCAGAGGAAGGCAATAAGGCCTCCCAGGAGCAGGAGGAAAGGCTGGCAAAAGACATAAAAATGGATACGGCAGGAAAACATATCTGTGGTTGCCTCCTGTATGATGTGTATTGACCTAGTAAACGGAGATGTCTGCAAAGGAGCTGCTATGCTATAAATATGCTTGTGCTAATATTGTTAAAGCTTTCAGGCAGTTCAGTTTCATCCGTACAGCTTCCCAGGGAAATGCCAAAGAGGTGGCCCCTGGCCACAGGTTGTCTGAGCAGCGCGTGCCTACCTGCACTGTAATAGCTTAATAAGATATAGGCTGAGGTTTTCGGAGGATTCCCTGGATGGATTGTGAAATATATGCAGCTGCCTAAATAGGTGGTTGTCGAGATTTTTAAGTCTTCTTAACTCCGTTGAAATCTTTATGAGCAAGATGTTTGAATGCTGTTGAAGATCAGAGATAGCTAAGTGCTTAGAAGTTGTGGAAAGTCCATTTCTTGTCCTCTTTGCCCTCCTTTGTATCTTTAGGAAAATAAAAACACTTCCAGAGTTGTTGATATCCAGTAGGAGCTTAACAGCACTGTTCTTTCTTGAACATACCAGTCTTGCTGGTTAAAGGAAGAAAAAAATGGAGAGGGAAGAAGAGAAGATAGGAAGTGACTGGTTGATTAATAAACTAAACTAATGCAAATACTGTGAGTAGGAAAGCCACTTAAAAGCAGCTGATTATCCCTTGCCAATCCCTAAGATCTAACTTCGCTAAGCTGCTGTTCAGATGATACCCTGAAGCAGTTCCTGGTAGGGACCTGGCTCTTGTTCCAGCAGAGAAGGCGGTGAGATGAAAAGGATGTGGTTTAACCAGGCTTTGACTTTATTATCTTACCATCTTCTAGAGCTGTCTGGCAGTCACTTGTAGAGTGCAGGTTGCCATTTCTCCCTTAATTGCTCCCACCTGCTGGAAAACTGTGCTCCCTGCTCTCACACAGATGGCCCCAGCCTGCTGCCGAGACCTGCTGCCCTCCTCCCCTCCTCTTCTGAAGCTTAAACATCCTATGGGTTCAAGGGAGGGGGAAAGGGCGTTGTTTTCTAACGAAACCAGCCATTGCAAGCTGTAGGTTTGTACATCAGGGAAGGCCATGCTGTTGCCTCCTCTTACAGAAGAGATGGGGCAGCATCTGTTAGGACAGACAAAGAGATGCCTTCTCTCTCCATCTGCTGTACGCCTTCCTGTACTTGGAAGCTTCAGGTCATCGTATTTCCTTAAACCCCACTAGGTCTAGGAGGAAAGGTGTGAGAAATAGAAGCGTGATGGTGGTGGCAGTGCCACCAGAAGGCTATCAGACAATGTGAGAGAGTGGGAAGGGTTTCCTTATTTATAAAAATAAAATCTTTACCTATGTCCATACACATGGATAATAATGGAAATGTCTGCTTATCTGTTTATTTTTCAGGTTATGGTTTTGTAGATTTTGACAGTCCGGCAGCAGCACAGAAAGCAGTAGCATCTCTCAAAGCAAATGGCGTGCAGGCGCAGATGGCAAAGGTAAGAGCAATTGTGTTATTACAGGGTTATCTGAGCTGTTGGGTTAAATTTCCAAGAGTTTGCTTTGCTCCCATTTTTATTAAGGTTTTGGATCACTTAGTCTGGTGGTTTTTTTGTCCTTTGGCTCCAGCACCTTATTCATCCTATGGTTTCTGTGTTCTTGAGAGCTGTGTCTCATGTGATGGGTCCTGCCCTGATACTCTCTGCCCGCTCCAGAGCAGGTTATAAGATGGAGAGTGGTGGTGGCAGAGTGGTTGGAAATGCCTTTATGCTGATTGCAGGGTGAAAGAGTTGTGTTTTCTTTGCCTTGGAGTTGTCTTCGTTTGGTTCCTTAGCCTTGGAATAGTTATTCTTTTCTGATGTGCCTGGTGGGCTTCTGTGAAGGAGTGATTGACTGAACATAAGGAAAGTTTGATTGATCTGCCTTGGTTTGTCGTCTTCTGTCTATTTATTTTGAGGACATAATGGAAGTGTAGCAGGTTGCTGAAAGAATAGTTGCTGGAGGTTGTCTGGAGGTGACTGGCGTCTGTTGTTCAGAGAGGCTGCAGGAGCCATTGCTGTACATTTTGTAGCAAGCGCGGTGAGCTCAGATACTGTGGTACTGGAATTGTCCTTTGTCCCCAAGCAAAGGGGCTGACGAGGAGAAAGGGGTTATAGTAAATGACTGTCATGTGCTCTGGCTGTTGCCTTTCTGAAGGCATAATCGTGTGCCTTTGGGCTCTAGACTGTGTTGACCAGCAAAAATAGCTGTTGCTTTGTACTTTCAAAATGCCTTGCCCTAGAATCACAAAAAGCCCTTAATATTGTCTGGTTTGGTCTCTGCAGAAATGATACCGGCCTAGAATCTCAAACAGTAAAAACAAAACCAAAGGCAAATCAATTAATAAACATCCCATTTGAAGATTCCTAATTAAAGGAATACTGGTGATTTAAGCCTTTGTTTTTCAACAATATCATAATAAAAACATATGGTGGGGGTATTTTATGAAAAAAAATCCTTGGTGCTAAATGAGGTTTTTCTGCCTTCTACTGAATTACACTCCCTGTGCCTTAAAGTAGCTGGAAGTCATCCTTGTATTTCTGTTTAACAGTGCTCGCACAATGCAAGCTATGCTGTTTTATTGGCTCTTAGTTTTTATTGACATGTGGAGATAAAAAATATTTGCTTCAAATGGATAAAAGATGGCAAGCTGAAGAATGTGAACATCAGCTAAGGACTGTGGTATTTTATTTCTCAGATATACTGCATCTCCGTGTTCAAATATAGGCCATTTCATGTATTAGTCAAGCTGTGAAAAAGAAATTAAAGACAGGAGGTATGTTTTGTCCTAGTGGTTGATCTCAAATAACCATTTCCAGGAAGGAGTAGATCTCTAACTGCATAAATCTATAAAGTTGTAGATTTAAAATTAAAGGTTTAAAGATAGGATTAAAAGATAAATCTACATTTGATATTCTCATCATTCAGAACAATGAACAATTGCATGAGTGGAAATACCAAAACAGAAGGTGACTTAAAAAACTGTGTTTTGGATTGTCCAGTGTTTTCTGGGGCCAAAAGCAAGGGGTTGATGCTTTCAGAGTGGGAAGGGTTGTACCAACCACCGAGGTTTGTTTTCTGGGGAATCTGTGGTGGGAGTAGTTTTTTGCCCTTCATGATTTTGAGGTGGCTGATGTGCACACTTCTGTTTGCATAAGGGCTAACTGTATTTTTATTATTTAACCATGGTGCCTGGAATCCTAGATAGGGTCTTTTTAGTGCATTTGATAGTTCAAGATAAATATACAACTGACTTTTCCTATCTCTGAAAAAAATCAAAGTATTTAGAAAAATGGGGATTCAAAGGAAATTGAGACGACTACACGAAGTACCTCACATTGCTGAGAAGGCAGGGCCTGGGAAAGCAAATCTATCTGGAGAAACATGTTAGTTCTTGCAGATGTTGGAAGCCAAGTTGCATAACAGGACTGAAAGACAATGTTACCTGCCAGTGTCTGGATTAACAGTGAGGGCTCAGAAGAAGTTTGAAGAAAGAGGTCGAAGAAGAATTTAGCCTCCGCTTCTAGAAGTTTATCCAGAGCAGCTTTGTTTCAAGGACTGCTTTAATTAGTGGTGAAGGTGGCTATCAAATGAAATAAAAGAAAAAAGAGTAAGTGTGGAGAAATTGCCTAAGCCTTCTGCATGCAATACCTTGAAAAAATATAGTTGGTGTCCTGTATCTTCTGTTCGGCATTGCAAAGCAGTGAAACTGCCCCGTGCAGAGGGCCAGGAGAATGCTGTAACATGGGTTCAGCAAATGTCAAAAATCTCAGCCCAGTTGTGGATGCTTTTGAGTAAAGGTGAAAGAGGCATTGGCCAGCTTTTGCTATGCGCTGGCCTTCTCCAGTAGCGAGAGAAAGTATGCTGAAGTGTTGGTATAGTCTGGGATGTTTTCCTGGAGAGAAATCTTGCTCGGAAAGAGAAGTTCTTTCTCATTTTTAACACAATATAATTTTTCTCTTAGAAATCCAGGAATCTTCTTTGAAAAACAAAAAGCAGAACTGAACCCCCACCCCTGCTGGCAAACAGAAGTATCTTGTGGATACTTGAGTAAAATATACTCATTTTATCGATGCTTAAATACAGCCACCTCCCTCATTTTTATAGCATTTGGAAACCCTTTTTGGCTGATTTTGTTTCAGAGTGCTGCCTCTGGAAGAAGGTTAGACTCTGGTGGATTGGTGCTCCAAGTCCCATCACTGTTGGAAAACTTGTTCTGTCGAGGCTAATATAGCCCATAACCCTACGCAGGGAAAAACACCATCAAATGTGTTTGAATCCCTCTTTTTGTTCTCTTGAATGCTGCTCAGCCTGATGCAAAGTAGTCAGGAGAGGATTCAGCTGAGGGAGAGGAACAGCAGTATTATGCCCACAGAGGTAGTTGTGATGGCTGGGAGGTGAGGTCTCATGGGCCCATGGATGGCCTCCCACTCAGTGGGATGAGGATTCTCACGGCCACATGAGATCCAGGCTCTCATACACGCATGTGTTCTCACCTTGTCTCTTATGCAGGTTCTCAAAGCAGAAGTTTTGACTACTGTCATTGTCCTATGTTCAATTAAGTTCATCTAAGTTGTCCATTGTTTTCCAAAGTCCTTATTAATCATTTAATTTATTGAGAAAAATTAATGCAATGGAGCTGCCAAGTGATAGTTTCTCAGCTGTCCTGGTTTATTTTACTATTTGCTTCCTGCTTGCCTTTGGAAATAACTCGAACGTACAGATTCATTTGTACATATGTAGTGCCTGCTTGTCCAGGCTGGTAGAGTCTGGGTGGGTTTTTTGTTTCTGTTTTCCTACTAAAACTAGCACAACTGATATGCCGCTGAGTAATCTCACAGGAATTATTGGTTTGGTTGTCTCTTTGTACTAGGGACTACACAACCTCAATACAGAAAAGACAATGCTTATGTGCATGGCTTATATATTCATTTCAGTTTTTCCATCTGCTCTCTCATGCATTTTCAAGAAAAGAAGTTATAGGTGGAACATGGAAAATTAATAAGGAGAATCTTAGTAATATGGGAGTTGGCTCACACAAGTAGGCAAGGAAGATAGTACACATGGAAAAGGTATCAATCCTCTAATGAAATCTGTAGCCACATCTATTCTTGGGATTTGCAGTAGTCCTTCACCCTGAGTTACACATTCATGATGACACTTCTTCATCTACTTTAGATGAAAACTTTTAATGGTACTGAGGAGTCTAAATCACCCGAAGAATCAGTAGAAGTTAATTGTTTAAATAAATTTGGGGGTCTGATCTTGTGTCAGCCCTGAAGTTGGTGGACTTTACAGTTGTATAATCAGTTTATACATTCATGGACATTTTTGGGTCCTCCCTACCATCTTTTATGTCTAGTTCTAGTGTGCTCTAAGATCATGTCAAGTGGAAGTTCAGGCAAAGATAGGTTCTTGCAGAGAGTATGTAGTAGCTTATTTAATATCTATTAGTTCATCAAGAATGTTGAAACAAACACATTCACCAAGGGTGGGGTTTCAATCCTGCTGTGATTCTAAGTGCTTTTTTAAGGATTAAAAAATGATGCTTATTTGTATTTGATGATGCATATCTTCTCTGGGCTTTCCTTTTTTATATATAATGTGTTTAGACATCCTCAGCACCTGTGTGAGAAATATGGACACTGAAGAAATATTTAATCAGCGTTGGCGGTTGTCTAAATCCAAGGAACATTTCTTGACTACTCTGCTGCAGTAACTGCCATCCAGAGGGTACACTGAAGGAGCTGGTTCTGAAAAGGGACTGTGCCGATAAGGCTCTGATATGTTTTGCCTGACAAGGGAATTACAGAATGTGATTTTGCTTCTTGCGTGATATTTTTTCTCATCTCTCCATCATGCAGAAGCTTAAATACAGGGAGTAATCACCATCTAGGTGAAACATAAAAGGAAGCTGTTTCCCGCAGAACACAGCCAAGCATAAGAGCTTCCAAAGAGGAACAGAGAGCTGGTTGGTCTATAGTTAAATAGACAGTTTTTCTCCAAGGACGATGGAAAAGAAAATCCCACAGAAGAATCTTCTTTATTTTCTAGGCTTTTGCATAGGTTTCAGGAATTGCTCTGGTAGAAGTCAGCTGACCAAATAAGTCCATTCTGCCTGCTCATTTTTCAGATTCATTTTATCTTCTTTTTAAATCACTTCTCTTCTTTCTCTGTCATATATCAATACTCTAAAGGGCTGTTCCTTAAAATGGAAACTGCAGAAAATGGAAGACTCTCCAGTGAGAGCGCTTCATCCTAATATTTTTTTAATCTAGATTTTTAACAGAACATTGTAATTCTCTGTATTTTGCAGTTTAGAAGTTCATGAAAATATTTAATAAAAATGCTATCCTTATAAAATATGATATATGGCCTATACAGGGAACATCTGATACACTGAATCTTACAAGCAGATTCTTACTTCATGATAGAAGTGTCTGAAAATTTTAGCTAACCAAACTTCAGGATACTGTTTTTGCACTCTTGGACAATATTTGTGGATAGCAGCCTTATTGACTGAGTTAACTTTGTTTCTGATACCAAAGTAGGATGCAAGGATTTTTAGAGTTCAGTATTGAAATTGCCAGGCTTCATTTTAACGCCATTCTTTAATTATCTGATCTCCCACCCCCACTGAAGCAAACTGTTCTATGAAGCAAAATATTTTATTGCCTCTTTAAAATTATTTTCTTCATTTGCTGCTAGAACAGGAGTCGGTGTCACTGGAAACCCCAGCGTGCTCAGTAACGTAGGAGAAGCTGAGAACTGTCCTTTGCTGACTCTGGCCACCTTCCATGTTGTTCCAAACGAATTGCAGAGCCAGGCGTGGGCTGCTGCTTCACCACTTCTCAGAGACGTTTGGCACAACTGAGTGTATGTGTGTGGAGCACTCTGCAGTGAACACTCCTTTTATCTTCCTAAAACGTTAACTATTTTTTCTTGTGTTTATGCACAGTACATACTGACTGACCAATCCGTAACAGTCCTGGGTTAAATAACAATGAAAAATTATAGCTTGGAAGAAGTGAAAAGTGGTTCAGTTTAGATTTGTAAATTACAGGTGCCACTGTCTCTCTCATTAGCTTTCATTCACCAAGTCAACCATACCAAAGGAGTTCTACGGAAGGAATAACCACAAGCCCAATAGTTTCATATAGTGCCGCTTATCAAAGCCATTCTCTCCTCATCCTCCTTTCTCCTGATTACCTGTCTTGTTTTGCATAAACTGTCTTTCACCCTTCTAATGGCGAATCATAGTTTTCCAGCTGGCACTGGACCTTAAATGCAGGGTTTGTAAATGCAGGGTATTTTTTCATTCCTTGAAGGATAGTGATTGGTGAACTGAAGACATTGACGAGATGCTAAATTATTTGTTTGCATCAGGTTTTATCACAAAATATCTTAGGAAATCTTAGGAAGATGTGCCTTTCCAAATCTGAAAAATGTTTCCAGATGAAACGCTTTCTAAATTCAGGATTCAAATCACAGATGTGCTATGGCAAAGTGTAACTTTAAATTTCAGAAAATCTGCTGTAGCAGATGATTGTGTCTTATGAGCTTCCTAGACAATCAAGACTAAAGCAGCTTTGTAGGAAACAGCTAATGTGATGGATTGGGGTGATAGCAAATATACATGACCCTAATGGGAGGACTTCATAGCCTCATCTAAGATGGAAAATTTCATGCTTCTACCTGAGAACTATGTGGTAGCAAATGTAAAATGAGTTTATGATCCTGTTCCCACTTTTAGATGCATGTTCACAAGCCAACATAAAATGCGTTAGCTGCAGCCATTCTTCCATTCTTGAAAGCAGAACATCAAGTAATCCTGAGGATATTAAAATCCAGCTGTCCTTTCACACTTGCATGTATTGCTTCTAAAAACGTATAGGTCAGTATGAAAGGGGATGTGCATCAACAGTTCTGTACCACACCTGCCAAATTTATATACAAAATTTTCTTTGGGAGTTTCAGAAGTGCTTAACTTAGCATAATTCTGCTCTCTGGAAGTGAATGGGACTTTACTGTTGATTAATGGAGAGGAATTAGGTCAGTGCTATGTTCCTTTGTTCCCAAAAATCTTAGCTCAGCACCTTTCTTAACCACTAGGTTAGCTTAGAAAATTTTACGGCACATACAATCATGTTTATTCTCTAGCTATCACCTCAAATAGACCTTGCCATGGAATTTTACTTCCCTTTTCAAGCGTTGCTTTAGTTTCTAGATTGACTTGAATTTTTTTCATTCTGAAACTCCATCTAAGATTAAAACATTCCTCTGCCTTTGAAAATTGCAATGTAAATAATCAGTAAATATATCCACCTCCACGCTACTAATGCCCTGCACCACAGAACAGATGCTGATAAGTGAAAGATGTGGCCAACTTTTAGGCTGGAGAATAGTGGAATTACTGGGTTCTTTTCGGGTTATGAACTTCAGCCAAACAAGAATTGGCCTTTTTTCATAAATACACATTGTTCTCGACTTTCCTCTGACTTGGAACACATTTGTATTGGTAATAATACAGCTGAAATCCACAGAGCTTTGGCAATTTAAGCCGGAGAGAAGAATGGGGCTCCCTATCTTTAGCACTCACATAGCTATACATCTTGGAAGCTCTTACACACTCTTTGCAAACCCTTTATGTTTGCAGAACAGGAAATCTGAGTCCTGCAAATGAGTTAAACACTGGAGTCAGATTCATCCTTTTTTCCCCTCCATACTCAGGAAACTCCAAACGCCCCACGGAGGAGTTATCCGACCACAACTATGCAGCTTGGGAATCTGCAGCTCATACTGAGAGAAACTGTGTTCTAAATTCAGTAAGCACATCTTTACTCACCAGGAAAAACCCAGTGCACTCTGAAATGATCAAAAAACTGTGGTTTTAGAAAATATTACTGTGGTAGAAAATGGACGTAGCCTTTCTTTCGTGACATACCATTTAATCATGTTCTTCTGTAGCTCAGCATGAGGACAATGCTTTTGTAAGGTGAGAAACAAAAAATCATTGTATCTAGCATGCTTCCTCGGGAGGAGGAGGAGATGATTCACACGACCACCATTGGGAGGATATGTGCATGGTTTTTGGGGTACCACTGAGTCTAGACCAAGACACAGAGTCTGTAAAGCAATGTGATTGGTGTGAAAATCAGGCCACTTTCAGATTATTTTGTTTGATTTGGAAAGGAGGTGTGCAGACTTTAGCATTTCTTTGGAGCTGATGTGAGTGCCTGTGTAACAACTCATCAGCCTGGAAATACACAGGTGCATATTCTGCCTGTAAACACAAATCTACTAGTAATATGCATAGATATTCCCTGTGCGCATATCCATCACCCTCTGAATATCTAAATGTTACTGTATTAGTGAATACTCTGCTTGTTATTTCCTTATTAATGAACGTCTCCTATTCAACCAACATGTCTGAGTGGTTTGGCTGTAATCTAAATAAATTTAGGTTTCGATGTAATTTTGTTCACTAATGAATGATAATTTTTGTCACTGGAAAAAACCCTCAATTTTTCTATTGTATAAAATTATCAGATTAGGCTGTCCTCATGATACATGCAACAAACTAAGTCATGATGGCAGCTCATTGAATTTTTTAGTCCTTTGGCTTTCCCTTTATTTGTGCTCAAAAAGGGGGAGGTTATTTGGGCTCAAAGAGGGAGTTTATGGTGATATGAAGGGTTGAGTTCTATTTGCAGTCGCGTTTGACTAACTTTGATGTGATCAAAAAAATCTAAGTGACCTAAGAATGTAAAACTGGTCATATCAGGCCAGAAAAAATGTCCTCCTGACATCATATTCTCTTTCTGACAGTGCGCTATAGCACTTGCCAACAGAGGAGTACAAGAACTAGGCAAGTGTCTGAGGATACTTCCCCAGAGTAGTCTCCCAGCCTCTAGAATTTTACAATTTTGGGTTTCCTGAGGTTTGGATGGTTAGTCTTCTGTAGAACTGCCTCCTCACCCTCAAATAAAGAATTTATCCCACCTTTTTCATTTTAAAATATTGTCAGTGCAACATCCTCCCCTAAGAAATTCTTCCGTTTAACGGTATGTTCTTTGAAGAACCATCTCCTTTGCTTGCTCTAAGCCTGCAATGTTGATTTCATTGATTGCCTGCTAATTCTTGTATTGGAAGAGACAGAAGCCTCTTGTTCCCTATGAATCTTTTTCATGCCACTTATGATTTTATAAAATGCAATCATAGCTTCCCTTAATCCCTGTTCCTTTTCCGCTTTTAAGAAAGATGTGCCAGGATGTGCATGCGTAAATAAGGATGTGGTTCTTAGAAGAAGGGAGCAGTTGCTAAGTAATGAACATGAAACGTGGTAAAGTGTTTTTGTAATATGAGAGCACAGCTGATAGGAAGCTTAGAGGGTCATTTTATATCAATATGCTGGACATGAGTTGAGTATTGCTAATGCTGTGTAGTGCTGCAGCCTGGGAAACGGGAAAATGGGCACACGGAAGAAGAGTATATTTAGCTGATATCCGATATTTTGTAAGGTATACCTCATTTTGAACAAGGATAAATGCATGTATCTGATTAAACCAAGGAAGATCAATTTTTTAAATAAGAACTGTCAGCTTTAGAAAAAATGTACCCCGAAATAATTGAAATGTTAAAAAAAGGAACATAACTATTCCTTCAAAACAGCAAGTGAAAAAAGTGCAACCCCGAATATGAGGACATATTTTCAATGTTGTGTCACAAGGAAGTACACCCTAGAACATCCCATATCTGCACATAAATAAGGCATTACAAATGCCCACCTTAGATTCTGGGATCGTTTGATCCCAGCTTTCCTTAAATCTTAGATCAAATTAGTGTCTGTCATATAGCTGAACAATACCTGAAACTGATGTCACCAGTAGATCGCCGTCTGGCCAGTTCTGTCAGCAGGCTTGAAGACATTACCTTTGCCAGGTACTGTAAGTACCGCTGTGCTCACTGTATCTTGCGCTCGCTGCTTGGGCGTGATGTTACCAGCAATGCTGCAGCATGCACCTTCACATCTGAAAGGAGAAAAGGACTGCAACAGATGTCATGCTGTGTAGATGAATCCTTATTTAGGAAGGACTTACGTTAATGCTATTCTGCTTTCCCTAGTGCTCACGAAGGAAAATGACCCTCTTTTGAGCTATAGTCCAAAATGGTGGACACATAGGAGAACCTGGGGACCTTAAATTGCCAGTTTCTCTAGCTGTGTAGGCAGAAGTCTTTGATTCTCAAGAAATCTAAACAAAGGTATGTCCTGGGGACCTCTGGGAGGTTTACATCTACCAAAGACACCCCTTACACTGCAGTAATGGAGGCACAACACTTCCTGTTTGCAGTCTCACAAACCATGAAGAACAATGAGAACTTTGATGTAGCAGCTGTAAATGCATTTTTATCATTGGAAAAGTTGCACCTCCCTATGGTGAACACAGGATGGATTTTCATAATATTTGATAGGTGGTATATTTTCCCCCTGTTAGAATGGATATAACTTTGCTTATCTGGGTGCCATTAAGTAACAAAATGGGGTATGTTCAATAATTACCACTCATCAGTCATCTGTAATCTTAATATTTTTATCAAGATTCAAAAAGGAAAAGAAACAGTGAAGAAAGGGAGTATGAGATGTTTCATTTTAAAGCTGGAAAATTTTGGAGTTGGGATAGTTAAGGCTTGGTGCTGGAAAGTTTGACTTCGAATTCCTCAGAACAAGTGGACTTACCTTTCTGAGAGTTGTCACTGAAATCTGTGCCCCAGACATCATTTCTTCATGCAGTTAAATCATTCTTGCTTCTTAAATGCAGCTGATAGATGGGTAAAGAAAGAGAAGACACCTTGAAGAAAGGCTTCCGCATCTTCAAAGATTTCTTTACTCTCCCACTCAGTAATACACGATACTGTTTCACTGTAGTATCACAGTTCTGTCTCTCTGTATATGGATATGGTTTTTTGGTATGAGCATGCATAGTTGATAAGTATTCAAGTAGCTATATTTATATAAACGTATGAGTACATTTATAGATGATAATTTAGAAATATTCTTGAGAAAATTTTATAATGTAATGCAATTCTCATGAGTAGCAAAAAGTATTACAGTGGTATTTTTATAGTACATACTGTTGGAGCGGGACTATTTACTAGTAATTCTTCTAAGCACTGGGAATGAAATGCTGTGTGGTTTTTTTTTAGGAATGTGCTGTAGAAATAGGAAGGAAATTGGAGGTAAATTAAATCTTGGTCACATTCAGCCACTATTTTTTCTGTCTGTCAGCAAAAACTGGCAAAATCAAGACAACAACAAAATTGTAAAGTCTGAGATGAAATTTAGTGATTTACTGTCTGCTTTAACTGTGCCCATGGCTGGAAGCAGAGCTACACAGCCTCAGGGTTTCCCAGATATTTCCATAGCTTATTTGTCCACTTTGCATAGAAGGTTGTGATCCCACCATTTATCTAAACATTTTCCTAGTCACATACTCCAATTATAGCTTGTTACGGAGAACTGGGACTATCGTTTATACAGTTCTGTTGCTTTATTAGAGGGATGCAGCATAAAGCAGCATGTAGAGTCAGTGCAAGGAGGATCTTTGCAGTGCCTTAACTTCCGAAAAAATCTTTTCCCTTGCTTAAAAATTGTTCATCAGTGAAAAGTCACTTATTGCTAATAGCGTGACCTAATTCACATCAGACTGCCTTCTTACTGTACAGCACGTTTTAAGTAGTATCATGGTGGGTTTGGTAAAAGAGTTAGAACTGCTCCAAACCAGGTGGAAATCTGGCTGTAATGGGGTCGCAGGGGTCTCGCTGCCTTGCCCTCCCTCCTGGGGCTGCTGGGTCTATGGTAACGGAAATGTTTCTCTTTCAGAATAAAAATTTCATTAGCTGAAATTCATAATGGCTCTTTTTTGTATGATCAGTCTTCTAATTCTTCTTGAACTCAGGCTTTTTATGTTAAAAAGGAGTGTTGGATGCAGGCTCTGCTTTGCTTGAACTTCAAATAAATAATTTCATCTTGCATGATTGCGCTATTGCATGCTGTTCGCTTCTCTTGAGTATATAAGTAATTTCCAGATTGGCTTACGGGAGTACATTGAAGAGGCTGGACATTTTATGTCAGTCATCAATTAGATTAGTAACCAGGGTACGTCTCTGCACTCCTGTAAGTGACTATTGTACTGCCTCTCTTTGATCGCAAGATATCTGGGAAGCCTGGTGCAGCCTTATCTAAAGGGCATGGTCTGACAAAGTAGCAACTTAGGCACTTTTGTCCTGGGAGGATCATCTATTATCTTATCCTTTATGCTGGATTTTACTAACGGTTTCTCCATTTCTTTGATCAGAGGTCTTTTGAACTTGTAGTAGCTGAGACCTGAAACACTTTATACTGTGATGAAAACCTCTCATAAAACAGAACCCGTTTATGTCACCCCATCTTAACCGTCCGTAAGTCAGATGAGGCATTGAGTGATACCTGTAAATACTGTTTATTGCCTGTTTGCTGGTAACCCCTTCTGCATCAGTCTTTCACATAACAAATAGTCTGGAAATTTTTCATAGTGATCCTTGCCTTCAACAAATGGCTTTCCTTCTGTAACATCCCCCTTTGTTCCCGTGCAAGTGCAGTCCTTTAGTTTTAGTCCTTTCCGTCTCTGTCAATCCACAGGAAGCATTTGTAAAGCAAAATGATATCCCATTTGCATCCTTACTTTTGCTATTGTAAATACACCACATTCTTTTTGAGATATACCTGCACTCTTATCACCATCCTGTTGCAGTTATGTGAGTTTTGGAACCAAGCTGGATTGTATCTGGATGTTGCACAAGGTGGGCAAAGTGAAGTGGTGTTTTTAGGAGAGACCAATTCCTCTTGTGATATTATACTGATCAATAGCCCTTTTCTGTACCTTTTCCGCTTACGATCCATCTTTCCTGAATGTGGTTGAGGAGAGCTGTACATTATTTTTCAGAGAAGGTCTTTGCAGTGCTGTAGTACCATCTCTCGGTTGGGCAGTACCTTGCCTAATATGTGTATTTTACTACCTTTTAGTCAGCTGATGAGTACCGTGGAGTTTGCACCAGAAACTCTTATTTTTAGCAAGTATATAAACTGCATTGCCTTGCATGTTGAACTGTTACATTTCATCTGCTCTCTTAAATCTCGGAACGCTTTACCAGGTTTTGAGTCAAATGCAGATGTTATATTTTATAAGTACAAGTTTTAAAATGACCCTCCAAGTGTTTGCAAATGTTCAGAGCTGAAGCTGTGTTCTTCGGTTTATCCTGAGTGATTATACCAACTGGTCGGCTCTTGTTTAATGCCATAAATGTGATGGCTCAGTATCTTGAGTTGTGATAGAAAAGTCTTGCCCAGTCTCCTAGAGCTTATTTTCCATCTGTGTACAATTCCAAAAATATAATAAGCTAAATAGGAGATACAGAAAGTAAGTTCAGTATCTGTGCTTCTGAACTTTAAATGCTTTCTAAAATGCTGCATTTCACAAAGTGGAAATTTGAAAAATGCCAGTACAGGGTAGATGGGTTTCTAACATATTAAATCTTGGTATTTTTGCTCTAAGGGACGTTTACTTCAATCATGATAAAATCTCAAATGCTTTAAGAAATGAGGATTAGGTTCCATGGGGTTGGCAGGTTTTTATTACCTTGAAGATTATTTTTAAACAAAACCCACCAAGAACTTTGTATTATCTATGCAGATATTTCACTGCTGAAAAGGTTTAACATGAAGATAGAATGGTGAGAAATATAGGCCTGAGTTTTAGATCAGCAAGAAGCAAATGGGTATTTTACTGCTTCTCCTTTCATGTTTTTGGTTGTTTGGTGTTTGCTTTTTTTTGTTAGAATTACTGTTCCTATAAATATTACATTGAGAAAAACCTCAAGACATGCAAAACATATTTGCTAAGAGAATGATCTACCCTGTTCAAATTGGTGCTCTTGAGAGATGCACTCTTGAGATATATTGGTGTCTAATATTTGATTTAGACAACTATGAAACCTTGCTGTCCCAGTATAAATATCCAGATGACAAGACACATATACAAATATTTTTCATGGAATCAAGTTTAATTGTTTTAAGACAGAACTCGATTTTTGTGAGCAGGGGCTCAAATCTGGAAGTTTGGATGATTTAGTTGACCCTCAGCCTTCTTGGTGCTACCAGGTCTAATCACGTTTACTGATAAAATTGCTCAGAGCTATATAGTAGTGATTAGTGGTTCTGAAGTTTGCTGGTTTAGAATACAGACCTATATTTTGGACCCAAAGTTAACAGATGCGTTCAGTGTACAATACTCGAATACAAAGTCTTCTGTTAGGAAGATGTGCTGGATTTTGTCAAGGTTTTGGCCTCTTGCTGATATGAAGCTGATATTCCACCTATGCAAAATACTTTGCTGCCTCATCTGTGCTTATTGTCTTCTTTTTCAGCAGAAATGGAATATATTAGGGGGTTTTGATCAACAAAGTATCTCTGATCTTTCCATTTGAATTCTGTTAGCACTTTTTCTTAATTTCTGTTTTTTAAAAAAATAATGCAAGGTAGTAGGTATTTGGCCAAAACCCCGTCAAATATTTGATGTTGCTCTGCTTGGTCATCAGTAGTGTAACTACGCCCACTGAACATATTGGTTAAAAAAACCCAAAAAAACCCAACCATTTTTTTTTCTTTAGAAACAAACAACAAACATTGTTTTTGTATGGACCTTGTTTTTATTAACCACCCTTAATGGTGTGGCACAAGATTTTATTCTGGAAGAATTTAGGAATGAGGGGACAGATTTGCCTTTAAAATTCAAGTCCCAGCTAGAGGAAAATATCCCTTTTAAATCATTCCACAAAATTCTTGTGTCTGTCAGTGGGGGCCCTGCGTGCCTAGTGTGGGTAGTTTGAAGCCCAAAGGCAAAGCTGAGGTAACAGAATCCTGCCCAGGGGTCAGCTTGGCCCATTAAGCTGGAACCAAAATCTAACAGTCTGGCCTTCTGGGCAACTCTTAGCAAATTATCTGTGGCAAATTATCAGCCACAGTCAGGGATGTGCACTTTGGCCCACTGAGTCCGTGAGCCATCTCCTCCATCACAAATCTGAAGAGCTGAAAGGAGGTGCAACTCAGGCACGTTGGGACATAAATCCTCAGTAAGGTTCCAGCAGTTTCTTCAAGAATCTCTTTTGCATCTGATTTGTATAAGCGCTGTACATTAAGTCAAGTATTTTAGCTGTTTTAAGACAGCTTAGAGTTTCCAAAACCAGTCTTAACAAAGTAGAAACCCTCAATTAATCTGCTTGTTGCAAATTAGAGGTTGATAGCTTCTTACAGACTGCAGAGTTTAAAACAGAAGCCTTGTTAACCAAAGTTGGCCATCCAGTGCCCTGTCAGACCATTACTGTGTGCTAAGTCCTGTGTTGTTCAAGCTGAAACAGTAACACCAAGAGCATCATTAACTTCTACCGCTCACTCTAAGTATAGAGATTTTATTTCTACATGGTGAAACACAGATCAGATCAGGGAGCAACTGTGAAAAGGTGTAAAGGTTCTAACACATCAACAAATTATTTCAGAGTAATAAATTGGTGATTTATCCTTCTTTACTGAAGAGTAAACTACCTCAAATTGCTGCATTTATTTTCAGAGAAAACCGGGCATGTAGGTGGTTTCTGTAAAGTGGCTGATGTGCAATAACCTGTTCTTGGGCCAAAGTCCTGCAATATACACAGGTTTAATTTTAGTGGTCTGTGATGAGAATGCCATGTCCTGGCTGAATACTGTGAATTAGTAAATAAGTAGTTTAATAAATAAGCGATTTAAGTTACCAAATGTGATTTCTATTCTCCTTCATTACTTGACCACCAATTCTGTGCATAGCTCTGTAGATGGTACAAATTAAAATTCAGTGCTTGCAGTGAAGAAAATATTTACCATAGGAGAAAATATTGGGATGCCTTGGCCAGAAGTTGATTTCAGACATTATGTATGGTTTCTGCCCGTGTGTATGTGCGCGCCTGCCTGCCTCGCACACATGCATTCAGAGAGAGAGAGATGAAAAGGTCAGATGCCTGCTATGGATGTGATCTTTGTTCATCTTGCTGTGCTGATGAAGTTTTGTTGATTGAATGTAAATACGCCTTAACTCTTCCACAGCATGTATATCAAAGAGAACGTTATTACAGAGAAGGCAGGCATTTGTCAGTACAATAGAAGGAATACTGGATGTGCAATACTGTTTAGAGGTGGTGCATAGTGGTGTCTGGATATATTTGCATCTAAATGAGCTGAGCGTTTCTTTTCATACAGCTTTGATTTACCTCGATTGCTACAGGTTCTTGTTCCTCCTGGGATTTGGGGAACCATATTCCCATTATGCACTCATCTTCCCTTCACGTACTGTCTGCCACCTTCGGTCAGTGCTGCCAGATAAGTATATATAATAAAGATCTTTTACATCAGAGCTGGTTACTGAGCTGTCAAGCTAGTTACTGTGTTCTGAGCCTCAGGAGGGGCAATGAGTGATGAGTACAGCATTTATTTAAGGACTACTTTTTTATGTTAAGTATTGACTGTATCTGAAGGTGCTTCAGCATTATTAATGTTTATGAGAATGATTGGATGCTAATGCGTAGTTCCAAGTTTTTTGTTTTAGAATTGTTTTGAGAGCATTGATTTTCCTTTTATCTTTCTGACTCCAAAGGGCCTCAGTAGACCATTAACTGATTTCCTAAAGATCTGTGTCAGGCTCCCTCACTCAGTGAGTTTGTAGATTGCTGTTGGATGTTTCACATACGTCAAGATACTCCATTTGCTACATGTGTCACTTAGTGTGGGCCATCTTAGCAAAAACATTTCTTGGCCCACCTCTTCTCTTGGTTGCACCATGGTAGACTTCACAATTGAAGTCACAGTAAATCATTTTAAATCTCACTGTAGTGCTGATGTATCTTACAGGGTAGTCAGAGCTTTAGCACTCTAGGAAAATAATGTAGAAAAACATCTGGGAACCAAAAATAGTAAATCAAAATACGAAGGCATGGGTGAGCCTCTTGTTCTGCACATTCTAAGCTTTTGCTTTGAATTAGGGTGAGATCATTTTGAAATCCTCCTTTGCATCACATAGTCATTCACTGAAGTTTTCTTTCGTATATTTTGCAAGCTATACAAAACATTCCTAACTATTTCAGCATTGTAAAAAAGGGAGCTATCACTAGTTGGTCATTGTTATTTAGATTGTAGTGCCTTCCAAGGAGCCCTGGACAGTTACCAAAGATGGAGGAATGTCTATCCCATCCCCTAAGGACTGTATGGTTTAAAAAGGCAAAGGCAAATGCACAATAAGGTAGTAGCAGAGTTGTGTGTGTGTGCTGTTCTAATGAGAAGCATAATTATTGCTGCTGTCTTTGCTTTTTCATTCTCTTTTCTCATTTCAGTGAGGGATTTCCTGTTTCAATTCTTACCTATTTACCCAGATTTTGTATGTTTGAGTCTTAGGATGTTAAGTATGTTTCCCCTCAGTGAAGCATCTCCAATATTTCCTTTTTCCTTCCCTCACGAATTCACTGGTTCAGTATTGTCCTCCTGACGTACCTAATAGGATTTGTCAAGTCCTTGGTGTAGCCATGTTTTATTTCCATGAGTAATGAGATACTGTGGTAGGGCATCTTGTCCTGCCCTAAATGAGACATGCCAAGCCAAACATGAAATGGAATGCCAAATGTTATGTCCTATATGTTTGTCAAGTGTGTGATCTATTTTTTAGAGACCCAACTCAGTACACTGAAATATTTTACTACTTGTGAACTTTAGCTTCTGTTAATATGATTGAAGCAAGTGGAAATGGAAATTGTCAGGGCAATTTAACAAAGAGAGCCTGTAAAACTCATTACATCCCAGGTAGTAAAATCACTTTAGAAGGCACATTCTTCAAACTTGAGCTTTATTCCGTAAACTGCATTGGTGCCTGACCTTTTAAGAGCTTTCTCTTCCTTGGGAAGGAGGAGGGGGAAAGGCCCTGTTGTTCAGAGCTACCTACCTTAAATTATAAACAGCAGCCAGACTTGACTCTGTGCTTTAGATCACGCAGGATGACAGAGTGTGCAACTGCTCCAAACAGACAGTTAAATGGCCAGCTATTTAGATGAGTTTGATGTGTATTTCATGTAATTGTATACTCTATAAAGCAGTAGAAAGCCAATGTTGTGTGCTGGCTGTATTTTAGCACAAAGTAAATCAAAGTACCAATCGCAAGTTTGTAATTCTACTTAATCTTTTCAAGACCTGATGCTTTTAAGAAGCTTTAGAGTAATACTACCAGTGGATGTGCGAGGGTTAATGTTACTTTTGGGAAAATAATTCCTGTTAGGTCTATATCTAATTTGCTTAGCAAGTTAAATTAGCTTGTGGAGAACTCTCCAGGATCATGACGGGGTTTCTCCTGCACTGCATTGTAACCATGCCCCTGAGCGTGCCTCCCTCTGCACTGTCTCCACGCCACTGTGAATGACTGCCTTTTCCTGCTAAGGTTGTGAATGAGCTGTCAATCCACTCTAGATGGCAAATTTAAGCGTAATTTTTTTTTTTCCAGTTGTAAATCTTTTATTCTTCCAATCGGGTGTCACAAATTTTGATTAGCGGAATACATGAAAAGCAAATGTGTTGCGGGCTGTGACTCAACCAGTTTGTTATTTATGTGGTTTTCCATTTTCCAGCACCAAAACAATTATGAGCTGTAGAGATTGCATTTTCTTGTTGCTATCCTTTGCCTGGCTCATGGGCACAAGTCAGATTGCTCATTAGTGAGCCCACACACTCAGGGTTTAGTCCGGCAACCTTTGAAGTAAATGGAAAGCCTCCCACATATTTATTAGGTGTCAGATTGGACATTTAGGGCACATTGTGGCATTACAAGATTTTGTCTAATTACATGATAAGGATTTTGCCTTATCTGTGCAGTTTTTGAGAAGATATTACTTACGGGAACTATGTTAAAGCTGATTGTGAGAAACTGTGACAAAAGAGAGCGTTTGCCTGCTCTGCAATTTTCATGTTGTTTCATGTATTTTTGTTGCCTTTGGTGCTATGCATTTTTTATTTCTCCTGGATCTGTCACTATCTTATCTAGAGGTTTCCTGAACATGTTTACTGGAAAGTTGATAAAAGACATAAGTGAAAATGAAAGGATAAGAAAGGATTGAGAGTGAGGAATAGAAACTAAAGAAACTTTTGAAAAGAAGAACTAATATAAAAAAGAAATAAATAGTTTTTCTTTTTGGTTTACTGTATGCAGAAGAACTTTTAAATGCATAAATGGTACCAAGTGCTTCATGCAGAGAGAATAGTCAGGTCCGTAGGTGACAGATAAAAAGCTATGTAAATTCACAGCATTCCTAGTAAGATTTTTCTTTGTGTATGAAATCCACAGAAAGTTTGCCAGCATAAAGAAATGGTAGGAGATGGTTATGCATATAGGTAATTGAACTCTGCAGTAGGGTTTTTTTCACAGAGAAGTACCGATCTTTGTGTATAAATTGTTTCACATTAAGTGGAAGCTGGTAATACTCCATGTGTAGAGCCTAAGATGATTCCTTTTTGAAAATTTGACCTTTTCACATCCAGAAAAGAAATGCTTCTTGCTTGCCAACAGGTGAAATTTATTCCATTATTCCTATACATTTGTAGCATTTCCTCTTCCCTATTAAAATTCCCATTTCCAGTGTGTGGCAGCGCCTTAGGATTGTAGCATGGAAAAGAGAGCAATTGCAGAAGAAACATTAATCTTTCTGAAGATGCTAGGATGTAAAGGATCCACTGTCCTGTGCAACAGGAATGCAGATGAACTTTTGATTATAGATATACATGACGTGTGTTATGATTTTCTTTCATAAATACTCTTTCTTTTGCAGAAAACAGAAGTAGGGATAGTTAGGAATATGCTCAGTTCCACTAATCATCTTGCAAACTGTTTCCTGTAATAACACTGCCTTAATATCTATCTTTAGCGCTCGAGTGTTATGCCCAGTATTTAAAGGAATACTTTAAATATAACACAGTGTGTTTACTATCCATAGCCAGGTAAACAATAACTTTGACTGATGTAGCAAGTAGTTTTGAATGCTTACATTTCTGTACGGAAGATTGATGCTCAGTCAAGGGACTTTATTTAATGATGAAAGAAAGTATTTATTTAAATAGACAGCTTGCCTTCATTTATTATAATTGTTTATTTCATATAAGCAGAGTTTTCCAAAAGTCATACTCTAGAACCAGCTACAAACTTCCTGTGGTTTCTGCAAATTCCACTCTAGGGCTCATAAAAATAATCATGAATTGTTTTATCTTAGTCAAACACTTCTAACCAGCAGTATTTGTACTGTCATTTCTGAAATGTCAGATTTTAGGGCTAATTATTTCATCTTTGAAAATAACAGTTAATGCTGTGTAAATATTCATTTCAGCAATCACTCCTCCCTTCATGCTCCTTTACTTGAAATGCAGGTCAAATGTTGAAGAGAAGGGGGAAAAAGAAGAAGAAAAGATTGCATTTTGGAAACAGCACTGTGACTATTAAATCTCATTCACTATTTATATACTTTGTCACTATTCTCTCAGCTTTTGCAGTGCTATGGTTACATTTTAATTTTTGGTCTTTTTTTATCCATTTGCATTATTTAACATGTGTTGACTTCAGTATCATCTTCTACTTAAATGCTTTATTGTTGGTAGCAACTGAATTACGAGTCATTTACAAGACATGTCTGAATGGGCTTAGCAAGAGAAGCCTTCCATCTTTTTAACAGGTTCTATGAGAAATTGAAACTCATGGCCTAGTTCAGCAAAATATTGTTAAATATGCTGCAATTATAATATTGTAATTGATCATAGTTTTGTGCAGGAGAAGTTGAGCTTAACTATGTTTAAAATTAAGTATATGAATTGCTCACCAAGCTTTTCTGTCTCTAGCTCAGCTCTCTTAAAACTGCAGCTCTCTGATGTTCAATTCACTTGGGGCATGGACAGAATGAGTTCCTGGGGAAGTCCCTACAAAATTGGCTGATAAACATGGCCCCCTTGCTAATGAAAAGGACCAAGGCTGCCCTTGGAGCACAGAGTCGTATGTAGTGATCCGAGTCAGTGCACTGGATTTGAGGTTTCCAAGAAACTCTGTTAGCTTGAGTCGCAGGTGATGCCTGGGTCATTACATGTAAGCAAGAGCTGGTCACAGCCTTGCCTGTGGTTTTCGACTGACTGAGGTTCCTCTACAGCCTGGGCGAGAAAAAATGTATTAGACTGTATTTGGTCTAACTACCTGGAGTAATGGGAAAAGATACATTTTAGAAAGAGGTAAGGAAATTGTGTCTACCTAAGGCATTTAGTACCTAGCGTAAGGTAAAATGGCACAAATTCTTGGATTTTTTTTTTTTTTCACAGGTAGATGGTAGAAGTGTTTAATGGCATAAGACTCAGACCCGTTTGTCTTCAGATGTCATGACTGTGTGTATTGGAAAGCAAATGCAGGTGTTTGGTATATACATTTTGCTGCTAATCTGAAACTATCAGTAGCAAACTGAAATTATGCATAGATTTATTGCGGAAGTGGTAAGTAGTCACAAGGAGAATACCTACAGTGACTCCCTGATGTGATTTCCCTTCATAGATTTCATCAAAAAAAAAAAAAAGAAAAAAGAAAAAAAAAAAGATACTGGCAGAAAGCATGATCCCCTGTTAAGCTATTTGGTTTTATTAACAAATCATTCATGTTTTTATGTTAGTCACTGGGTGTATTTCTTTTGGCTTACTACTTATTCTTACAAGTCACAGAATAATTCCAGGATATGATTAATTGCCAGTAATTCTAACCAATTTTAGTGGGACTTCAGAGCTTTCAGTTCTTTGCAAGACCCTGTGTAGAGTGATAATATCTGTCCTCTGTATGTGTATATGGGAGGCTAGATCTGTATTTGACAAAACTAAACGTTATTGAGCCCCTTATGTATAATTCTGGTGAATATAAATCTTTTTTCTGTTTTGAATATTTCTGTGTTCTATTTTGAATAGCATATGTGTGTACTTTCTAGGGAGTTTTAGAAAAGAAACTATACTTTGCCTCATTGCAATAGTTAGCAGCGATGCTGTTCTCTCCATTTTCTACAAAAACTGCTAAATTTCCCCAAAAAAGATTTTCTGTGACAGAGAGGAGATACTTAATACATAATCTTAGCTTTATTTTACAAGTAATTGATCCAATAACTGTTTCTGGTATAGCAGTGTTTTGAGTAAAATCTTGATGAGTACTAAGGCTGCTTAACTGGCAACGCGATGTATCTTGTATACTTGATACAAATAGAGCCAGTGCGAAGCAGGGCTTACCATTGCGCTGACTTAAAATATCCAGCCTGTAGTTTTCTGGGGAAAATTTCCAAGCTGGTATCTGCATCATATTTTCTCTCAAAACACTATTTGTTTTCTGTAAACAAAGAGCAGCTTTTGTATAGGTAGTTGAAAGTACAAAGGGGTCTCTTGGCAAATCATTAATCTTGCTTATAATTGCTAGTCAGCATTGTGGTTCTTTTCCATAAATTAGAAGAGGAGAGTTAGCCAACATCTTGTGTTTCCTACGGCAGGGAGCAAGAGTAGCGCTGATTGTCAGGGGCAAGGACCCCATTTGATACTTGTATTAATGTATAATAAATTAGGCATTAGTCATTAGTGGGGAAGGGAAGGGCAGAGACAGATGGGGAGGAAAAGAAGAATTGACTTGATTTGTTTACTTCATTAGAAAGGTGGAAGACGGGCTTACCTCCTCCCCAGCTTCCATAGGTTAAATGGTTACCACTTTCCTTCTGCTCATCAGTAATTATATGAATGCTCATGTTCCCTCATGCTGTGTTTCTTGTGAGCGCGTGTGTGTACACACGTGTCAGTCAGAAAGTGGCCCCAGTTTCACGCCACAGGGTGGGCATTCACACGGGGGGCTGGCAGGGCAAGGACTGTGAGGAGCGAGGCTCTAGCCCGATCCAGAGGAGATCTATAAATGTTACCGCTGAAAAGGCGCTTGATCTCTCTCCTCCTCCTCCTTGAGGATATTCATCTAATTATTATTTTCTCAGGGGCATGACTGTCTCACCAAGGTGCAGCTCATGGTATGGAGTGGAAGCAGAGGGACCTTCGGAGAGAGAACTCTCTTTTCATTCTTCCCTGTGTCTGGATGCAGAGCTATTATTTTATTCATTCAGAGGGAGTATCTGAGCTTTCCCAGTCTGACAGCACAGACTGGGAAGGAGGAGACTGCCACCCTTCTTCCTGCAGGCTCAAAGTGGGTACGGAGCGACCGCTGGGCTCCCCACACCCTGCTGCCCTACAGGGATCATGCAGGCAGAGGGCTGGACTTCCATGACCCTCTGTTCTCCCTTGTTGTACCTCTGTAGTTTGTTCCTAACTTTTCATAACAGAAAGCTCTTACTTAGGCTTCTTTTAAGGGCTCTGAGTCTGACTCTGCTGCTCATGAAGAGCTCTTTAGGTAAGTCAAGTGTGGGGTGTTCTTCTGTTCTGCGTTATAACACAGCTTGTCAGCTCGGGGATTTCACACACTGGTATGGCAAATACTTTTCTTTCTATATATCCCAGGACTATTACTCCTACAAGGTGCTTTAAATGTATTAAAAAAACAAAACAAAAAACACACAAGGAAAAATGGTTGTCCAGAAAAGCTTGCGTAGTGTTGGTGCTTGGGGATTAAATATGTACAGCATGCAGCTATACTGCACGCGGCTTTTAATACTGAAGCATTCAGCATTCTCCTGTGACAAAGGCTGGTGTATTCCCTGCTTCCTTATATGTTTCTGGATCGGTCATAATGATATTGAGGATGTGACCAAGAAAGCATGCAACTCCAAACAATCATGCTCTTACTTTGCATGCCAGGCAATAAGGTGTTCTTGACCTGAGGTTTTTCCCTTTCACAACCTTTATCTGCCTTGTCTAGGTTGAAACCTCTTCTGGGAGTTCCCTTATGTTTTTATTTTTAACTGTCCATCAAAGACCAGTGCTTAACTACCATTGTAGAAAAAATAAACAACAGCAACTACAATCAGAAATTAATGGACTTTATTCTTAAAGTTGCATATGCACATTTCCAGTGCTACTCAGACCTTTTAATACACTATACAAAATTCCTCTGCAGCAAAAAAGCAAAAAGTCTTTCTCCTGTCACCTGCCTTCTGGGCAGCAACACTATGACATTCCTGTACAGTAAAATTTCCCAAACTCTTCCATGGTTAAATGCCTGTGCAAAGATGCATGCACCATGGGTACTGCAAAACAGTACCCCAAAATTCCTGAAAGCATGGGAGGCTGCATTATGTGTGGGATCAGCAATGCTGGTCGTCTAGTCCCCTTGTAACCTTCTCAAGGGCTGCTAAAGTGGCAATCCTCCATCCCCAGTTTGAAAACTGCTGCTCTCCAGGCTAGGGTTTAGCTCCAGCTTCTTGGTGTACAAAGTACAGGTACTATTCATCTTTAGTTCCTATGTAGTAGAGAAATCTGATTGCATGAAGACAAGTATAAAGGCAGTGTTTGTTGACAGGGAGGTTAATATTCTAAATAACGTCAATAGAAACACGGAAAGCAGAACATCATGAACATGGGATACAAGGGGAGTCAGTGCTTGGAAAATACTATTTGCGTACAGCTCAGGTCACTGGCGTTACTTCTGTTCATGCATGTTCCTCAGTTCTCTTTCCCATTTTATTCTGTTTTGTTCTTTGCTTGGGTTTTGCTGGTTAGTTTTCAAGATGAAGTATGTAAAGAAGGACCAGATGGTTATAGAATTAGGATTATGTGGCAGACAGTGAGCAAATCATTTTATAACATGAACAAACTTCAGGTTCTAACTTGTTTTCCCTAGATTGGAGAGCCCTCTATTAAATTTCTGTTTCCCATATGGGTATTCATAGGCTGAGATCAAGTCACCTCTAAACCATCTCTTTGATGAGTTAAATAAATTGATCATCTTGCATCTCACAGTGGGAGGCAAATGCTTTGATCCTTTCATCATCCTTCTTGCCTTTTCCACTGCAACTGCTCTGTTTTTTCCAAGTCCTTCCTAGTGTGGAAGCGAGAACTTGGACCTCACCGTTCCTGTATTGTGAGTGCTAGAGGCAAAGGCAGAGACAGCCTTGTGCTTACCCATCCTGTTTCTCCCCTTCATCACATTAGCCTCTTGAACAGCGTTACACTAGGAATTCACGTTCATCCTTGTCATGTAGCTTAACCTCGAGACTTTGTCAGAGGCACAGCTCAGGGTCAAGTTCACCACCTAGAAAAATGCTTTTTATTTCTTATTCCTAGGTTGAAGCCTGTATGCTTTTTAAATAACGCATTTTGATTATGTTGATGCACAAGAGAGCATGCTGATGTCAACTTTTAAATAAGTTTAATCTGGAGCTCCATTGGGAATAGTGTTTCTATTTCCACTGAAACCAAGGAGTGACGATTTATCTAGAAAAGAAGAAAAACACTTTGAGATGCAGGTGAAATAGGAAAAGGATTATGCATAGGATTTGTTTGGTTTTGTGGGTTTTTTTGTAAACCAATCCATTAATTCTAATAACCTAACTTGGAATACTAGTTTCAAAAGTCAGAGTTTTGGCATTATTTAAGACGGTTGTTTTGTGTTCCCATGTTTATATAACAGACCTCATGTAACTGAGTATGGAGGGGGGGAAAGAAAATCCTTTGATCCTTCAGCAAAATGTTTTTATGTAAGTAGCCTTCTCATGGTGAGCTCTGGAAGTCTGGACAGATCGTTGTCCATCTGTTTTTACAACTTTCTGTGATCACCGTCCAGCAAATGCTGTTTAATCTACAGAGAATAAACACTTCCAGAGTTGACAATGTGCTTCCCAGGTGCTGAGGGGGAGGGTCACAAAGGCTGAAAAGTAGGAAAATAGTCATCCAGAGAAAACAACTATCCAGGGAGACTTTAGGGAAGAATCCCATCTCTTTCATTTTCCCTACTTTTTAGAAACCAGAGACTCTTTGGAAGGAAATATAAAGGTATTTGTGACTCATCTTGTGCTGTATAGGCTAGTGCAAAAGGAGGGAGAGGTGCCAACGACACTTGGAGTCGGTAGCTCCTTTTTGAAGATTAAAGGAGTGCGAAGGAAAAGTGTAAATGTTTGTGCAGAAGGCTAATGAAACAAATTCCCATAACTGTGTTTCCATGTGGAGTGCCGTCGATTGCTGGACAAGGGATGGGAGGCCCAGCGCTCCAGTGTGGAAACAAGCAGCTGGTGTCTGGATCATGTCATGGCAAGGAGCCTTTGTAGCTCTGAGCCTCTCGCTGCCCCCATTCGGGCTGAAACCTAATGTCCCCTCCAGAAAGTTACACCCTCGTTAATGTTCATCCCAAATGCTGTGCCTGTCTAGGTTACATTCAGATTAGAAATTCCGTACTGGTTTTCTCTCCCCAGGATAAGCTTGTCGGGTTTAGGCTCCCTGGTGCAGGATGTAAGAATTGTCCGTATGTTTTCATGTTATGGTAACAAAAAAGCATATGCCACTGTTGCTGGTGCTGGCGTACCTACAGCATTGCTAGCTTCTTTGTATCTCGCTCTCAGTTGTATGTCTTGTGCGCCTTTGTAGCGTGTTTATGTTTCTATTCATAGGATTTTCCTTCGTGGAAATCCAGAGGGCATTACAGAACCCATGCACCAAACCTCCTGCAGTGCAATGCCCTGCTTCAAATACTCTGTGCTTCTCAAATACCAAAGTTCGTTTGAATATCCAGGATTCTTTCCTTATCTTTCTTAACTGTTCATCACTCTGAAGTATACAGGACCCTTTATTCCTAGAGAGTTTATTCCCAAAAACGTTCAGTAGACCTCAGTCCCAGACCTTTTTTGCAAAATTTTTTGGGGAGTCTTTCTCTAAGTAAAAGGTTAGTAAGATACAGAACATGTGTTTGCGCCTACCTGTAGGGCCAAACTAGCTTCTCTGTCTCCCTGACATCCTTCCATCAAACGCATCACCTGTGTGTGTCAGGGTTTCTGAAGGGGGAATGGGGGGGAGGGATGAAGTGATACGGCTGCTTGACTGCTTCTTTGTGAGCTTTTTGGAAGGAGTGTGACAGGGCTCTACTCTTGATTGGTCCTCAAGTACATAAGAATAAATCTTGTTCAAACATACGCCTTTCTCTCTTTGGGGCGGTTTCAAAAGCAAGTTGTCGTCCGAGATGGGGTTCCTTCTGTGTTTTCTCATCCCATATTTAAGGCTTGGCGGTTTTAAAATGTAAGTAAACGTTTCCCATCTTTGCTTCTAATCCCTAAATATCACATATCATCTAAGCTGCTGAAATTAATCAGTGTAGTGAAGAAACCACATGCACAGCCCAACTGGCCTTCTTTTATGGCTGGACTAGGCCAACAGCACTGCCTGCCAGCAGTATCCATCACTGCCAAATGCGAGTCTACTGGATGAGCAGCAGTAGGTTCATGAAGTATTTTGCCACCATAGGTCAAGCAACTGACTAGGAGTATTGGCAGGATCACTTTGCAAGAGTGTTATGTGATGAGAGCTGCTGCTTCTCAGAAAATGAATTTTAAAATGGACTGTGGAGCTAGCTCAGGATGAAAGGGTTCTGTGTATCTGACTGAAAAGCTGTATAAACTAATGACAGCCAGCACAAGGTGTAAATGCTGGGGAAACTCCGTCCCCTGAACATGGCTGAGTCAAGTTCAGGGTCAGCACACTTCTGTTCTGGACAAGAAAAGTCATACCCGTTCCTTGCCACCTGGGAACACCAAACAACAGAGATTACTGGGGTTTGTTTTGGTTTGCTAATCAAAGTGGGAGATATAACTTCTTTTTTGTTTATCGTGCCTTAGGCTACTTAAAACTGCATCAACTGTTTCCATCTTGCTAATGATCTGTAGTAAGGAAGGATAATGAAAATTTTAAAGTAATTCCTGCTGCCATTCTGCTACACATATGTATTTTTCTAGCCTGTCATGATTTTCTGTTAATCTTGAGGATATTCTCTATTCACGTCTATGAAGTTTAAAAGCAGTAATGAACAAAGGTAATTTGTGAATTACATCAGTTCAGAACAGACCTTTGTGGTTAAACTGCAAGGCCAAAGTCAAAAGGCATTGGTTTTGACATCAAGTGCTTTATCATCTGCAGATCTTAAGTTCTATTTCTTCTTTGAAAGCTCGGAGATGCCTGCTGAGAACTGTTTTATGTCAGGTTGACCTTACCAGAAGGAGACACTGTGAGCAAGTATCTTTAAAAGGGGTGTTGACGAAACACTTATTTATTTACCACTCCATTACTGATAGTACTTTGAGACATAACCTCCTTGCAGAACCTCATTAGGTTCATATAAGGGTAAAGGAAAGAATAGAGGAAAAGTACTGTTTCTTGTCAATACATATTATTTAGATTTAATAACTAAATGCATACACATATGTATATATGTACACACATACAGAGGTCTAGAAAATGCTTGCCAGGATTCAAGGCTCTAGCGTGGGATTGGTTGCCTGAAAAATACTCTGAAGCAAGGCATGTGGTATTGATTATAGATGCGATATCCACATCTGCCACTTCAGATTTTGGCTGTTCTCTGGGCTGCTGGGGCATTGGTGACATAGTAGAGAATACCAACCCCCAGGGTTAAGAGGTGACGTAGCCTACTGGACTCAAATTTGGGATAGCATGGATGCTGTTCCTCCCTCTGTTGCTGGCTACTGTGTGACACAGGTCAACTCATTTCTTATCGCTGTCTTTGTTCCTCCCTCTTGCTTGATAATTTTTGCTTTTGGACGCTTCCTTATTTTCTGTCTGTGCCGAACATAGCATGGAGCAGTGCTTCAGTTACTGTGGCATAAATATTAGTAAAGAGAAGAGAGAAGCATTTCTCACTGGTTGTTGTTACTCAGTGTCTTTTCCATTGCACTCTAGGGGATGGTGTGGCCAGGTTGTCATGAAATTTGGAAATGGATAGAAGGAAAAAGAAAAAGGGCTTTTCTTAAAGTGGTCCCCCTGCTGCCTCGGCATGGTGTGGATCCTGCTGTTGGGAAGCTGGATGTTAGCTTCCTGTGTGTGATGGAGCTCGTGGCTCTGCTGGTAATACACCTGCTTAAGTGCTTTTTGCTGGATAGCAGCCCGAACAAATTGTGAACTCCTTATCCTCTCCTATCTACATTACTGCGTGCTTCGGAGCTGCAGCAAGGCATTTTAGTGTCCGGGATAACACCTTGTACTTGGCAGCTCTCCTGCTCCCCCCTGCGTGGTCTCCAGAGTGTCAGCACCTGGGATGGGGGATGCTCAGGAAGCAAGTACCAGCCGCAAGGCAAGCTGCTGCAGCCCACCTGCACGGCTGCCTGGCTCCTGCCCCCGCTCTGCTGTTCCCCTCTCTGTCTTCATTTGGAGATAAACATAAATGGTCGGGGAGGGCACTGCTTTTGCCAAGAAGGGACTACTCTCCCTCCCTACGTGAAAAGGTTCGGGCAGTGGCCAGAGGCAGGTGGATGGGATGCTCCCACTGCCCAGTTTGGATGCTCCCTCTGTCCCTGGCCGCGTCTTCCCCCTGGAGGTTTCCCTGCCCTCCTCCAAGCCATGCTTCTGTCAGCGTCAAAAACTCGCAATTTGCTTGTACACAGTCACTACTTCTGAAGAGGAAGTTTTACGTGGCATGATCTTATTTATTTCGACTGGTCCCAAATCCACCATTACAGTTGATCCATTTATACAGCAGCCCTGTAACTCCTGTAGTTTTGACAGTAAGCCCTTGTAGGTATGTCTACCTCCAGGAAAGCCTTTGAGATGATTGAAATGTAATTAAAAAGCAAAGACCAGATGTTTCTTCCCAGATTATGTTTTCAAGATCACAACAGTCCTTTCAAAAGGGAGGAGAGGGAAGAGAAACAAGAGAAAACTTCTACTGTTCTGCTTTAACAAGGGAATTTTCTAAGGAACATACAAGAAAAATCTGGATTTTGTTCATTCTTTTTTTTTTTTTCTTCCACACTGAAGTTTGTAAGCGGCTTGAAATGGTAATAAAACAAAGTGGACTTTCCGTTCCATTGTGCAAAGCCAGCAGATGTGTTTTTCCCCACTGCACCTGCTTTGGGGCTCAGCCTTTCCAGAGAAGAAGAAGAAAAAAAAAAAAGCTGATTTTTTTTTTTTCTGGAACAGTGCTTTACTAGCATTTTTTTCCCTGTAATTTACCACAGTGAAAATGTTTTCTTGGATATACTTCTGAAAATCGTCCATTCTATTCTATGAAGGCAAAGATGTGGAGGAGTTGGGAGAGAGAACCCACATAGATCAAAAGCAAAAGAGAATGTTTGAATAGGTGCAAATCCTTTATAGTAAAACTGCCAGAAAACACACAACACACAACATAATTATGACATGAAACTGACAAATTAGACAAGGTATGCTCCTGCCATCTTTAAACAAGTCACTTCTTATCCAGACAGAAGGATGACTTGATAGAGTGAGGTTTCTTCTAAGTATTTAATTTTATTCTCTGGTCTGTGTTTTATGTTGTCCTTGTACAGTCTTTGACAAGAAGAAGCCCCATCAAAAAGAGGGGTTTTTTTCCAGGAGGGTATGATAATGCTTCGTGTCTTGGAGACAGCAAATAATGTGGGCAAACTTCACAGGTATTTGCTTACTATCTTTATAAAAGGTTAGGTACAGATGTGTTATTTATCTTACCAATTTAAGCTGACTTTTAAAACTCAAGTGCTACTAAATGTCCTACAAACCAGTTGAGGAGATACTAAGCCTACTTTATTTCCAGTGAGTATATTTGTTATTATTCTAGGCAACACACACTTTTGCTACAGCCACGAAGGAAGAAGTTCTTGGTTAATGGTCACTAAGACCACATGGCTGTAAGTTCTGTTTCAAACTGGGACCTTCAATAACTGGGGTTTTTTCATGGTTTTGGTACCTTTCAGGAAAGTGAAAACTATTTCAGTGAAAAATATTAAGTCCTCATTAATAAAACCAGATTTGGTTGTTCCATTTTAAAAATTTATTTTATTTTTAAATAAAAGTAAATGATTAACCATTCCAATTTTACACTCCCAGAAGAGCATAAATACTTGAGTAACTTATCTCTGGAAGTAGCATTAGTACTCCCATAGAAATCATGAAGGAATTTTTAGCAACCAGATCAGTGTGATGTTTTCTTAAACTCATGCTCCAAAGCATTCGACATTTCTGTCCAGATCTCGGGGCAGTAGTGAGCAGTTGACCTTTCTGTCCTTAGCTACACTCAGTGAAGACTCAAAGGTATGTTTCCTTCTTAGAATCATAGAATCATAGGGTTAGAAGGGACCTCGAAAGATCATCTAGTCCAACCCCCCTGTCGGAGCAGGGTCATCTAGAGCACATCACACAGGAAACATTGGACATTGCTGGACATCTTGGACATTGCTGCTACAAATGATGCTGGAGTGACACAAGGGGACCAAAATGATTTCTGATCCTGAGCTCCTTATTCACTTGCTTCATCTTAAAATCAGCATAATCCTGTTAAATTCATTAACAGAGAGAAAAATGGGTCCATTGTTTGAAGCTGGGCAATGTTTGCTGAGCTGAGCTGAGTTGAGAACTGCTTTGCCAACGTCCAGCATTTAGGTTTTGTCTACAGTAAGAAGCAGCATGGGCTAATGGGAACAGATCTGGGGAGAGAAGTAGTGCTGCAGAGCTGGCCTCCACATTGTGCATAGCAAGATTTTATTTCACACCAGTTCTCATCAGGACTTGTAAGACCACATGCCCAGTAGTGGTGGAAATACTGAACTTCTGGGTAAATTTAATCTGAAGAGACCTGAGTTCCTGAGCTCCACAACCACTCTGTGATATGAACCAGCACATGGCAAGTGGGAATAATTAGGAAACTTGTGTCCTACACACATTCCTGAGTCACACTAAAGTGCAAATGTAGAAGCAAGCTCAGTGAGCTTTGCGCCTGTTAGTACTCAGGCTACTTTGCACCTCTTGTAAAATGTGAAGAAAACAAGTGAGAGTAGATTAGGCTGTGGGAATAATTGCACATTGGGTAAGTGAGAATCAAGACTAGTAATTGCCTTAATTTATATTGTAAATAACTTCATGTAGCCATTATAGGAAAAAGAGCTTAATAGAGCAAGTAGCTTGTTTTATAATGTTAAAAGGAAATACTGGCTTGTCTTTTTCCCCTATTGTTATCTGTTCATTAGAGTGCACACTCTGTTTTTTAGTTACGTGGGCCCTTGATGCGTGATGGCCCTTTGGAGCAATACTTCTCCTCAATATATCCGTATAATACCATGGCATGTACTGTCTGGAATAACAGTTATCTAAAAGAATGTAGAAGAAAAAATGTAACCTACAATTTGGAATACCTTATAAAGTATCACTTCAGTGATTTATGCATGACTAATATTATCATGGAAAAAATGTTTTTTCTTTATCGTGGTGTCTGCTACTGTATCTAATAGAATAGGGTCTAAGCTGAGGACCCACAGGGTTCAAAGCACGTTGTGGTACAGCCTGAGCTACGGTGCTAAGTGCTCACGTTGAGTAGGGTTGCAGGCACCTGGACTCAGGCATATAAGGCGGATTTAATATCCATTTAGCAGAGGTTTTGTACCTTATGTTTTAAGGATCGGGGGAGTTTTGTAAGGAAGGGTATGTCCAGGTCCTCAAAGGCTGGATCATGAAGTGCAGTTAAGTGTCCTGTGCGGTGCCAGAGCTGGTCAGTGGCAGAGAAGTAAGCAGCATTAAGATGCCTTTTTCCTCTGGCCTCCTTTCTTAAGTGGACTAAAATTCTTTTGCAAATTGTAGCTATTTATAAGAGATTCTCATCTGGGCTGTGTCGCCTTAGATTTGCTATCATGGCAGTCCCCTGGCTCCCAAAAACTGTGTTCTAATCAACCTCATTGACATTTCTATAATTAAATGGGGAGACAGGAGGCTGAAGAAGTGGAAAAGATGATAAAGTAACAAGGAGGCCTTCAAAACAGAGCTCAGAAGTCTCTGGAGCCACTCCTGACAGAAGAAGGTTGGTAATTCCTGAGTTCTCAGGATTTAAAAAAATCATCAGATATTTGCTTGTTTTATAANCGACTGGTAATTCCTGAGTTCTCGGGATTTAATAAAAATTGTGTGGGGAAAAAAATAATCAGATATTTGCTTGTTTTATAATGGGTGGCTTCTACATGTGTTCTTCCCCCGCTATTTTATATCAATCCTCCTCCCTACCGTGGCAGAGAGTATCACCGCAGACCTTTGTGTCATCTGGAGCTTTACAGTACTATCTTAGAATGTAAAATATTTTGCAATGTGCAAAACTGATCATCCTCCTCCCTCTCAACTCCAGTTGTTTCTGCTCTACCTCCTTATCTTTCTCAGCTTGTTCCTTCCTCCCCAAGCCTCTTTTAGACCCGGACACTCAAATACCTGCTGAGCAAATTTTGATTATGGTTTGGAAATGTTTTGCAAAGAGTTGAGGGAGCGGAGAAAGGGTGCCCTCTGCTAAATTTTTGGCTGATTTGAGAAATAACCAGTCCCAGATGCTTAATGGAAAAAAACTGAGAGCTTCCAAACCTCCTCAGTGCCACCAGTGTCACTGTGCGTGACAGTGCCTGAGCATGTGTGCGTTTTCAGTGATAGATGTGTTAACCCTGCAGCAAGAAACCTAAAATAAATCAGATTTGTAAGAAGATTGTTATCTTCCTTAGTATTAATACCTAATTTATTTGTAGTAAATTGCTAAGAGGGAGCCTCTCGGTTCCTCTTTGTACAGAACGTGTTGGGTGGTAGAGGACAAAGGGCATTGTGGGAAAGCTGATGGGTGCTAGTCCTCCTCTGGAGGCACTGATGGAGCCCATGGTGGGTGGGTGTTGCTGTGGCTTCTGGTCTCTTGCTTGCCTTGGGGCTGCAGAGCCCTGCAGGGGCTGGGACTGCCACACTTCCCTTTCCTGTGCTACTGCGTGGAAGGAGATGCGCCTCCAGCGGGGCTGCCCAAAGGACAGCAGCTCTGCTACACAGCAGCATATTGTGGCTTCAGAATCCTCCTCTGGAACCATATGGGACAGCAGGATTGTGCCAGACTGTCTGGCCTGTTTTGTTTGGTTTCCTTTTTATTTTTAATGCTTTTGTTGCAAACTGGAGGAGAAATCCTCAGCAGCTCTCCTGTGAGCATGCAGCCAGAGAAGAGTGCAGTACATGTGTATGGAAGATGCTGCCGGGAACGCCTGGCTCCCAGCTCTGCTCCTGAGGGGATTTTAGGTGCAACTCCAGCTATTTCTACCAGTGTAACCTTGCAGCCTGTCCTCCCGAGCCATGGATGCTAATTTTAGCTGTCCAGGCTGGACCACATTTGTACCTCTCACCCTAAGTCTGCTCCAGCTTTGTTTGCGTGGATATATGGGCTCTATCTATCCTTAGCTGAAAGTTTATACAGGTATCTAGTACAGGAGGATTTGTTCTCTAATTTTAAAATCAGGGGGTTTAATAGTCTGTGACACAGGTGGGCATCTGTCGCTTCCTGGTTTTCCTGGTATCCTTTCCAGCCTTCGGCCTCCTGGTTACTGCCTGTCTTGGGATGGGGTTGTGCAATTTTACAAAATATTTGGATTTGAATACCCCGAGCAGGAACACATGTGGAGGATTATCTCAGCAGGCCTGGTTCGGATGCAGCACCTGCAGCTCTCTGCCCCCTGGGAGCACCATAAATGGTGACAGTCATAAATGGCAAAAACCTTGCTCAAACCCAAGCAGTATTCCCTGAGCGTCAAAACACTGAAGAGAATGCAGATCTAAGCAAAAAGTGCGTGCACATGCCATCTCCTTTAAGTTTTAGGAGAGGCTAAATTCCTTCAGACTTTCTGTGGTCTCTTGTCTCATGTGGTCCATGACAGCACCCGCAAATGGCTTCCTGCTTCCTCTCTGCTTTCTAACAATTTTTTTTAACTGCTGTCCTCCCTCTCGATCTCTACACGTTCAGTACTTGCTTGTGCAAACCCGTGCTTGCACTGGAGATGAGATACACAGCTGGTCACGCTCCCCCGCGTATCTCGAGATGGCTGGTTTCAACCCTGGCCTGTGTTAGGCTCTAAACCAAGGCAGCCAGGAGGTCATTTGAGTCATTTACTGTGATTTTTACGGTCATCGCTGCCCACGTTACGTGAGCTGTTCACAGCGTTATTCCCCAGCACCTCTGTGCCCACTCTGGACCCAAGACTTTGCCTCCCAGAGCTGCATGTTGATTAGCAGGATTTTTATGATAGGACCCACATAGTGTCCCTCTGGGCTCAGCCGGTGACAAGGTCAGTGATTACCAGCCGGAGAGCTGCTGAAGGAGTCCTGTAAAATGAGCATGACCTAATGAATGCAAAGCTCTTCTACAGCCCATGGGAGGATTTTCAGTGTGCTGAAACACAGAACATAGGTCATTTATTTTCATGTACCATGTTCGTTACCTGTTTAAGATTGCTCACAAAGCACTTCCGAGAGCTTTCAGAGAAGTAAGTTCTGCCAGAACAATGACTAAAAGCTTTAGTCTGCTAAGAAACTTTAATGAGCGTATATTTGTTTACTGTGTTAAATTATTATTCGGTAATGGAAGAAAATAGGAAATGACTCAGACTGCAATAACAAGTATTTTTTTTTCCAATTGCAGCAAATGTATTGCATAGAAGTTTGTGGTTTATAAGTAAATAAATAACGAAAGATGCTATTCCAAATAGACCTGCTTTGTTTTGTGTGGGTTTCAAAATGTCAGTGCAGGATATGTATCAATAGGTAGAAGTAAAGGGAGAAACCTTACAGAGGTGAAACATAGGCAAGCTTTGATGAACACAAAATCTTTTTCTGTTGTGTTTTTTTTTTTATTCCTGTGCTTTGCAGTTTGCCCTTTCAGAGTTCTTATCTGTTCTTCTTTATGAGGTGGGTTTTTTTTTGTTTGTTTGATTCCCGTGTGTTTGCCTGCAAAACATTACCGGTAAGCAGAAACTAATTGTCTGCACTGTACAGCTCTCTTGGGACTTTGAGCTCCTTGAAGTTCAGTTGGTTATATTGCTGGTTTTCTTTCCGTTTTCAGAAAATTTGACTGTGAGTGCAAAGGATTGGTGTAGTAGCCATAAGGCATTTTATATGATAACCAGAATATTAAGATCCCGAATCAATGGAAATGACTAAATGCTTGCAAAGGACAATGAGTGGCTACTTTCTGAGCTGAAAGATATGAGTATTATGATAAATAACACATGCCAATGTATTAGCAATTATCTCTGACTTCAGTGTAACAGAAGATACTCGGCCTGCTTGATTTATTTTGCAGTGTATTGTGTGAACAAATTATCTTTATCCTGATCTTGTTAATCTACAGTATCACCTGACTAGTTGCTGTATTCTTTGTTGAAATACGTTAGGTGAATTTATTTTTCATGAAGAAATTCTATTTATCGAGACCCTAAATATTCTAATACTTCAATTCACTGCTGCAGTCCTGCCAAGTGCAATTTTCTGAATGTGGAATCAATGAAACTTCAATTTATGTAGGCTCTTTATCAATTTTCAATATTTCTACCTTATTCCTTCTGGACTTTAAAAACTTGTTTTACATCTCTCTTATTTCTTTGTAGGACCCTTCATTATGATCTCACTGGACAGCTTAACCTCACTTTGCTTTGCCACTTACAACGGTGGATAAATATAGTGATGAAAATGGTGAGGTTTTATTGACCTTACGAAAAAAAAAAAAAAAAAACCACCCTCAAAAAACCCTGTAGAAATGTATTTGGACAAAAAACCCTAAAGCTTCCAAAATGAATAGTGAGAGAATCTCTTTTCTTCAGAACAGTTAATAATTCAGAGCTTAAAGCACTCATTTAGGTTTTGGTGGCTTGGGTTCAGTCCTGTGTCAGTCTAATTTGAAGCAGGGGCTCTAAGGAGGGTCTCTTACATGCCAGGTGATTGCCCCCCCATCAAATTATTGGCTGGCTTGAAAGAAGCCTCTCTCATTTTCTCTCACCCAGACCTTTCCCACCTTGTGTGAATAATTGAATAATCGTTGGGGCAGTGCACGAGACTAAAGCTATAGCCTGCTAGGTATCAGAGATGTAGGGCCTTGAACCCAGAGCTCCTGCATCCTGCTGGAGAAGCCCGGGGTCCCTGTGGGACCTCGTGCTGTCAGATTGTGCCTTACATTTTAACGTTCTTTTCTGGTTTGGACAAAGGCAGGATAATCCACCAGTTATTCTTACTGACCTGCGTTCTCATTGCTCCTTCAAAGAGCCATTACAATGGGCTACGTAGCCATCTCTGTATAGGTTTTCTTACTAATATTCCATGTGCTATAAGACATACCACTTAATCCACAGAGATACCCTGTTGCACTCCTGGCTCTTAGGCTTCCTTCTTTTGTACAAAGCAAAAAAATAGTTTTTTTCCCATCGTAAACAATGCCTGTTGTTTATCAGTAGCTTTGATTGTCTGAGACTGTGCAAAAACCTACCATCAAGCCCATTTTGTTTATAATTAAACCTAAGCTCATCTGGTGGTCAGGGAGTCTGAGTTTTTGATATTTTTTTTTCTTTTTCTGTACTAACTCAGTGATAATGATAATAACGGTAATGATGAGAACTAATCTGTGCCTTCTTCACTGAAATTCACTTAACCAGTGTAGAGTGCAGATATGGAGGTTTCAGTAGATAAAAAGCAGAAATGCTGGAGAGGGGAAATCTGTGTTCCCATAATGAGAGGCAGGTGTCGGAGACCCAGCGCAGGCTTCTTGCTGTTCTGCTTGCAATATGAGCTCCAGACCTCCTGGGTTCAGCAGTGGCTTCACTGAAGGCAATGGCAAAACTCCTGTACATTTTGGTCATGTTTGCATAAAAACTGGCTCTGCACCGTCCTGTGTCATTTTATCCTGACGTTAACGTGGACAGCATGGAGACTTTTTTGTGTTAGGGTAGGAATGGATTGTGCCCATGACTCCACTAAGTACTGTACAAATCAAAAGAAAAAGAGCAACCCTTGCCCCAAATGTTTGATGAGATTCAGGTAGGAGACAGCAGGTGATGACAGATGTGGGCTAATACTCATCATGCTTTAGAGGTCGGCTTTGTACCTGGATGTTGTGGCATCTTTACCACCATTTCTGTATGCAGAGAGAGAAGGTTGCACAAGCTTGAGGCCGTGCAAGGTTTAGGCAGGATTTTTCCCACTGCTTGAGGAAATGTTTTGCCTGGAGATCATTGCATTCTAAGAAATGAAGCTACTAGAATAGTTCAGTAGGAAGAGAAAATCCTGGATTTTTAGGCTTTGTTAACTAACATTTTCACATGACTGTGGCAAATTACTCAGCAAGAAGTGAAAATGTCAGTAGTTCAATGCTTGTTTACACAGCATGTTCCTGCCAACTCTATTTCTTCCTATACATCCATTAATAAATAAATGCCTTTCAAAGCTGAGGACATGGTAGAGATCAAGCTTGTAAGAGAAAACCTGCTGATCTCAGCCTGGTTTTGATTCCAAACTGCCATCTCTTTCCCATAGCTGGCAAGTGCACAGTTACAATCCACAGGACAAAATGTAAAACAAGAAAGTAAAGAAGGCTGTAAAAGAGGTACTGTCAGATCATATCTGCTGCGGCACTCCGGCTTGGGCATACGCCTAAGTTCATTGTACATTGAGACAAAGGAGGTTGTAGCAAGGTGGGAGTCGGTCTCTCCTCCCAAGTAACTGGCGATAGGACAAGAGAAAACGGCCTCAAGTCACATCAAGGAAGGTTTAGATTGGATATTATTAGAAATTTCTTCACAGAAAAGGGTTATCAAGCACTGGAACAGGCTGCCCAGGGAAGTGGTTGAGTCGCCACCCCTGGAGGTACTTAAAAGACTCGTAGATGTGGTGCTGAGAGCCATGGTTTAGTGGTAACTTGGCAGTGCTAGGTTAACAGTTGGACTTGATGATCTTAAAGGTCTCTTCCAACCAAAACGATTCTATGATTCTATGAGATGCAGATGCAAGTTGCAAGTGGAGTTGCGGTGGAGGCGGGTGTGAGTGTGACTGGGTCAGGCTGCCCTACACCATTTCCCTGAGCCCAGCCTGGCCTGGTCCTCCTGTCCTCGCATCGGGGCAGCCTCACTATACTCATTTGTTCTTATATTACGGAAAGGGCTATTTATTACCATCAGCTCAGGAAATGACCTAACATGGCCTTGTAAGGCAGAATTAATTTGCAGTGACTCCAGCTGAAAGTTGGCCGTCTTTTAACTTAATAACCGGAGAACTGTCAGCTTCCTTTGAAGTTAATAGCAGTTGTGATGTTGAAATAGAAATTTTCGTAGAGGAAAGCAAACTTGACTTGATTTGGGTTTGCAGTATATAGCATTTTTCTCAGTGGAATAAAGGGAGTGAGAGTAGTGTTTAGCTGTAAAACAAAAAGGATTTCTTTTGTGTTTAAAGAGACCTTTTACTACGTTGTGCTTTTTTGAATACAAACTCAGCAATGATGTTTTGCAGTTAACATTCAAGCTGGAAATATTTAAAATGTGAGTGACTCTAGTAAGTTGTGTGTTTTTTCACAGCTGGGACCACACACCGCAAATAAATGCGAGCCTATTTTAGCTCTACCACATCTCACCTTGGGATGCAATTTTCTGCAAAGGTGTATGAAGCCCTGTTTTAATTAGTTTTTCCTTAATGATCAGAGGAACAGCTCAGCTGTAGGATGACTACAGGATTTATTGCTCTAGATGCAGAGGTTGTTTATTATTATTTTTCATCTTTAAGTTATGTAAACTTTAACAAATTGGTCATTTTGGGTTATCAGCGAACAGATCATGTTGTATGCATGTGAATGTGCAAAATGTAGCTGTTTCTAATTTAAACGGGAGTTTATTACTGCCACTGGATCTGCTTCACTGCTGCTAATGAGGTTTTAGGGATCCTTATAATGTAACAGCATGAATAACCCTTTGTTAAAATAAGGCCACCCAAAGTACGTGAAGTGGTGGATACTATTCACATTATTGGTTTAGTGCATTTAGTTCTCATGAAGGGACTGAATGATAGTCCTTCAAATTGAAGAGCCCTCACTCCCCAGTGCATGTAAGAACAGGATTAAAACCCTCCTACTCCTGGTATAGTGGCTTTAATCATAATCCCACTTGATATTAGCCAAAATGTATTAACATCTGATAGTTGTTAGTCTCTGTGAAACGTGTTGGTTGTTTCTGTTCGGCTCATGTTGGACAGGTGTTCACATCAGAGGGGACCTCCATCGCAGTGAGCGCAAACGCACGTGCTCCTAAACGAGCCCAAGGATGAAAGCCCAGGGAAACAGAGATCCCCTGCTTCCACTGACAGGGAAGGTTTCCTTCAAATGGCATTATCAAAGCAGCCTCAAAGGGGGAAGTGTTACAGTGCAATTAAGGGAAATCAAGAGTATTTCAGATTTAGTCAAGGTTTTATGAGTACTTGACTACACGTGCCCATATCTCTCCATCTGATAAACAGCAGAGACAGGTGAATAATGTATTTGTACTTATGTCGGCATTAACTTCATATTAATCCATCTCTCACAGGTCATTTTCTGACGTTCCAGTTCCCTGAGCAATCTTAAATGAATGACATTTTACTTCTGTCAAGTAGTCAAAAGATGTATTTCTTTCCTTCTCAGATGAGGAATTGTTTATTAGGAGATGACTCCAAAACCCTTTCTGTATTGATTTTAATCCCACCCCACCGAATAGTCATCAGAACACATTTATATGCAGTAGCCGAAAATTATCAACCCAAGGCTCTGTCCCATTGGAAATTTTCTTATGCATAGTTTGGTAAGAAATGTTACAGCTCTGCAGTCGGAATGGATGAGGATATGTCATGCCTTTGATGGATACAAATCAGGCTGGCTCCATTGAAGAGAATGGAGATTTGAGGTTTTACATGAGTTCTTTGTTGTGTGAGCCCTAGTTGCTGGGAACTTATTTTTCTGTAGCATTCAAAAGACTTATGTAAATAGCAAAGTCTCTTGAAGGTGTTATGTGTCTGTTCTCGTTTCTGTTTTGACTCATAAAGATAGCAAGTTAGCAAGCATTCACAAATAAAGTTAATAGAAATATCTGAGTTTATATTCCCTTTTATTGCTCCTTGACAAAAGGATCTCAAAAGGCTTACAATCCATCCCATTCTGCGAGATTGGAAAGAGTTAATATGAACATCTTGGTCAAATTCTAATTCAAGAAACCTGTTATAATCCCTTGGTTGTTTTCCTTAGGTAAAGTGTCACTCGCTTCTTATCCAAACTTGCTGTTTGATGTTGCTGGGCACAGTAAATCAGACAGTTCATTTTCCCTCCAAGGTAGTTCTGTTTCAGCCATAAGTGAAAAAGATAAATGATTCTTACCAGTTTTGTAAAAAACAGAACCTGTAGGTGAAAAAAAAAAAAAAGGATTAGCTAGATAAATATCTCCATATCGCCAACTTAATCAAGTTTGTTATTCTAACTATTGTTGTGAGTCCTTGGAACTATTATTCATATCAGATATGATAAATATACATTACTGTTGTAAATACAAGCTATATAATAGTGGTTTGTTTCTTCACATTGGCTTTTGCTCAGTACATTTATAGTTCACAGCTGCTTGTCTGCTCTCTACTTGTATCCCATTGCTGTTTATAACTTACCCATTTCATTGGAAAATAATCTCATACAAGTGTAAACTAATTTTACAGTTTAAAATAAATTTTAAAAGCCAAAAGTCATTAGAAGGCAAAAAAAGAAAAGAAATGCAGATACAGCTTTACAATTTCAAATGTTTTTGATATACTGACATGCATTATCAGAGATGTCCCCCCTTTTCTTTGGCTCCCATCTCCTCTTTCTTATGCAAACTTCAAAAGATGCATTTTTCATCACGTTGCATAAATTTGCCAGATGCACAGAAAACTTTACTTTTATTAACTAATTGTGGAAAGACTCCAAATATGGCAGTATTACGTAACTTAAAGTGAGAAGGAAAAATACTGGAGTGTCTAAAATGACAACTTTTCTGCCTTATTCCAAATAGCTGCCTTCTTGAAACCCGCAGGAAAAAATCCCAAAGGTGTTGCAATAGCTAGTGGGAGCCTCAAAGGGGATCGCTGGTTTGTTGCTGGGATGGGGTTAGCATAAGGCAGCAAAGCCCCACTGAGTAAGGGCCACCAAGGGCCATTCCTCTCTGCTGTTCAGAACGATGGAAGAGACTCACCACTATCTTCAGCCGAATCAAGATTTTGACTCGGGTTTGGCCTGTGCCTGTTGCTAGAAGACTTTTTCCATCCAGTGATTACATTGGGGAAAAAAAGTCAAAATTACTGATCCTCTTAAACCAATGTTTGGTGTTTTACTCTTTTAAGAACTTACTTAGGAAACACCTGCTGAAGTCAGTTGATTTACCTGCAGTTGAGTTAGTGTAAATTGTTTCAGAATTAGAAGTGCTGCAATATGTTTTGCAATATATTTAGATTTTTGTTTGCACTACAGTAAATTAACAAAGCAATTATTGACAACAATTGCCTTGCAATTTCAGCACAAATCTTGTGGTTTACAGATGTTTGTTGGAAAGCCTTGGAGTGAAAATCTCAGCTGTTATGTAAACAGGAAAAGGGGCAGTAGATTTCTTACCCTCATTGTTGCTGAATAAAAATCAGAAGTATGACATCGTAAGGACTCACAGAGTCAAAGAAGTCCATTTTAGATTTTACACGACATGTATTTGAACTCTTGAAGTTTCAGATCCTGTCTGGTTTGGATTTGTTTTGGTTTTGTTTTTTAGCCAGTCTCATGAGATTCAAATGTACAGGTTTGACAACAGTAACATTATTTGTGTGTTTTGGGGACTAGTAGTTCAACTTTCCATTCTGGTCAGATAACAGAGTTAATGTCAAGCTCTGTCAAGCTCTTCAGGGAGAGAACAGAGCAACCCAGTACCATCTATCTACCTGTTACTTTTTTAACAACATGTGGTGCAGTACAAGTTACGGGAATTCAGGACTATGAAAAGCTTTCACTTCCCACTTTAAGCAAATGTGGAAGATCCAAACGTACCTGCCAGCTCCTTTCTTGGACTGAACAGACCCCCAGAAGGAGCATACGAATGAGAGTATTGTTTCTTGGTAGGCAGAACTTTGAAAGGTTCCTTCTTACCCCCTTTAAAGCATAATTTGATTTTGCCCTTCCATTAAGTAGTCGTCCAGATGAGTATTCAAAGCCTTGTGATTCCCATTTATCAAGTCAAATGAAATGTTTCTGGCCAGGTTTATCAACTAGGTATGTTTTAATCAAATTTCATGACATTTTCAATGAAATAGTAAGTGTACTGGACATTTTTCTTATTTGTCCAGTGGAGGTAGAAGAGGCATTTACATCCTTTAAACATGAAAATCACTCGGTGTCAGTCCCTGTTTGTTATTGTGGAACATGACAGTTATCTGAAGAAAACCAGCAGGATTTAATCTGACAGCCCAGTAAGGGAAGAGTGCCACCAATCTAATTATCCAGTAATCTAGTCAGAATGGGAGTAATTCTAGGCCTTTCTCAGTCAGTTAATCACATTTCCCGTGCATTAGCAACTGCACATGCAGAGCTTTTAGGGATGAGCTCTTAGCCCAGTGTAGTCCATGGTAGACAAAAGAGGAGCATCATGTAATTGGCTTTGTTTGTTGTCGGGGTGTTTTTTCTAAATTATGATAAAGTGTTTCTGTTCAGATTTGTTTTCGCTCTTTGATATAACCCTCTGTTGATAATTTCTCAGTTCACCATCAGTCATTAACTACAAAAGACACTTTATCATTTTGGATGTCCCAAGAAAAGCGGTATCATCCCCTGCCATTGATAATATTGCCAAAAATTGTCCTTTCCCCATCCTTTTTTTTTGTTCTCTCTAATTCCCACAGTGCAGTTAACTAAGGGGTATAATGAATAAAAAACCCCCAAACCCTAGTCTTTAGCCAAAGTTTGGCAAGATATCTTCAGGCCAGGTGTGAAACAACATGACATATCTATTGTATAGAAGGTGGGTTGGAGGGATTATTCAGAGAGAGAAATTAATTTAGTTTGTGACAAAAGTTCAGAGATTTGGGTTTTCTGCTTTTGTTGTTTTGTATTTAACAGTGCTTAAGGGTTGCTTCTACTATTTGCTAGTTGTATGACAGGCACATTTATCCTCCCTGTCATTTCTCCCCCCCACATTTTATTGTCAAGCCGGCGGAGAAATTATTTCATAACTCTGTCCTCAGAGGTATAACTTGCCAGCCTGAAATATCTACTTTGGATTGTAAGTAGTTGGGGGGAAAAATGCTGATCCCTGAATGTTTCATGATTTTTTGCTAGGGCAGCAGACCTTATACTGTCATATATTTATTTATTTCTGCAGTCCAACCCACTGTTCTCATAAGTGGGCAAGATATGTCTTACTCTTATTTCAGTGGAAAAAGAAAGATATATTCTAAATGTGTGCCTTTCCTACACTTAGTATTTGAAAGAGGATTCTTGGGTACTGCCAGAAGATATTTAAGTGCTTGCTTCTCAGCTTTCCTTGTGACAGAAGAGGGTTGGAACTCCCTTAAAGTTTAGGTATCACCAAGCACCTTGTGGCTTTGTTAATTCCCTGTGGGACTGCAGCGGTTTGCCTCTGGACAGCATCACGGTATGTGCACAAGACACCAGTACATAAAGCAGAAATAGATTTCAATTAGAAAAAGAAAAGAAGAAAGACAAGAAAAATGCACAGTTTGATCCCTCCCTAAGCCTTGCTTAATTGGAAGAGCACTAATGCACCTGACTTGCCTGCAAAACTGCTCACTCTCGATCCAGGCCAGAATATCAACTCTGCCTGGAAAGCCAGGAATGGGATTTCCTCCTATCTCTAGAAAAGGCTTGGTTAACAAAATAGTTGAATTTTGGTGTTCTTCCCATGTGGTGGGCTTTAAATGGTGTCTCAGCTCAGTTGCGAACCGCCCTGTATCTCCCTTCAACAGTGACACAAGAGGAGCGCTTTGGATCCAGATGTTGCAGTTCAATTTGATTTCTGCTTTATCTGGATCCCTTTCATCTTTCTCACCTTGTTCGGATCAAAGAAGTTGAACTGAGTGAAGACAGTTTCTGCAACAGCAGCCTGTAGAGGCTGGTCCTGCATGTTTTCATCTTTCTTGTGACTTGTGTAACTCTGGGTGTTGTCACTGACAGCAGGAGCTGATTTAAATGGAAGAGCTTGTTGTTTCCATTCCAGTTTGACAGGGAGGTGGTGGAGGTCAGAAATGGAGGAGCTGGCATCAATGATGTGGATTTTTCAGAAGGGAAATGGCTCCTATTAAAAATAACAATAATTCCTTAAAAAGTGATACCAATCTCCTTTGAAACACTAGTGACTAAATAGAAGTCAACAAGGAGGCATTACGTGCCAGAAGGGAGAATGGGAAGAAATGACCCTGCTAGATGAATCGAGCTAAAATTCATGCCAAGGGTGGCATTTCACTTGCAAATGAGTACCAGATCTGAGCTGATCTTCCAGAATGCATTTGCAAAGATTGAAAACAAACTATGTAAAAGCGTTCTTTTTTAAATTTAACAGTGGAAGCATCAGTTACACAGCACCTCTACGAACATACCGGGATCTTGTAGAGTCATGTAACCAATTGTTAATATGCCCAAAGTAGTTATATTTTTATAGTGGCTAGCAATGTATTTAATATGCAGATATGGTTCTTGTAAACATTATTTCAATTCAGGAGTCTCAGCTCCTCCGTTTCTAGTTTATTTTTTCCTGGTCACAAGTAATCTGTAACCTTCAGAAATATTAGCGAGATTCCCCTTCTGAAGTTCTTCGTGAACCCTCTTTCATTTTTATTCTTTAACAAAGTACAAATAAATTAAATTCCTACTCTTGGATATGCTACCTATGTGCACAATTTACTTATGTGATTGACTTTTTGAGACCGTGAAACCAGCGTATTGAAAGAAGCAGGACTTGTTATTGCTTTTAGAGATTTGTGCTTTGTTTTGAGTATTCCCTATGTGGATAAATAAGATACAGACGCTTTGCTTGACTCTTTTTCTTAAAAGAACTTTTGTAAGTAAAATTACCTCAATCTGCAGATAGGGGCCTGTGGAACCAACCTCATTAAGTAGAAAAAAGCATCTTCAGCCTTCAGCTCCAGGAGAGATAGGAGAAGTGAAAGGCTTCCTTGTCTTTTGAGGTCCATTTTAATTGGTTATTTAAATTGTGATTAATGAGTGAGATGTTGAGAGCATCAGTTTGGAAACTCCTGCTTAACCATGCAGCAACAATGCATAGGTATGTACAAATCTGAAGGTCCTTTCACTGCTTTATAGCTTGGGTCTTATGTTTCTCCAGTGATGTTGAGCTGTTTGTCAGCAGACACTTTGATTTCAGTGTTCAAATTAATATCTGCTGAATGAGCAGTGCTTTGCAGAAGTTGAGCTTTGTGTCTTGTTCATTCTTAACAAGAGGGCCTGCTGCTGTCTAAGGAATTTCCCAGTGACAAGAAGGGCTTTGTGGAAAGAGTAAAGGGAAAGAAAGACCTTAACTGACGTAAGGGAATTATCAGTCTGCCTTTCTGTACAAGGAAATAACTGTGGACTTTGAACTCTGGAAAATGATGATGGGGTTATCGTTTCAAATCTTGATGTAATATATAGGGCCTTCCATTTTTATCCAATTTTTAACTTGTTTGTTTCACTTTGCTTTTTTGTATTAATAATCTATGGTCACATTCCTGACTGATTTAGTCCACGTACTCGCTGTAGTCTTTCAATCTGTTTTTCTGCATCAAGTGGAATTACTTTGGGTTGAAACTACAACATTTCTCTTTAAACAAACCGTGAATTCCAGCCTCATTTATTAGCTTAGTCTTTGTCAGACTTGCTCAGTCCTACTGCTAGACCGTGAATACCAACATTACCAACAGCATTGCTCTGTGTGAAAACGTTCATCTTCCCCCCCTTCTTCCAGATCAACAGTGGACTGCTATTTGACTGTCTGTGTGTACCTAAAGTACGCAGGCAATGTTGAGAGACAAAAGGGTTTGTGGTCTGTATATTATTTATAGGACCGTAGGAGGAGAAGGAGGCCCAAAGAACTTAAATCACTTGGTTGAGGCCATTATATCAAAGCTTGCCATCATAACCCAAGTCTTTTGTCTCACAGCGTAATACTCAGGTGCCACACCAGTCACAGGATTACACCTTTGCTACATCAACCCTTAAGCTTTCAGTGTCCCAAGAGATGCTGTGTATAAAGATGTTTATTCCAGGCAGCTTTTCAACATAACACTGAAGCTACCCCGGTAAGCCCTGGAGGTTCACTCTGAGAAGGAGGTCTTAATGCCCATATCCAGAGCCAAAGCTGGAAATGTTCTGAAGGGTTATTTTTCTTGGTTTTTTTTCTTTTTGTTCTATGTGTGGGTTTATTTTTACTAGAGCTCTACCTAACAGGACATTAAATCATTGATTCAAAATGATTAAAGAAAAATATTGAAGTAAAAGAAAATACTACAGTAGACAAACCTAAAAGGTCAGCACATACCACAGAAAGTGCTGTGAGTATTGGAAATATGTGGCAAAGTCAAACTCATGCAAAGAATGGAAAGAATGACCTTTTAAGGGTGCCCTTCCTCCGCACTCCATGTTCTCCATTTTGACATCTGCAGCTTCATCTTCAGGCTGTCCCCTTCCTATGGTTTCCTCTGATATTTCGATTATTTTTCATTCTTTTAAAAGGACTTTAATGTCTTTTCTTCCTGTTTCATTATATGTTTTTGTTAACCATTACTCCATTTATTTTTGCTTTTTCTCCTTTATTCTTTTCCAATTTTTTAACAAATAGTTTTCTCCGTGTTTTTTTTTGGTTTCCATATTTGTGATCTACTTTTTCCTTCCATTCATTTCACTCTACTAGCATCTATAAACATACTTTTTTTCTTTTGTTTTTGCCCTATCTTAACCCATTCTGAATCTAGAATGAAGGTCGTGCTTGTATTAAAATGCAAATAATGAAAATTTATGAAGTTGAGAGATTGAGAAAATGAATTGGCAACTAAACCTTACAACGGTGAATGAATAAAGAGCTAAGAATTGAGATATTCGATACTTGTAGGCTGCTAGAAAATGACTTTGCTAAATGTATCTGTCTATGCAGTCCTCTTTTCATAAACCTATATATTCCAGTCTGTCAGTTTTCCACTGGTTGTCTACCGTTGCATTATTTTAAATGTGTAAAATACGTGGAGTGCAAAGCTGTCACACTGTGTTTGTGAGGCAAAATATTTTATCCTGGTCAAAAACTCTGCAAAAGAAGTTGGGAAGTCAGTTTAAAGAGCCCGAATCTCTCCGAGACATGAAATCCTTGACGTCAAAACTTGACAAAGGAACAGACATCAGTAAAAACGCAGTGTAAAAATGTGTATTTATTGGTCTTTGAATAGCAAGTGAACAGATATGAGACAGCAAAATAAGTATTTTTTTTCCTTATATGTAATATATTCTTTATTCTCCTTATGTGAATCATTCAAATATGCTATACATTTAAATAATACAAACAGAATTATTAATACCAATGATTATCACCCCACGTTAGCTAGATTACATAAATACCACTGTCCATACAATCTGAGATGGAGTGACAATATCGCAGAGTCTGTATTTTGGGGGAAATGCTGTTGATGTTAGCCAAACCTCTCTGGCAACTCCCAGCCGAAGCTCCTGTCACACCCTTTGGGCAGACACACTTAAGGTGGGGAAGAGTTCAGGCCCTTGCTGGGAAGTACCCCAGCTCTCCATCCTGCTCGTTTTTCTCTCAGGGAGCTCCTTTATCAGATTGCAAGAAACTGATGTGATAAGCTGAAGCCTGATATTTTCCCATGGGATATTAATAATAATGTAGCTTGGGAGGGAGAAAGATGGAAACCGTGTTGTCCCTTGAGACTGTCCTGAATACATCAGTGGTCAAAATAAATGGAGCATTTCCTATTAAGAACTAAGTGTTGTAAATGTGATAAAAGACTAGATGTGGGTCATAAAGGCAAACAATGACTCTGCTCTGACTTAATCATCCTTATTTCACAAGACAGTCAGTTGCCCGTGCTGCTCTTTGAGCTCCCAGGACGTTTGAAACACATGGTGTTACCTGCTGAATCCAGGCAAGAGAAGAAGTTGTAGGTGGTTACTGACTCTTCTGCTCTTCACTCATCTGTCAGTCCCCAGCAGGTTGCTAAAATGTCAGAGATCTGCTTTGGTCTCTTATTGCTCATCACAAGAGAGGGGGTGCTCGGTGACCCTAAATAGATTCATGGGACCGAACGGTTCCCTTCGTCTGTGATCAGATGGCCTGTCAAAGGGGGAGTGATCTAGTCTGCACAATAACGCTCCCTCAGATCATCTCCCTTCACTTTGGTTTCTCCTTGAACTCGTCTGGGTTGCTTATCCAGCACTTGAAATCCATCCTCTGCCCTGTAAAGAACAGTGAATCACTGTGCTTAGCCTTGCGCCAGGCTGACCTCTTGAACCTCATTTCTGTACCTCTGCTGGCCTTCCTGCCACCGTTTTCACATGCAGGCTCATTAATGGGCATCTCTGTGCTCGCTACAGGGTATGGAGGTAGAAGGTGCCCTCCCACAGTATTCTTTAATTATAGTACTTGACAAAAAATACGAATATTTATTACCCAGCATTATATTCAATTTTTAATTTAATATATGTCTGGAATATTGAATTGAATATACTGGACCTCTCAGCATCCTTGTTTAAAACAGAAAGGAGGCATCTTGATTTCTGTTTGAAATTTTTTATTACTGCGTCAAAGAAAGTGTTATCAATCTGTCAAACTCATTCAGTAACAACTTACTTGGATCAGGTACAAATGTTTCCTTTGCTACAGATTTATTTCCAAAGTCAGACCAGGCAAAGAGTGAGACTTTTTTTTTTTTCCTGCCGTCGTTAGCACAGCCTCCTTCAGGACAAATTGATTTAATATGTGGAGCACTAGGATTGTACTCGTTTTGGAGATCTTTAAGTGCCTTCAGAGAGTGCAGGGCTATTTGAAAACACGCATGGTACTGCAGTAGGTACAAACTCCTCATCTGCTCCCACTACTGCAAGGCATGCCTTCCACAGACAAATTTTTTCATTGCTTGCATGGATGCTGGCTTTTCTCAGGGAGCCGTCTCTTGGAACACATTAGTGGAATGTGTTAAACTACACCATAAATAGAGTTAGCACACAGTCGCTCCAAATGATAGTTTTCTTAGAACTGAAGAGAGATATCTGTGTTTGTAGGCACAGCACATGAAAACATTTTTATTCCAAGTTTTGTCAACTCTCCCATCTAATTAAAGGCATACCTCTCTAGGTACAGAAATTTAAATGCTTTTAGTTCTTGGGTTGGTGGTTGGTTTGTTTCTTTGTTTGTTTTTTCCAAATGCCATCAACATTTGAATAGTGATTTACAAGCCAGTTCTTCCAGCAGATGTCTTCTTCCTGCAGATCTCATTTAAGTAGTTCTGCTGGAGGAGATCTAATGGGACCCAGTTCTAATACAAGGATTTAATTGCTCTTGCTTTCAAAGTGATGAGCTGGCTGATTAAGTTATGGAGGCTAGATAGGAGAAAATGGGACACTATTGGCCAGAATTTTAAATTTATTTTAGATATATAAAGATGCAAATAGGTTTGTAGGGAGATTTTTAAAAGCAGATAGGTACCTAACTCCTAAGCATGGAAATTCCATAAAAAAAAACCTGACCCAGAGTGCTTTTTTGTGAAGTCTTGGGCTAATGTTATGTTTTGAATTTCTCAGACAATTTCTCAGCCTCTTGTGGGAGGAAAAGGTGTTCGAGACTGCAAGTTTTAGTTGTCTTTCCTGGCTCTGTTCACTATAGCTGTGAGGGTTTTGTCAGGTTCTTAACACCCTTAAGAGCAATATCTAATCTTGTGCAAGATTTATAAGGTGCATATGTATGCTTTCAGGGCCCATCCAGGCTATCTTTACTGGTGTGGCTTTATAGAGGAATTACTAGCCCTTAATCCAGCCCTGAACTATTGAAAACCGTTTTTTTATCTAAGCCTACTGTTATCTGCACCTGTGTTTAAAATAATTTTCCCCAGAGGAGTCTGAAAGTAAAATTGAAATCCACAGGAGGTATTTTTATATGAAGAGTTTAGTATTAATTTTTACATGTGTTTCAAACACTTTGTCTCAAGGTACTTGTTTCGTTGAGCTAAACAGGTTAATTTCAAAAATAATTTTAATTCATTGTAATTCATTTTAAATTTAAAAAGTTAAAAGAACAGGTTAATTTTTTCAAAGCTTAATCTGCAAGAAGGCTCAGAAACATGATGGCAGAGTGGTGTTTCTGAATGTTGTTCTCTTTGGGGCATTTGGCTGTTGTTTTTTCCACCAGTAGTACCTCAGTAGCACTCTAGCTGTGAGTTTGGGAAGAGGAATATCAAGCTAACAGTTTGCAAAGCTTTCTTAACATCCGTGGGGGCATCTCAGAACGTAACTGCTGGTGAGGATGAGCCTTGGGCTGTAAGAGGCTTGGGCAAAAACCCTGTCTGATTCCTCTTGATTTCATAGGAAGAATGGTAACCTGTGATTTAATATTTTATTTTATTTTATTTTATTTTATTTTATTTTATTTTATTTTATTTTATTTTATTTTATTCTATTTTTTGTTTAACCCTGAGCAAGGGAAGCTAGAGCTGCTTCAGCCATTCAGAAGGAAGACTGTCTCTGAAGGCAGTGCTTGGAATGGGTCTGGGATGTTCAGCCTCGGAGTAGCGCTATGGAGTGAGAAACTAAAGACTTACTGTTTGTTTTTCCTCTCTTTTGGCCCCAGTGGGCTACCACACTCTTGGCACAATCTAAGCATTGCATTATTTTTCCTGACATGAAGGCACATTGCTCAGCCTCTTTGCCTTTGGTCAGATATCAGCAACACAAAATGATGTCTTTGTTGTAGCAGTTTTGTGAGGAGGAGTAGCTCTGGTCAGTATTTCATAGATTCATTTTATTAGTCAAGATCTAAAGCCTTCTCTTTTTTTCTGCCTGTACGAGGGAGGGATGCTGGTTCCACAAAAGACTGGCTCTAGCAAGACAGTGGGACGTTTATTTAAAACCCAAATTTGAATCTTTAAGAACTTCTCTTCCTTCTTTCCTTATTTTGTCTGGGACTGGAAACAAAAGGAGCAAAATTCCCCCTCAGAAACAAGTACAGAGACTTTGCAGTGCTTGGCCATACCTCTCGAAAACTTGCCATTTCAAACTGCATCTCAGATTTTCCTTACATCCATGGAAACCTTGCTGTCTTTCCATGGCTGCGAATTAATGCTGTTCAGAAAGAATGGGCTCAGTGTGGATGGTACAGAGCCCTTGCACTGGCGCAGTGACTTCTTCAGCATTTTTACTTTTCCGTGAGATTGTTTCACGCGCTCTGTATGATCTTTCCTGTCTGCTTCAGAATGGCATTGTGGCAGGCTGCTGACCCACTCTCTCCAAACTAGAGCATCAGAAAACTTTTTTTTGAAGTAGTTTCTTCTCAGCGTTTCTCCAACCCTCTTCCAAAGAGATCTGGAGAAGTTTTACAAAGATTTGGGAAAGCATTAAAATTTTGGATGCTTCTCTCACACACTGCTTTTTACAGTACCCAGCAGTAAGAGGGCATTTATCAAACAGGGCACTCAGAAGCCATTCCAGTATCTGGACTGAAACGTTGTCTGGAGCTGACACGTGCATCAGCTTGATACACGGGACTCTATAGTAATTCAGGCTTTTAAACAATGCATCTGGTTTTATTATCAGTTCTGCTACCTGCCACGTGCGGTTTCCTAGCTCTGAAGTTAAAAGTCATAGAATCATAGAATCATAGAATTGGTGAGGTTGGAAGGGACCTTTAAGATCATCAAGTCCAACCATTAACCTACCCTGACAAAAANTGGCCACCTGGGCACACTGCTGGCTCATATCCAGCCGGCTGCCCACCAACACCCCCAGGTCCCTTTCTGCCGGGCAGCTTTCCAGCCACTCCGCCCTGAGCCTGTAGCGCTGCTTGGGGTTGTTGTGACCCAAGTGCAGGACCCGGCACTTGGCCTTGTTGAACCTCATGCCATGTCTGCTCTTCTGCCTTGGTTGTGTTGTCTCTGAGTTGGAGCCTGGAAAAAGGACTGTTTGGTATCAGCTGCTGCTTGGTATCAATTGAGTCTGAACAAAGACAGGGGTTAGCCAGAATGCAGAGGATGAAAATAAGGTCTCTGGCAATGTATTTGAGCAACTACTCTTATGAATAACATTTAAGATATCAAGAAGTATGTAAATTGTCAATGTGGAACTAACAGTGTGCAATTGTTGTTGTTGTATTTTAAATTTTCTTTCCAGACCTGTGTATCTAAATGAATTCCCACCCAGGCAGAATAGGTTGAAAATTTTTGGCTAAAGCAGGTGTGTCTGCAGTAGATAGCATTAGAATAGTTATTTGTAGCTAAAAGAAGATGCCACTAATGCTGCCTAAACATTAGCTGGTCTCTCTCATAATTTGGAGAGCATAGAAGTTGTTCTACAATAGACCTTTCTCTGCAGTTTTGTTTTCATATTCCAAGTTAAAATCAATGTATGTCCTGTGCTGGTCATGTTACATAGTAGATTTGTAGGTTTTCTGCAAGTTTTGGCCCAGATCTGCTTTTGATTGAAACTTAGAGGATGAATTTCTGCCTCCACTGAAGCCAAGGGAAGTTTTGCCACTGGTGTCAAAGGGGCTTGACGTTTCCTCAAAATAGGCAAATTTATTCAAGATCAGGGAAGTGAGTGGCTTCAGACTCTCTACCCTATAAGATACCGGATTGCCGTAGCTGATAGATGCAAAAGTGCTAGAGTATAAAAGAAATCGCTTGCTATTCAATTTTCTCTGTAAGAGCTGATTTCTTCTGCCCGTATCCTACTCTGCTTTTCAGTCCTCCAAAGCACACCTTTAGGAGTCTCCTTGAGGAAATATTTAGGAGTATTGCAGAAGAAACAGCTGTTATATACAAAATGGGCACAGACAAAGCAGAGATTTTTACCTATTTGCTGTTTTATTTTTTCACTGATACAATTGCATACAGACAAATGCTGCATATTTGGAGATGCTGATTTTGGTGGATTTTGTAAGTAATTTTCAGAGAAACCCAGAACCTTAGGTAAGGTCCTCCTGTCTGTCATTTTACAATTTCTTACCTAATGGAATGAAAAATTAGCACTATGATGGTAAAATACAAAGGAAGGTTTTTCCAAGTTTTTAATTCAGAGCTGGACACTGGCCAGATGTCGTGATGTGCCAGGACTAACCCCTGAGTGGGCTGTCTGCGCTGCTTGGTGAGAGTCTCCCTCAGCCTGGTCTGGGCTCTCCCCACAGGAGGATGCCTACCATCTTTGCATTTGCACAGCATCTTTCATCCGTGAGTGTGAGTTTGTAGATATCAAGATCTTGGGCCACTGGTCCTCATGGATTCAGGTACTGGTATCTATTCTGCTAGAAGAGAATAAATCTTGGTTTTGTAGAGCAAATGACCTAACTTAGAACAGATAATGGAGAGGAATTAAAAGATGTTGATGGCCATCAGCAATGAAGTGATGCTAGGAAGAAAGCTGGGATTTTTTTCTGGTGTTTGGGACTTATTTGCAGCATACCTAGAAGACCATTTGCAAATGTGGCTGAGAGACTTTTTGCCCATCTTTGCTCTGGTTGCCATCCTCTGTAACACCCTGGGGCTCCAAAGTAGATCCACGTGGTAGTGAGCTTTCTGTGTAAGCTGTCTTGTATTGGTGAAATCACAGTCCTGCTGAGGTCGTTACAAGATTAACCATTGATTTCAAGTAATTCCTGACTTTATACTGTTGCCAGCATTTGGATTGTTTAGAACCATAGTGGGATTAATCAACAGCTGATCTGACATCATGCATGTTCATTTTAAGGGGAGATGAGGGCTCCTGAAGGAGATGCTGGTCAATCCTTGGTTTGGTGAAGGAAGGTGTGTTAAGAAACTAAAACTGTAAAGGGTCACTAAGGGAGAGAAAAGGGTCAATAATCTGGTGAAGCTCTGAAAGTATGCTATGAGCTTCCTCTAATGCTACAGGACCTCAGATCACTCTGTGCACAGTTTTACATGAATCTCTGCATTGGTGACACGCGTCCATCTTTGTACAGATACACCACAAGGTTTTCAAGGCACGGCAGTACCACTCAGTGCTTCAGGCAGGTGGAAAATAGTACTCAAAAGGAAGGTGTGCAGGGATTCAAACTATAAGAACTGGAATTTAGCCATGAGATCAGCTTAGAGAGGTGCCTGCTTCTCAGAAAATTATCTTTGGAACATCAGCGGCACGGTGTGAACTTGGCTCTCTGAGTCTCAACATTGCACTTGCATCTTCCAACTCTGCTTAGATGGAAAGATAAGATCACAACCTGGGGGTTTCAAATCTATGATTTTTTTTTTTTTCTTCCCCCCCGAGGCAGACAAAGAACTCAACCACTCAGGCAAGAATAGGGTAGTGATTGTAGAAAAAAACTGGAAAGAGTAAGGCACGGGAACGTGTGAGCAGAAAAGAGGAGCAGCGCTCAGAGCTGAGCAGCGCATTTGCTGCGGTGTGCGGGCAGCAGGCTCGCACAGCTGAGGGCAGCGCTTGAAGGCGAGCTGCCTTCCTGGCGGGGAAGGTGCGCAGGTACGGTGGGAGCCGTGGTTAAGTATAAAAAAGATGGAAATGAGGAGGAAATTCCTTGTTAGCACATTTAGCATGCCCAGCCACCTTGCAAGGTAGGACTGCTGGAGACAGTAGCTGGATATTAATAGGTGACATTAAATAATTGCCAAATGTAAATGCAATTGAATGCCTCTCTCTGCAGCTATCTAAGTGTTCATTATGCCATAAAAAGGAGTTGGTTTTCCCCCCGTGTGGGTAGAAAGGGCTCACAGTAGCAAAATTCAATTTACATGAAAGATAAGAAAAGATGAAATAATCTTTAAGTCATTTTTATTCTGTGTAATTTTATTGTGACCAGATAAACTGTGTATATCATATTGGTTTTGTCCAAGTTTACACTAGATGTTAGATTATTTCAGAAGATGAAAGAGTCAAGGGTAATAATGCAAGTCCCTGTTTATAAATCTGTTTTGTTGAAGGCTCTGACATAAATACATGAAAGTGAAAAATCATAAAATGAAGAAAACAGCACAGACATTCTCATAATAATTGTGGTTCACATAAAAATTAATCACTGCAGCATCTAGCTTGGTCACTGACTGCATTCAAAGTTAAGTACAGCCTGTAGCTTGTCTGTAAAAATCAAATGCTCTTTTTCAGAGTGTTAATGGAAATCTGTTACTCATGGCTGAGGGTGCACAAGTGATGCTTGTAAATAAGCTTCAGCTTTTCTTCTTAGAGTTGTTTGGGATTTTGAGAAAGCAAAGCTCTCATTCCTGTTTGATAATATTCTGGTTTCGTGAGAGGCATCCTTGGGGCCTTAGCAGCAAATTTATTCTGAAAAGCAAAGTTAGTGCATAAATTAGTCTGTTTAAATATCTAAAAAAGGGTTTGATTTTCTGACTCCCACATGAGATGTGATTTCTGGCTTTACTCAATTCTCTCTCCATGGCAGATTTTTTCCCCCAGCAGCCTGTGTCATTAGCTCATCAAAAAACCTAGGGGAAGGTTAGGAGTATTAACAAAGAATAATGGATAGCCTTTGAGGTAACTTTTTATTTCTCTGACATAGTTTGGTGTGTCCATTCTCAGAGTAATGTTGACCGCTTCTGGGTTTCCAGTAGAATAATTAATCTGGGTCAGTGCTTTAGCAGCATTTTGCTTCTCCTGTGTCTTAATGCCTGGAAATTTCCAGAGTCTTTGAGAAGTATTGCTTCATGCATACTGTGATATTGCTTAGAACAATCTTGTTTGTACTTGAAATCAGATGTCAAGGTTTTAATCCATCCTGAGCTTAAATATTCATCCTCGTTTAGAGTGAGTTTAGTTTATGTCTCATCTGAAACAGGAGAAGCGGTTTCAGATGCTTTTGTCGAGAGACTGATATATGGAGAAAGATTCGCTGTAAATGGCTGGGTTTGCTTATTTTCCAACAACATGATAGCTCAGTTCTGAGTACTTGCCATTTGGTACAAATTGTATTAGGGCTCCATTCATTCTGGCTTCTTTTTTGATTTATTAAGCTGAGTAAAAGTCTTGTACAAATTCAGTGGGCTTGTCTGGGGCGTGATAAGGAAAACCAAGAGAAAGCTGGACAAAATGAAAGGAAGTACTCAGAGTTAATCATCTCTGATCAGCATTTTAAAGAGACCAGGTGCATTTGAAAGTAGGATTGACTGGGAATGAGCGAAATATCTCTACTGTTTGGTACATCTGTTATGTACACCACCATTTTCCGCATAAATTGTCTTAGTTTGTCTGCTAGTGTGGAGCTCAAGACCATTAGGAGGAACCCAGCAGTAAATGCAGCAGTGAAGGAGGTTGGCTTGGCGTCCCAGGGGACGTACCTGCTGAGAGCAGGGGTGAGCCATGCTTCCCCGTGGGGCTCAGCAGCCCTCCTTTCTTGCTCCAGAACCTCCATACAGAAAATGACCAAACTATTAAAAGACCCTTTTTATGGCAAGGGAGGAGAAGCAGACAGGGGTTTCACAGAGAGATGGAGGAGGCCACGTGAGAGAGGCTGAGGGCTGCACCATCATCCCACCACCTCTGTAGGCAAAGCGGGGGCTTCCTGCTTGGGTTTGCAGCCTTTTGGTGACTTTGGGTTAACAGCTGTGTGTTTGATGGGAGCCTCCCTCTGTGGAACATTGCTTTACTCAGACACCCTTCAAACTTACAGACACGGGACCTGTAGGAGGGTAAGAGGGCTAGGAACTGCAGGCTTGTTCCCCTGCTTGGATCTGGGCTACACTCAGGAGCTGCAAAATTTCACCAGGGAAAAATTAATATAGCCAAGCTGGAGACTCCGGGGATACAGAGTTTACATTTAACAAGTGTTTAGCTTATTGCGTCAGATGTTTATCATGATAACTTCCATAAATGTATTTAAAGTATTTCAGTTATTTAATATCTTAACCTCTGAAAGAAAGTTTCTCATAAATAGTTGTGTGGTTCTTGAGACATGGACATCTTGCTCTGTTGCTACCATTTTGGCCTAGTTTTAGAGATGGTAAAGGACACACCACAATCAAGTGGCCCGTACAATTCCATTGCATTTGTAGCATTCTTCTTGACAAGCAGTGTCCCAAAATAAGAGATCAGGGTAAGTCTGATCCTTTACAGAGAGGCATTTTTCAAGGTCAACCTTGAAGGACAGTTTAAAATGCATGGGTGATTTTTTTTTGGTTGCTATCTGTGTTCTAGATGTTCTGCGATGAGATTAGCTTTAATCCACTGGTAGCCCTTATACATCACCCATGTCCATAGGTTCCCACCAGTGGTGACTGACGGGACAAGTCTACTGGAGGAGATTTGCTACCCTTTCTCTGCTCTCCACTGAGGTTTTGTGCTTCCTTGGAAAAAAGACCTGAGCTTTATCAGCAGGTTAAATTGGAAACTCTTGATGGAGTTGCCATAAGAGGTATCACAGCAGGCCTGGTCTGTAAATCAAAACATTGGGACCAGCATGTCTCCACAGAGAGAGTGTATATGGTATATATGAGAGAGTGGTGTATATGGACTTCAGGTATGTACGTTGAAATTACAGGCAGGGAATCTTCACTAAATCCTCTGCCTTTTGGCTTCCCAACATGGTTCTGGGTGAAAAATACAGACTAATGGCTTCACGTGCTCTTGAGCTTCATGCAGTTGGGTATCTCTGCAAGATCCCAGGAGGAGCTCCCCATCCATTCCCTGGGCTCTGAGGTAGGTGAGGAGGAGGAGGAGGAAGGCTGTTGCACTCCCTCCTCACTGGCCTCATAACGCCAGCGGGGAGCCCTTGGTGAGCCCTGCCGTCCCCACTGCCCCACGCAGGTGAACCTGCTTGCAGGGGGTCCTCTGCTGCCCCGTGCTTCTTGCGCCTCTGCACCCTCAGTGCTGGCACACGGCAGTCAGGCTTTCCTCTACCTGCCTTTTCTCCTGTGTTTCCGTTTATTATCTAGCTTTCTTTTATTTATGTCCCTTGTTAAAAGACGATTTATTCATTTTAGAGTCACTGTCTTTTCTTTTTCCCAGCCTTCATTTATTAGCAAACCTCTTCCATCTTGTTTCTGTCTGACATAAAGTATTTGTAAAACCCTTTCTTACTCCCCTTAATCCCTTTGGTTAGCGTGAACTCCCCTTGCTTTTCTCTTACTCCTACTTTCCGTGCAATTCTTAAGTGATTCTCTGTAGCCTTGTGTGGATCCTCTCTATTTCCAGTATACCCACTTTTTTTAAACCCTCTGAGTAGTCCCTTGTGAAGCCTCACTGGCTGCTGCTGCTTTTTCTTTGAATTTTTCTGTATCACAGGGACTACAACAGACTGCGTTTTCATTGGAGTGCGTGTCAGGATTTTTCTGCTGCCTTCTGCACTCAAGGCTGCTCAGAAAGGGGTTGGATTTTGAGCACCCCTTTGGGAGGAATAAGCTGCATCCCTCCTGCCCACAGCTCCCCCTTTCAATTTGCAAATGAAAACTAGTAATAAGGGACAGATTAAACAGCATCATGCCTGGGTGCTTGGATCCGAGAAGCTTTCGATGTGCTTGTGTCTTTCTTCTGAGGCATGTAAGGGTACGGTATGCAAATACAGGCATACATATAACAACATCCCAGAGTTGGAATGCTCCACACAGATTGGATGTTCTTTCCATATTTATCGCTTTGTGAATGCACACATCTAACATGTCATGGGGCAGTGAGTTCCACAGTTTAATTAAATTCTGCGTAATTGTTTTACACCTGTTGCCTGATAGTTTCATGTGATGTTCTCTACTTCTTTAGAGAGAAACAGGACATTACGCATTTGTAGTCCCCTCCTCTCTGCTCCTTAAGACTGAATTGTATTTTACATGCTAGCAGGTTATTCAGTGTGGGATAGTTTGGTATATGCACATTTTACCTTTAAGCGTACTATAAGGCAGGCTAGCAACATTCCTGTCTTTGATGGTTTTCAGATGTTAGAGGTGTGTGGCATATATATAAATATACACAAAGATATATTTTCCTTCTGATAGCAACAGATACTTTAGAAAAAAGAATGGCATCTTCTGTCTAATGCTGCAAGTGAAAAACATACGCAGCATTTACTTGGCCTGCATCCACGGGAACATCTCCTGCAAATGAAGTAATAGGTGACTATTTCAGTGACCCATGGTGATGAGTAATTCAGTATCCACCCAGTAATGTAGCAATATAAAGGTATGTGAATGAGGAGTGAGGCTGTGTCCAGCACTAGAGTGTCTGTAAGCCCTAGAGCAATGCAGAAGAACAGTTGGGAAACCAGAAACACCTTCCAAAAAGAACATGTGTCAGGCCCAGGGTCCCATCCCCAGAGAAAGATTCCAGATGACTTTCAAAAATGAGGTTATTGCATAAGTGCATAAAATGAGATGCCTGCAAATGCATGTGGTCACCAGAGCCTTACGACCGGTCATTTTGTTTCTGTTCCCTTCTAGAAGCAGAGAGCTGCTCCAAAAAGCCATTTACCGTGCTGTAATTTCAAGTGTAAAAAAGGCAGTGGAGTCATGCTCTGGATTCCAGTAATAAGGAAGTGAAGCATCACGATTTGTGTTCACTTTTTATTCCCTCTGTATCTGAAAACCCCATGAGTTTATTAGCAGTGTTGTTCAGAAGAGAAAGCGAACGCCGGGATCCAAACTGCATTGTCATGTCCTTGTACGTGGTAGGAGCCGAGCTCTGCTGAGGGCTTGAGAGCAAAAGCTGCTGGTCCGCAGTGGTGCCTGTCGGGCTGCAAGCACGTTAAGATATTGGAAGCATCAAGTGGCTTGATGAAATTCATCCTTTCGTCCACGCCAGGTACTCTCTTTGCACACGAAGGAATGATTCATGCACAAGACTTTTTGGCATAGATATCACTGCCATGGTTTTAAGTAAGAGAGAGTATGTAGGTGGAGGCAGTGGGGTAATAAAAGAGTTTTACAAAAAAAAAAAATAAAAAGGAGGAGGAGGAACAGGAATCCTTGCGTGGATGTAATTTGTTAAAAGCCCAGAAATACTGTATACAAGATAGCAATATTAGTGGCATGCAGGGGAGCTGGCTCAAGTGCAAGCAGTGCAGCTACAGTCCTGGTACTATCTGGAAAGGAAAGAAAGCACTTTTGGCTGCAAACAGAGCTGAAAATGCTTAGTGGGTAAAAATTCTAAGCATAAATAAAAATAGGCTTACGTTCAGACTTTTAGTAATAATTATATTAAAATGACACAATTCATTAAATAATGCAATACATTCACATCTCTAAATACACAGCAGCTGTTCGCTTCTGTCAAACACGATTCCTTTAGGGACTGAATAGAGAAGAGTAACATGCTGGCTTGCATGGTAATGTCCTGACGAGCGCCGGGCTGCAGCCTGTCCCCAACATGTAGTAACAAAGGGTGTCTCTCTGCCAGCTGCCCGATCCTGAAGGTGCCCCTCGGGCTGGGCAGGGGGTGCCAGCTGGGCAGGGTAGGGTAGGGAAGGAGCGGGTAAACACAGGCGTAGGAATTGTCCTTCTCAGGCTTTGTAGAAACTGAGTTTTAAAAGCTGTTTCAGCCTAAGGCTATAAGCAGATGAATTTGGCAGGCTGTGATGTGCTGGAGTTGAAGCTCATAGGGAGATTTTATTTTAAAATAACAACAAAAAAATATAGGAGCTGTGAAAACATCTTGCCAGGTGATGGCTAATTGAGAGAGGGAATTGTCTGAACGTAGTGTCATCTTTCTCCAGCCTTCGGTTATGGAAGTCATACATCCCTCCTGATGCCAAGCTTGTAATACCTAATAATTGATGTAAAAAATTTATTGATGCACCAGTTAACCGGCCAATAGTTATATTTCCCTCTGCTTTCTAAACAGAGGTCGTCTTCCTTCACACCAAAACTGAGTTAATGTTCAGACTGTGTAGGAAATAGAAGTGTCTTACCAGCAGATGATAGGCACCTGGGAAGAGCCCAGCTGCGAGTAGAATTTGAGTTGTTGCCGTTGTTGTCTTCATCTGGTTCCTTACAGAAGATGTTGAGCTGCATGTCTCCCTTACACTGCCGTGCTTCGTTTAGAGACACGTCTGTGCATCAAGAAGTATCATTTGGGTCTTAGTTTCATGATGAGAAAATGTTTGCATCTTCTACCAGTCTTTATTAAAGTGATTCTACAGATATGAAATATATTTGCAATATAATATTGATCCTGAAGGTGTTATCTCTGACTTCTGGGTCTTACTCTTTCAATCATCTAAACTTAGATGTGAGACCCAACATTTGGCATACCAGCATTTATACATGACATTTTACTTTTACTTGTGCCAAACTTAATTTTCATATTATATTGAATTCAGTATTGGGAGGTTCATAGTCCCTCGTTTATGCAAGAAGAGAATTCAGGGTGAAAGTTGGCTCTTGAAGCCTCTCTGTGCCAACATCCATACAGAAAATACCAATAATCTACAAAATTAGGGCTCAGACCTTGTAATTTCCTTGTGAATTCTTCTTTCTGTGTTACTTTTCTATCCCTATACTTGTATAAATAGATCATGATAGCTTATTTGTCTCTGCTGGTGATGAATCTGGCGTGCTTTTCACCTGCGCTCTAATATGATTTGTTGTGATATACTGAAGGTTTTTATCGTGGTAAGGATTTTTCTCTCTTGTGTTTCATTTGGGGGTTTTTTTTCCCCTCTTCATTGTGGTGTTATTCAGACACTAGCTTTTCATTCAGGATCATAACACAGGTTCGAGAAGAACACTCTGAAGAATGAAATTCTGACATGAGAAGAGGCTTAAAAAGAAAACCGTGATTTTATTAACTTGTAGACTAAATTGTGTGGACCAACATTTGAAGTTTAAAATGTCTGTATGTATTGGTGAAACGGGACATAAACACAGGTATATGGCATTGACAGACTTCTCATTTGGGTGATATATCATTATCTACTGCTGCTTTATATCAAGCAGGTGAGCTTACACACTCTTTATATCCCCTGCATGCTCACTAACCAGTATTCAGAACCTTCACCTTTCAGTTTACATCCTCAAGACTCAGTCTCCTTGTCTTTGGAGACAAGGAGAGGCAGATACAACATTACTACGGCTTGCCGAGAGTTAGCGTGTCCCCTCTTTTAAGTCTTAACGTAATCTGTAGGTTCTTTTCTCGGTCTTTTATTTATCTGGCTGCTTTGCGCCTTTAACTTGTACTGAGCTCAGAATGTAAGGTGTGGGTGAAATTTCACTTAAGTGCCTCTAAATAAATGCATAGCTTTGAAATTCTTCTCCTTTCCAAACTACATAAAGCCAGGTCTCTGGAACACAGTGGGAAAAAGAACCAAATACATCTAGAGGTGTTTTCTGGCTTAAAGGGAAGGGGAAAAAAACAGGGCATCTGCAATCCCTTTGTTTATCCTCTCAGGATCACAGAGGTTGTCTTTTCTCTTTTGTTGAGATTAAGCATTTCCAGAGGTTACAGGAGTAGGGATGCTGCAGGTTATATATTAGCATATTTCGTGTCCGACAGAGAGCTGGCCTTGCAGTAGACTTTTAACTCTTTCTTTTCTAGAGCCCCTGATAAACATAGTGTGAATTTTTTATCCTCTATATTTATCACTATTTTCTACACGTTATACCAGCAGTAAACCACTAATACAATAATTAAAAAGAAATGGTTAACATTTAATTAGTTCCACTCAGTTTTGTTTGTCCTGAAGGGTTTATTTTAATTTCTATTCTCTCCTGCCTCTTTCTGCTCATCCAGTTGCCGCTGCTTTTTCCTGCATCTTTTTTGCACAGAAAATGGTATGGTGCTGCTCTCCGCGCTCAGAGGGCTCTGGACCTTCCTCTCTGACTAAGGAGGTACTTTACTGCCTGCTATCTCATGTCTGTCTTCACAGATGGAAAAAAAAAACCCAAACCCTCCAGAGGATAGCTCAAGTTGTGGTACACTTTTTCAATAGGTAATACAGTGCTGTGCAGTAAAGGCTGAGTAGCTACATTCAAGGACCTTCACTGAAAAGGTCTATCTGGCATCTTTGCTGCTAGAAGAGTGGCAGCCCTTCACGTTTCCCTCTTAATTTGTACCCTTTGGTTGACTGTAGTATTGATTTGTGCATTAAAGATGATTTAATCTTTCTTCCACCCTCTTATTAAGAGGGTTTGAAACCCTACCTGGAGTCTTTATTAGCTTTTGACATCACAAAGGGAAATGTCAACACATAATGAGATAAATTTCGACATCACAGAAAACTGGAATACAAATTTCACGAAAGATGGATATAGACAACACTTACCAAAATAAAAAAAAAAAAGAACACCAAAAGATAGAACCCTTCCTGTTGAGCATCCATCCATCTTTCTGTTTGTCTATTGCTGCATTATTAGAGTTTGTCTTGCTATACAAAGGATTGCCAGAATCATGATTAAGAAGCTTATTCAAATGAATTAAAAATGTTTAAATGAAAAAGACCCGGAGAAGTAATTGCCAAAATTTAATCAAGGATTTAATTTGTAGCACAGACCAGCCAAATGGATTTTGCCTTTTTCACTGCACTGTTTGTAGAAGGAAATTAAAAAGTATAAAGAGTCAAAGACTCAGCAGTGTAACCCTTTAAGAATATTGCAGTGTGCTCACTTATTCTCATTAGCCGTATTATATCAAACTTGCTCCTCAGGGCTTGCAGTTTGCAAAGCCAGACCACAGACAGTGGAAAAAAAGATGATAGCGTTTTTTCCAATGTCATAAATTACTGCCAGCACATATTAGATGATTTCTCCACGCATTGCTGTAAGCATTTCAATGGTAGGTTAAATATCCCCCTTCTTAATGCCACTTAGTAATAAATGCCCTCATTTTAGCATGTCATCTTTAGCTGAACTGAAATAACTGAGACTAAGGAGGTGTCGGGGTCTGAAACAGAAATATTCCACTTGCATTTACTGCAGAGAAATACATACATGGCACCATTATGCTGCCTCTGTTTCATTGATGATAATAAGGTATCGTCAAGCCCGGCATATCTGTTTGAACATGCTTTGCAGAAGTCTAATCATTAAGTAATATGTATCCCATTTCATCCATCATTTCCACACAAAGAGCCGTACAATGCAATTGACAGAACAATACTTTATGAGCCATGGATAGCTGGAGCAATGATAACTTCCAAGTAGCGTGTAACAGCCCCAGAGTTGTGCTCCAAATTACAGCGCTGAAGGGACAGGAGGAGAGATGAGAAGTTCCTGCTTGTGAGGAGGAGGCTGAGCTCAAGCGCGCATTTCTTTCTGATTAGTTGTAGTTGAATTAAACCCTCAGCAGGGTGCCAAGCGCTCAGCCTCTGTCACAGGCAGAGAGGGACGATGCCGCTGCAGCCCTGCAGAGCCCACGGCAGCCGTCGGGGTGGCCTCAACGAGGGGGTGAAAGGCTACCGGGTACTTCAGGAGCTGTGAACTCCCTTTCTTCTCAAAGTGCTGACAAGGCTGTCAAAAGCAGCAAAACGAAGAAAACGCGCGAACCACAAATTGCCAAATTGTGAATGGCTTCTAGCTAGCCCAGAAGAGTTACAGGTTCTCCCCTAAGCCAAAAATAACAGTAGTGATTTAACAAAAATGGGAGGAATGAAAAAGGTGTCACGTTTAGTAGAAACCGGAGGTGAATCGTACCAACCGTAAGAGCACAAAATGGCAGATAAGTGTGTAACACTGGGGGCAGGGTGCGGTGCTGCAAGACTGTTCCCTTACTGCAGAGGAAAGGATGTGGTGTTTGTTTACGAGTCAAATTTAAAGGAAATTGTGTGAAGTCAGTGATCCTCACCCCTACGTCTTTCAGAGAGACAAAGGTGATGTTTACTATTTCTTCTTCTTTTTTTTTTTTTTTCTCTTCTCTTCTCTCCTGTAGCACCTAACAATTATTAGTTTTAAAGCAGAGAGGCAGGCTCAGTCTTTCCGCACAAGAGGGTTTGTATCTGACAAGATAAGATAGTTTCTAAAAGCAAGGAGCCCTTCTGTGAGCAGAAGCAAAAACCAGCTGTGGCTTCCTCTATATCTCTGCCCCTGCAGTCCCTGGGAAGTCCTGCTCCCTTCATTTCTCGTGTCCTGCATGTTGGAAAAGTAGGGGGGCAGAGCTTTTGGAGAATGAAAACTTTCTCTTCTTCAGATCCTCAAGCTTATGAGCTTCCTTTACTTCCTTCTGCTCCTAGTCATTGTTGGTTTGTACGTTTCTTTTACACAGTTGTTCTCTTCAGATAGCGCTTTTAATTTAAGGCATCTTTTACTTGCTCGGTTACGTGGTTATAATTTTATTTGCACAACAGACGAATTGCCGATAAACAAAGTTAAGACTTTGGAAAAGGAAGGAGTCCAAAATCCAGTAGTTGAGTTCCAAATATTTGAATTTTGTTCCTTATCCAACCTTCTGAGCCTCTTAACGATCGTGGCAGTGTAAATTATGCAGCTGCTTTTCTTTTTTCTTTTTTTAAGTGGAACTCAGAAGGGTCATTTTGTTACATGAAATTTGAGTTAAATTCATGCCTGTTTTTACTTCTTGTCTCCCTTTTAGAGACTTACATTTTTATAAACTGTGGTTACAATACAATGTGAAGTTCTTGCATTTAAAAGAACAAATACATTCTTTTGAACAAATAAGAGCAAAAACATTATAATATGAGCTGTCAGTGGATATTATCATTCCACGTGTGCATTATTATTTTCACAATTTAGTCTAAAACCAGTTTTATTTGCCATTGCATTTCACCCACACACATCTTAACATTTATATTGTAGAACTGGCTGTTTGTTAATACTGTTTCCAGCTGATGGAGCCCATCTCAGTTGAGTTGGTTTCCTTGGTCATACAGAGTGACTTAGGTCACTTTTAGACTGTACCTAAACCTGAAAAATCTTCACATTTTCTTTTAATCTTTTTTACTGCTTGTTTGAGTTGTAAAGCTAGGAAGTGATGAATAATTTTTTTTTTCATTCCTGGTGGTTTTTTGGAAATCTTTCCTATACTAGGAGATTTTAGGAATTCAATTATTTGTCCAAGATTATTCTAAATGCCTGGTTTTGAAAATGAGACTGAATATATTTGTCCCAGACTTCTTCACGGGACTTCCTGAGCAGAAGTATCTGTGCATGAGCCATTCAGCCCATGTTTTTTGGGTTTGAGACATCAAGGAAAATCTTGGGAAAATGGCTTTTTTTTTTTTTT
>VXBO01012696.1:164196-192180 GCA_013400135.1 Rhinoptilus africanus
CCCCCAGGGAAAAAAAAAAAAAGAAAAAAGCAAGTCCAGAGAAACAGGAATCCATGTAGTTCTAGTCATTCTTCTCTTAGTATTGAGGGTCATGCAAGAAGCAGATGTGGTCACTCCTGTGTGAATTGTATGTCCCTCAAATACCTTTATTTTTGTTGGTTACTCAAGAGGTAAATAATTTTATTTTTATTTGTTATTAAAAAGCGTTATTTTCCAGGGACACTAAAGCAGAACAGCATTGTGTGAAACCTTCTCATCCATAGCATGGCTGTAGCTTGCTAAGGGGCCCTGGCCAGGACGCTGCTTGGTTCTCATCCCTGCCAGTTCCCCAGCAGGAAATAAAACAGGGAGTTGCTGCCTTGATTCAAATAGGCTCGCACAGCATTTCATCAGGGAAACAGAGCTAAAGAGGAATGTTTGGACTGATAAGCTTTTAGAAAATATTTCTGGGAGTGCACTTTTTGAACTGGTGAGCAGAGACAGTCTGTCTGTATCGGGCACTTCTCCTCCTCCTTATCATGGAATTTACTATTAAAAAAACCCCACCGCCACCTCCTTGAGCGCAGAGGGAACCTTTCATGATGCAGTTTCTCAGCACCTGACACTCTGGAGTCATGCTGGAGGTAGTAAATGAATAAAGCCGTTTAAAAAAAAAAAAAAGTGAATAAAGCTATAGCATCTCAACTATGTTAGAGAATCAATCATAGGCTTGAGCTCATTTGTTCCACTAGAGTGTAGTCTTATAAGAAGAGAACTGCTTGTTCTAGAAAAAAGTGTGAATAATGTGATAAAACAAAATGAACTGCAGAATATATTCTAGCCAGCAGCCAAGAAATTATTCACACTGACAGATATTACAGGTACAGTACATTTTCTGTCTACAATACCACCTTCTAGTTTCTCTTAGCACATGCATTATGGTTGCTGTTTTCCTACTTTGAGTATAGAAATGCACCGGGCTGGGTATACGTGTTTGTGATTCACTTCCTTTTTTTTGTATATCATACATACAGTCAAAGCAATCATTCTTTAGTTAGAGCAACTGCCCTTGCTTATTCAATTATTAAAAAAAATTTGTCTGTTTTGCAACTTCAAATATTTAGGATTGAAATAGGGGTATTGTTTCTCTTCTTTTCTTACTTTGAGATGATGCGCATACATACACATTTATGCTTATAGAAAGAGGAATAGACACTGGGGCCAAAAGAGTAAACTTGCTGTAATCTGAAGTGATAATTGTATGGGCTGTGGTTTTGCTTTACCTGTGTTAAGGAACTCAAGGTTTTCTGCCCCATTACTTGGGGTGGTTTCTACTGTATCCCTGTATATAGCACACAGCATAATATGGATCTAGATAAATAAAATCCCTGTATTTCTTTAATCCTCATCTTGCATTTCTTTGATTTGTCATCATAGAGTTAGATCAAGTAGTTGTGCTGATGTCAACTTACCTTTGTAAGGTATTGCAGCCTTTACTTCCAACTCGAGTATCAGTATGTGCAAGACCTGCCTAAATTCAGTAGGTTGCATCAAATATTAGCAGTGCAGCCCACAACGACAGGCCAAGAAAATGACCTGGGAGGAGGGGGAAAGAGGAGGAGTTTGAAAGGAAAAAAAAAAGAAGGCCGAAAATGGACAGATCTAGGGGAAGAAGTAAAGGCAGGGGGAGGAAGGTAATTAGTGATGCACACGTGTAACTGTACTCTCCTGCTTACAGCTGCTGTGTTTGAAAAGTAACATGTTCCTTCTACTCCTCTCCCTTATTGTATTTACAATCTAGAGCTTCATTCATGTGTTTATTTGATACGTGGTAGGTGTTTTGCTCTTGATACAAGGACCTTCTGTTTTCCTTCCTACTGAGATTTTTTGTGCATCCTGTGGAACTTATGTATTGCACATAAGCAGCTGCTCATCATTTATGAAAGTACATTTGAGGCCATACATTAAAAACTAAGGAGTTTGTCTAAACCTCTAAGAGTTGAAATGATTATATAAGTCTGTTAGAGAAACATTGCAAATTGCTTTTTTTTTTTTTTATTTGAAGTCATGGACGTGATTAGTACCAGCATCTCCATCCAGTGATCAGGTTTGAATGAATATGCATTTATAAGTCAATTCTTTGCTTTTACCCCAAGTATACCGTGATGGCGAAATCTTTCAGGATGGTGGGAAAATGGATTTATTCCTTTACTAAGTGGACAGAAACCTTGTTACATCGATTACACATTTGCAATTTGCCTTTCACTCTTGGAAGTGAACTAGCAGACACTAGTTTCATGTTTCACTCCACAAAATGTTTTGTTTGGGTCCGTTTCCCTTTGAGAGCCTGACTGGGGAAGAATGAGGTCATGGGTTTTGAAAGTACATCACTGTGTGAGGATTTTCTTTATGCATAGCTTCTTTCTGAGTCAGAAGCTTATTCTGGCGTGAGTAGCTGCTTATGCCATGTCCTATAAACTGTGTCAACTGAGGACATACCTTTGAGTAGCGTAAAGTGGAAAGAGCGTAGTAACAGGACCACAGGGGGTTTAGCTTAACGTATGGGTTAGCCTCCATTTAGTCTTTGAAGCCAACAAAAAAACAAACCGGTGCTTTAACTCATTGATATTCGATGCATGTGAACATCAGGTTCTTCAAAGTTACTTATCAGCAGCCAATACATGATGTGCCATTGACTTGGTAGCGGCAGAGACAGACGAATCCCTTCAGCGGTGTTAGCCGCAGGGCTCTCGCTTCAGCCCAGACCTCCTGATCAGAGCCGAGCTGCATGGGCGTTCGCTTCTAAATGGCAAGGTAGTTGACATATTGTGTCTCAATTTAAGTCCCATTACCCTTCATTAGACATGCTCCTAGTTAATTATTTTAAAAAATAAATGTAAATAACAAGTGTTAATTATACCCTGGAGGACGTTGATGTGTACCATGTTGGCATTTCATGTTAGAAAGGCTGTCTGAAATTAAAATAAAGAGCAATATAATGCAAGGAGGAGGTTTTAGGAAATATTATTGCTAACATAATATTTTATAATAGCATTTTTATCAATTATAAGTCTTAATATTTAAATAATATTCTATTGAGAATCTGATATGAAAAGCATTTAGGTGATTTGTCAGCTGTTATATTCCCCCTCTGCATTTGAAAGGCTTATTTTGTTAAAAGTAGTTTTCAACCAGCTGTAACATCACACAGTGTTTCTGGGGCGGTCTCTGTATGTGTTCACTTGTGGGTTTGTGTCCTGTCACTTTTGAACATTGACAACTTTTTAGAGAAATGTTATCATATTCTGCACTTCCCTGGTGGTGTTTCTTCTTGCTGTCTGCTCTGTTACTTCACTGGATTCCCCAAGAAGTTTTTTTGAACTCTTAGCCAAAAATTTCTTCTTACCTCACTGTGTAGTCAAATAAAGCAGATTTTGTATGGCCAATCAGTTTAGATTCTTATAATTTTCTGGCATGGGATGTCTGAACCAAAAAAAGAAACCAAAGAGAAGCTACATAAGCTGTGTGGTTTGGGTCCATTTGTCTCTCTTAAGGCCAGTATTATGTGATGTGCATTGGATTTCACTGCTTTTCCCTAGAAAAATTATCTTTGTAGGTCCTGTAGAAATAATCACAGAATCATAGAATTGTTTGGGTTGGAAGGGACCTTAAAGATCATCTAGTTACAACCCCCCTCCATGGGCAGGGACAACAGATCAGATGATCATATAATCAGATGTATACTTTCAGATTCTATTCAAGAATAATTTTCTGTGAAATTACATTTAGGACCTTTTGTGAGGGAGAGCCAAGGCAGACTTTTTTTGGATGCAAAACTTTGTAACATGGAAGGCTAAAACTCTGACTCAGTATCAAAGGAGCAGTCTAGGGTTTGCTCCAAACTTCTGGTGATAACAGCTGGATCCAAGCCCCCGACCTGTTGCTCCTTCCCAGGATTCCTTGACCATGCTGCCAATTGGGCTGTTGACTGGCGTTGTGCGTGGGTGGTACGTGTCTGTCTCAACACCGAGAAAGGCTCCAGCCAGCCAGCCTTCTGCTCTAGGGAGTCTTCAGCCAGTTTGCACCGTGGCAATGTTTTTTACAAAGTCAAGAGACAATCAGGTATTCACAGCTGACTTCTTTGCATGGGGAGTTTTTCGCAGTACTGGACAGTTGACCTGTCTATACCCAGGAGTCACTGGCATCAGGACTTTCTGTTTGTGGAAGCTTCTGCTCCTGCCTGCAAGCAAAGGGTAAAAGAAAGTGAAAATTAATGTCTGTTCCTAGAGGACACAGTGATGAAAGAAAGAGGGAGAGGGAGAAAGAAAGAGAGAGAGAAGGGAGGGAGGAAGGAAAGGAAGGAAAAGGAAAAAAAATTGTTCATGTGCTTGAGTTGTCTGTGCATGGAGGCTTTTTGTGCAGCCTCTGCATCCTCTCCTGATGGCACACACAGTCCTGCAGCGATATATTGCTGCCTTCTCATGGTGTCCCAGCCTCAGCAGAAGGCTTCAGTACAGGCCTGTCTACCTTCTAGCTCACACTAACCCCGAAGTTGGGCAGACTGCAGCTCGACTCACTGCGCTTTGTGGAGCTGCATGTCTTGTGCTGAATATCATCCCTGATGCTTCTAAGCTCTTGTGGATAAATATGAGGTGTCACTTCCCCTGCAGATCCTGCTAGCAGCAGCTTCTCCTCCCCAAGTGCCTGCCAGGCTCCCTGCACAACCGGCCGCCTCCCTCTGCCTCTTCTTTTGCATTCAGACCTGGCAAAAAACTTGTGAGGAGTTGCAAGGCTGTCCTCTGCTACTCGGAAGGGGTCTAGCATCTTTTGAGTCTTGGGGTGAACGTGAGGACATCCTTCTCCCAGTGACTGCAGATAATGCATCCTTTATCTCCTGAAGCTATCCACATCATATCACAGGCTGTCTTGGCTCTCTTGAGAGGAAAAAAAAAAGGGAATAAAAAAAATTTTCCCCTTCAAATCACATTGGGGCTTTTCATCGCTTATTCAGTGGATAGGACGACAGTGCTGCCGATCGATACGTCCGTGAGATATGCAGGGTGTAAGTCTGCAGGGCCAAGTCTGGGTGCTGCCGATAGTGCTTTGCTCTCTTTGGGTACATTGAGAGCTGGTAGGTGTGCCAGAGCATGGCATTACGCCACATCTCCTACGAGAAAATAAAGATGTTAACTTTTCCTTTTTGGATTTTGTGACCAGGGTAACGACATGATAAATTGTATGCTGAGGGGTATGTGTGTAAACTACTTGGAAACCCATTTTTCTAACCGACTGGTCAGATTTTATATTGTCCTGTGATCTTTCCATGAAAAATAATCACAAGTCACCTTGTCTGACTCTTGACAGTGTTATTGTTTGTCCTATATTCAGTAATAATATAAGGAAATTCCAAGTAATTTTATCTTGTGTTTGTAAGGAAGGGAATGTGGAGGCAGCTCTAGAAATTTGAAGCGTTATATAAACTGCTTCAGGCATTTAAATACATTCCTTTTGCTGCCCGGGGCATTCTTTAGCCCTAAAATACCCTAAAATTAACAATTTGAGAAGAGGGTTATTAAGATCTGCCCCCATCACTACTTCTGCTGTTTGTCTCAGCGTTAAGGTTGAGATTGAAATTATTTAGTTTTTAAATCTATTTAAAAACATGCACAAATGAACTTATGAGAAAATGTTGCCCTAAGCATAATTTTATGACCCATACATTTTGAATATTTAAAGCAGTACTAATAAAAATAAAGCAGTGAATATTCTCAGGGGTTTAATTTTGCTGGTGTGTGTTGATCTGATGGTTTGTGAGTTTTACTACATTTCATTAGGGAAATTTTAACAGAGAAATGGAGTTGAATATACAAAATAGTTTATCTTAAATTGGCAGCATGAATCCTCAGTAGAGCTTGTTTACAAGTACTGATTCACTTGAACACTTACTTTATGAAGAAACATTGTGGAAATAATTTTATTGCCTGTAGTACTTAAGCAAGAAAGATAGGAAAAGACTTGCTGAAACAATCTTGTTTTGGATGGGAGCCTTTCAGATCCTTACAAATGCTCTCGACATTTATTTATGTGTTGAACATTACTTTCCTATCCATCAATGTAGCTCGAGATAAGTTCAATAAGCCCGTTTTCAGATATCTCCACTGAATTTTTATTAATATTGAAATATGAAATCAAATAAATTCCATGAAGTCAACAGCACTGAAATTTTACTGGACCTTATCCTCAAAGAGGAAAACTTGCCCAAGATAATAAACATTGAAGGCTAGCACACTCTTTCCTGCAAAACTTGAAAGTTTGACTAGACACACCTCTCTGAAATGAAACCACCTTAGTATCACCTAACTTTCTGTTCATAATGTTGTAATTTTGTAATCTAGCTAGAGAGAAAGCCCAGACATACACTTTCAAAATGCTCAGAGACAAATTATAAGTACAATGTATTTAAGAGAAAATTGTCCTAATGGTGAAACCAGTAAGAAGGAAGTGTCTTTTCTTTCAAAACCAATTTGCCTTATCACTGGATTTGTAATTTATGCTTTCTTTTTTTTTTAAATTTGTTTTCATTTATTTGGAGCTGGTTTTGGTGTTTGCTGAATGCTGTCTCTCCCAACCCACTCTCTAAAATTCAGCAGTAAGTTAGATTGCTGTTTACTCTCCCTTGGAGAATACTTGCTTCATATTTCCTTTTTAAGATAATGGAGGAAGTCTTTGAAGTGAAACATTTCACTGGAATTAAGTATTCTGTGGGGTGACAGAGTGATTTCAGCCAGTGAGAGGTAAAAAGGAAAAAACGTGGTTCTTTTTATTCAAACAATGTATTTCTTTTCCGTGATATTCTTGGTCTTTTTTCTTGGTATTTGAAGCCTGACTGCAAACAGGTATTGGAGAAAAACATTTCTATGTTCACACAAGACTTCTCGTCTTGATTCCAAGTCCAAAGAGATTTGGATAGACATTTAAACAACTCCAGACATTTCAGGGCTGACTTAGCTTTAATACTTCTGTCACGTTTCTCTACCTCTTCTATTGTGTTGACTGGTGTTTAAACTGTGTTGTAAGAGGGTGTTATGCACTGCACTCTAGCAATCATGTTTTACAAGTTTAATGAAGACCAGGCAGCATAAATTTCTAACATGGCCTGTTGGGTTGAATGGAAGCTTCAATTTCCCCCGAAGTTCCAACATGAGATAGCTTTACAATGTGCTGAAACTAAGCGCTGCTTGCTGAGGTTGGACCTGCTCCTCACAACGCCCAAGTGAGCTACAAAGCAATGCCAGTTTGTCATCTTTATTTGTTCCTTTTCTTTTATTAGAGTTTAGTCGCATTGCGTGTATAATATTATGGGGCTAGTAAAGAGAGACATTTCCAGTTTCTTATTTAGTAAAGGGATTTGTTAAGTTAGAATAAAAGAGCATTTAGGTAAAAACTCAGATTAATATAAACAGGAAAAGAACAGCAGCCAGAATTATTTAGACAAGTATGATTTATATGATTGTACTTTAGAGTATAATTCCAGCTACCAGTGAAGGGATTGTTGTGTCCGTACAAGTCTCTCTATACATCTGACTGCGGAATATGACAGCTACTTCTGAAGTTGCATTTATATGTAAGGGAAAATAAATGTACAAAAATAAAGTATTGAGCATACCAGCTTGTGTACAAGATGAATTTTGGACATTTTGACCTGTCTATTCCTCTAGTTCATCTTTCCTGGGATTTGCTTTCCATGTTTGAAAATTCTGAACAGCATAATGCACACATCACTTTGGTGACCTGAAAAGGAAAACAACTCTCTCTGTTGTGATCTCATTTTCAGTTTAAAAAGGATGGAAATTTTGAGTCTCGCAGCAAGGTCTGGACTGTTGTCCACTACAAGGTAAGAGCAGTTGCACTGAACTTGTCCAAATGCAGTAGCTTATCAGTGTGACTCTTAGCAAATGCTTAAGGAAGAGGTGTAAGCATTGTGAAAGTATAGTAGGAGATTTCTCTAAGCAGTATAATAATGTGCCTTTTGGTAGCGAGCAGGGGAATTTTATTTCAGTAAGCTGAGAAGAGAAACACCCAACATCTCCATGATCTAAGATTTGTTTTTATCCCTGAAGGACTCCAGACTTTTAAATCCTAATATTATTGCTGGGAAAAAAACAAATTTCTGTAAAACTTTAAAACCTCCTTCATTGTGCTTGTTCTCTGCTCTCCTTTTGGTGGACGCTTTTTAGCAAAAACCTTATCCACACAGGAAACTAGTGAGTAACAAAACAGATAATATGATTGTTGGAAACACTAACACATTCCTGAATGAGCCACCCCCTATTTATGATGCTAAAGTCTACATCCTTGCATGTGCTTTAAATGTAAGGGGAGCACTGCATGAGAAGGAGCCTATTAATAAATACAAATGCTGTGTGGAAAAACGTCAATGTCTGAGCAGCTACATCTCTTCACATACAGTCTGTTTAAAAGTAATGGACATCCATAGAGGTCATAGATATTGGTACAATGGATGGCTTTTTGCACAAAACCGGCCTTCAAACCTCGCCTAATCAGAGGGAATTATCCCTAAAATATCTGGCTGAGGGTAGGATTTGACTTACGCATTACAAGTGATGCAGTAAGGGAGAGAATCTGTCACCGGTGTGCAAAGAAGGGCTGCTAACACTAGCAAATACAGTCTGCAGCCCAGCAGTCTGCTTCAAAATGTGCATAGAGTAAAATCACGGTTTGCATTTGAGTGTAATTGTCTTGAGGATGTTTTTTGTTTTCCCCAAAGTTTTCATAGTGAACTCGAAATTATGATCATTAATGGCAGCGCCTACAGTGCATCAGGCACTTTCAGATACAGTGCCCTGAAGTCGTCACGCGTGCACCACCATTATGAATTCTAGTGTTATCAATATTGCTGTTGTCTGAAACAGTGCTTCTTCATAACCGATAGCTATGAGAATTGAAGCGATAATGTTACATTAGGCTTTGAGCCATGGAAACTGCGACTATCAATATTCTTTGTAGTGTTTCCCCACTGCTAACAACAGTGGAAGCTGGGTAAAGACAGTGCATTGGACTCTACGGGTCTCAGCACTCTTAAAATCACACCTTCCTTGGCTATGATGCGGCTCACTTTTCAACTTCATATTTGCACCTGGAGGAGTGTTACAAATAAGTTGTTCAGCTAGTCTGCTATTGGTGGGATAACGCGTTTGTACCCACTTAGAAATAGGCAAATTTAGGGGAGAAGCATTTTTTCATAAGTACATTAAAAGTGATGATGTTGTTTACGCTTTGAAAGGAAGAAGTTTCCCTAGCGTCTTAGAAGACAGTGGGGGCAGCCTGGTGCCACTCTCACTCAGCTGCTGGTTTTGTGGAAGGATTAGGGCTTTATTCTACTTGAAGGGAGACAGTGCTCTTTTCTTTAGAAAAATGTGCCATGTCTACTTTCATTATTCCAACTTTAATCTTAGAGGGGAAAATCCTCCTATAAAACATTGTTAATAGAGAAGATGACTAAATAGCACTTAGCTTTTTTAACATTGTAGGCGATGACTGAAAAAGTAGTATAACAGTGGTGAACAGTTAATATCCTATTTCTCCCCAAAAGATGGATAAAATTGACCATGGTACTTGAGATAAAAAGAATATGGCTAAGAGAATAAACGTTAATTTTTATATGGCTGGTTCTATTTATTTTGCTGAGGTTTCGGTCTGTCCTTGTTATATCTGGATAATACAAGAGACTGTTTAAGGTAAGAATTGCTCTTTTTTGTTTTTCTCAGCTAGAATAATATTGTTTCATTATGCTATATCCTTTTTATATGAAGTAGAGCTGCATTGCTCATTTCAGATAATATTAGAAGTGTTCTGAACCCTCACTCATTCTTTTGGAACCCAACCAGCCACAGACATGCTAGAAATTTGGCTGGTAACCGTTAAAATTACAACTCTGATTTTGTACTTTGCTGTATTTTCTTGGGCAACACCAGAGCCCTCACTTCCTTTCTGAGCAATTCTGGGGTTTTTGTCTGCTGTCGCATCAGGAGATTTGGAGGAGGCAGCTGTAAGCACCAGTAATAATACAAGGGAGCTGGGAACACAGTTATAATGATGCTCAAGAATGTCTACCGTCTTGAAAAGATTTTTGGAGAGAGGGAGTTGCTACATGAAGACACATCACAGCCAGGGGATGAGTCAAACTGTCATAGACAGACCTCACTTGCAATCACCCATTTGGTGGTGGTGAATTAGATAAATATTAGTTTAATAGTCCATACAAATATAATTCATATATCCCTGTCACATTATTTCTGATGTGTACCTGTCATGCTTTCCATGTGCTAAATGCCGTAACCAGAATTGGAGTGAGGAGGTGGAGTGGTATGTGCTTTTATTGGAGGATCATGAATAAGAGTAAACAGTGTCTAAAGTGAGTGGTAGACTTGGTGATCAGGAGGAGACAGAGAAGGAAACACCACATACTCTGTTTATTGGAAGCAATCAACCAGAATAGCTTAACTTGTAATGAAGCTGATTTACTTGAATGTCATCATCCATCTGAGAACCAGGGTATCTGACTGTGTCAAAAAACGGAGTACAAGTTTAGCGAACAACGGTTGCAGGATTGTGAATCAAATGAGACAGATCTATTCTAAAATATTCAGAGGTTTATGTAAACATTTTATGTATTCTACATGTAAAGAATATTTTATGGCCAAAAGCACTGAGAAAGGTGGATCTTTTTTTTTCCTAAGTCAAAATGAAGCACCGGGTCAATTTAGAGCACAAGCATGTTGGACACTGCAGCAAATACGATTATGTTCTCTGTGATGTTATTTCTTAAATACATCATTCAAGCTACTAGACATGAATCATTTCTGTTTTCTCGTTTAGATGAGCGCTCTCAATTCTGATTTTACTAGTCTATCTTTATTTGCACTTCCAGTTAGTGTAGCCATTGTCATTAAAAAACACCCCAAAAAGGGCATTTATGTTATTTTTCAGTTTTATAATGATGTTACAGACTGCTATGATGAATAGATTTGTATACAAAAATATAGCCTTCCTCTGTTCCTAACTCTCAAATAAAATGTAAAGCATGGCTGAGTTTGTTTTAAACACACTGGAGAAGAGGGACCCGAGAGAGGTGCTGGTGGAGTGCTCAGCAGTGACTGTTGCAACAATATCCGGTGAAACATTTCCTGGTGGCGACTACGATGCTATAAAATTTAATAGAAATTCATTGTCATTATAACTAGCTGACATCCTGAATTCACAGCATTATATTGGGAAGCTTAAGTGCCACTCTTCCACATGCGTGCTTTCATTCCTCTGCCACTGCCTTTTATTAGTGTTCATTGAGTGCTACGCTTTAAATATTGCCTTTCTTGCTGGGAGGGGGAAAAATGAGGCTTCATAGCTTGTAGGAGAAGCCTCCTCTCCTCCTCTCCTCCTTTTCCTTCTCTCTTCCTTTTCCTTTCCTTTCCACAAAGGAGACACTAGTAAATGCAACAGAAGAACCTCTCAAAGAAGTTCTTGCTGCCATTTAGCACCTTATTTTTCAGAAGTGTGTAGAGATGATGTGAGATTCTGGGGTCCTGGGCTTGTCCGTACGTGATGGTGGTGCGAGGAGGCAGAGGGAGAGCCCAGCAGCAGTGGTTGTGCTCTCCCCACAAAGCAGGTACAACTTGTAACACAGGGATTTGGACTCTCCCCCTACCTCTTGTCTTAAACTCCTGCCTCACAAAATTACCCCCACATCGATGCATGGGGAGGTAGGGTGGGGTTGTGGGTTTTTTTTCCTTCTTTACTCTGCCCTTTAAGGCTGCCCTAAAAAAGCAGCTGATTGCAATGGCGGTGTTCCTGATGAAATCTTCATTAGGGAATGGGTTGAGGCCATCCATCATTTTGCAGGAATAACTGAGATGGTGTCTGGCAGCAGCAGCGCTGGCTCTCTGGAGCTGGACTGAAACTACAGCCTCAGGGAAAAATGTACTTTCATCCTTTTTACCCAACAGCTCCTCCAATCCCCCGATTTCCACATAGCTCTATCAAGCAGCCGATTCACACACGCAGGGGAGTGGATGTTTTATGTGTAGTTGAACAGCAACTCTCCCAGGGCTCTTAAGCATTTCACTCATTTTTTCTTTGGGAAGAAAGAAAAGAAAGGCTCCAGATGTTTTAAGTTTACTTTTCTGGAATTGGCGCATTGTAGAAAGCTCCTGTGCCTCCCTGGGAAACAGGTAACCACCCAAGCAGTCCTCCTGCTTGGGCAATGGTCAACCCTTGATAACCAAGGTACGAAGGGGAGTTTCATGAAAGGAGTGTTACCCACTTTTTCCTGTTAATGCCTTTCTTTTCCAAACAGAATTGTCTGGGGGGATTTTCAAGGTTTTTTGTTTGGGCAGTATATGAGACCTTTGTTAAGCTCAACTCCACTTTCACTGCCAACTGTCTTAGGAATCCCTGGGGCAACTCTGTGCTGTGTCCACAGCGTGCAGATGTTGTGCGGTGTGGTTGGAGTCACTGCTCATGCATGCTCCGCTGTGTCGCAATGCACAGTAAATCCAGAGCATTGAGCCATGAATGTGTCACCCAGATGATTTGTGCAAAACAATAAATCCAGCATTTATTGTGTTGGGATTTACACGTAGACATGTCAACTCTTTGTAAAGAACATATAGGGTATGATGTTCCTAAACTGAGTTTACCAAGTATGTGCGATAGTTATGGGCATGGATTTCTCTCCAGAAGATTCCTGGATAAAAATTGTTGGAGTCCACACAGGATGATCATTTCATAAGGTGTGGGTAGAAAAAGTAGTGTGGATGTCATTGATGTCATGCACTAGGTCTCTTGTAATTTTCATTACCTAATTTTCATTCTGTGAAAGATGTATTATTAATTTTTGCATCAACAACTTGAAGAATAGTTGTCTTTCAAGAGTAAATACTTGGTCCAGCGACCAAAATTTTCTTTAGGTAGAACTACTGCTTCATGGGAAGCATGTTCATTTGGAGTAAACTTTTTTTTTTCTGTGAAAGATGTGACTTGCTGTAGTACTTTTTAATACATTGTCTATAATAGTTTTCAGTAGCAGATAGCACATTTTCCACAGCATAACATATTTGATCATACTTGTGGAAAACATTTGAGGTGTTTTCCTCAAAATTAATAACTAATAAAAATGAAAAAAGAAAAATCCCATGCCATTGGATTTCGTAACATAGCCTTTATGAAGGAAAGAAACACTCTGGCTTTGCCTGAATTCCTGTGAAATTAAAACTCTTCCATTGGACATAGCAATTACTTTAATTATAGCGCTGGGGATTTGGATAGAAGCCGGAGAGCAGGGCTCTGCCTCATACCCAGCATTATCTATGTGTGCTAACTTCAGCTGGGGATACTCCGGGCCAGAGAGAAATTCTGCACCTCTAAAGTGACCTCCCTTATCATAAATGTTTTTCCTCTGGGAGAAAAGAATTGGATGGAGGAAAAAGGGGGAAGGCAAGGAAGACTGGGAAATATTATTCCCTTTCTAGCCTAGATGTTGGGAGGGGGATTTTGCCTGGTGCTGAGGCATCCCTGCACTTTTCCATGCCAAACTGGATACTACAAAGTCATGAGAAATGTTTATGAATGGTATTCAAAATGAAGTTTTAAATTAAATTGACTTTTCCTTTCTTTTTTTTTTTTTTTTTCCTCTTCATTGTAGAAAAGGGAAAGACAGGTCTAAAAGCTATGATTTTTCCCTGAGTTCAAACCAAAATATGTATGTCTTTTTTTTTTTTTTTCCTGGTAATAGTGTATACACATTCACTGTGAGTGCACACATTTCTGATCTATGAGTGACAGCAGTTCCGCTTGTCTCCAAAGGCAGGGTCCTAATTTCTTAGGGACATAAGCTTCATCTATGCTTCAAAAATACTGAGAAGATGCAACTGTGAGCTGCACAGTTGTGTTGTCACTGGTGAATGGCCACATTGCCCCACCACGTTAAGACCCTCCTTGCGGTGCAGGGAGGTGAGGAGAGGAGAGAGTGCTTGTCCCTACAGCAACTTCAAAGTGGGTAACATCCAGGGAAATAGGGCTGGCAGTCTGGTGTGATTGGCTGTGCTTGAAATCTCTGGGATGTAATGTGCTGGTGTCCCTCTGTTACAAAGAATCCAGAAAATTGGACATTTGGAGGGTGAATTGCTGTTGTTATTGCTGTTGGCTTCCTGAAGTAGCAGCAGGTGTGTTAATGAGGGCTCTGCCTTCTTCCTCATTGCCTGGTGTCACTTTTATCCGACTGGACAGTAATACTGAGCTATAGATGTGCCCAGGACCTGGTGGCATGGGTGCCAGGCTGCCAGGTTGTTGTGACAGCACAATTATGAGCATGTGCAACTGTGGCGAGTGGCATCAATTCGGTGGTTTCTTCCAAAGGATTTGAGGAACAGAAAATTGCATGAAAACTGTAGTATGATTGAAATTGCCAGGAGCATTTAAATTACAGAACCACTGTGCTCCCGGGCTGTAAAATTAAATGTTACTGCTCACTGGAGTAATTGAGTTGAAATGGCTTGCAAGAAGGCACTCAAGTAATTGTCATTTGGAGAAAGTATTGTCTGCGTTCAAGTTTCCGTATGCACTTTGTGGATGGGGAAGCCAGCATAGCGCTTCTGGGACATCCATCAGGAGTGACGCATCAGTCAGGGTAGGAACGCCGAGCCCAACCTCACCGAAGACATCCTGCACTCAGTGGGAGAGGGACACAAGGATGAACAATTTCACGCGCAGAAGCCCTGTGTGCAAATAAAGTTCAGCATTTTGCAGCCTCGGTGCAGATCAATGGGGATGCAAATACAGAGGTAACTCGGGCAACCTGAATGTTCCTGTAACCCAGCCACCCATGGTGCAGGCGTACAAGAGAGCGGAGCCAAGAAAGGATGCTGCACAGTTAGCTGCAGCAGTATTGTTCACACATCATGTGTAACACCCTGAGCACCACAACTAACAAAGCTTAGTTTCCTGCAGGTTTCTGTTGGAAAGTTGATTGATGGGAGTGTTTCAGAAGCTCACAAGATCTGAGTGAAAATTTTTTGCCATGAAGGCATTTATAAGGCATCTGTCTGATGTGGATATTATGCTGTCTAACAAAATGTGAACACATACTACTTTTTTTCTTACATCTGGGAGAACTTCCTTGGTCTCTCATCTCCCTTTACGGCCGAAGACATGTAGAAGTATAGTTCATCTTTGAAAATCTTAGCTTTCTGTTGGGTTTGGCAGTAAGATGCGATTATGTTAAGAAATGATGAACACAGACAAACAGCATGTTTGCCTCATTTTCCTAGGAAATAGGATAAAACAGCCACTGCTTACTGATAGGAGATAGAAATGAAGTCTACTTTTAGGTATTCTAGTCATCTTCCAAATGTGGCAGGGTAAAAGAAGACAACTGAGAGTGAGTGAGCATGTGTATGTGTGTACATGTGGAGTGGAGTAAATGTTAGTGAGGGAGGCCATTCCCATGGAGCTATTCCTGTGTTCTCTCTGGTGTTCAGGTAGAAGAAAATGATCTCTCTGAGCTGAAGGTTGTCTTCCACTAGGAAAAAAAAAGTCTGGGAAATTACTAGTTGTGGTTCCTAAGTGCTTAGCTGAAAAGGAGCAATTGCTCCATCCAATTGAGAAATGAAGCAATAATTAGGTGAAAAAAGAACAATGTAGGGCATAGTTAATTGCTCAGCTAATCGTGCTGCGGTGCAATGGATGAACAGAGGGAGCCCTTGAATGGACACGAGACTGAAAGCAAGAGAAAGAAGCATTGAAGTCACCTCGTGGAAGGTACCACACTTCCACTTACATTGCATTAGCTAAGCAGGAGGGTTTTGAGAATGGTATTTTTCTTCCTATTTTATATCTGCCCAAAGTACTGATCTTTGTCTCTGTGTATTGATTTCTCTGTGCTCTGAGCCATAAGTAACAGTGAATCTGCCCTTCTAACTTGTGTCGAAGCATTGTATTGGGAACTCTCTAAAATCAGGTTTGAGAATGAGGCATATTAGTTTAAACAGTTTGCTCCCATCAGTGGCAGTCTGATGATACTGAAATGTTCTTGCTAGTCAAAGGAGAGTAAAGTGAGCAAATTCCACCTCAAAATTGTTAGCTGAGATTTTTTCTCTGATATCTTTTATTCCTCTTAACTAGATGGCTCTACTGTCCCTGTTAAGCGGCAGTAACTGATGGAGAAGAAAAACTTTTTTTTTTTTTTTTTGGTAAAGAAAAGTGCCTTGAAAGTATATGGGTTAGGTTCAAATGTTTGCTGCTTTATGCTGCTCCAGTGATGTAAAGCAGCTGCTAACTCACTGTAACCATTCAACTGGACTGGATTTACCACGCTTCTCATTGCTGCGATGATGCAAGGCAGCTGGAAAAGACCAGTGAATCTGTTCCTTTAAATGAAATAAAATACTTTGATAATTAAAAGTACAATGCTACTTTTATCTCTGTTTGACATTTGTTTTTTCTTCAGCTCCCTGTTTATAAAGACCAGATTGTACCCATGATTGCCATAATCTGAAATTAAAGGGAATGTTTATGGAAAAGCGTACTCTTCAAACTAAGGAAAGGCAACAGAATTCAGCCGTGGGAGACACGTGAGGAATGGCAGCCTTAAAGTGACAAATCTGTTTGAATTAGGATGAAAAACTATTTAAGTCTTGTCATAGGCCAAGTACACCCCTATTAGACAAGTATTCTGTTCATACTGTCTCTTGACCAGCAGCTGATCCCATTTGCTATCATTACGATCTATTTTTTTTCACCGACAACATACATCTCTACTAGTAGCCAGCACTGTAATTAAGGGCCTAATGCTGCCGTATTGACTTGAAGGACACTGCATCTCCTCCTGTGCGGTTACAGAGAGCTGTGGCTCCTTTCCTCCAGAGCCACCCTGTAGGATCCATCCCGGCAGGACAGCAGGGCTCCTCTGGGCTGAACCGTGGCTTTCTAGTCAGCGTACATATCTGTTATAGCAAAACAACTGTCACACCTTTCGGTGTGAAAGTTCATCTCTTTTTTTTTCATTTTGTTTTTTCTTTTCTTTTATGTGTACGTTCTTCTTAGTGAGAGAAATGTGCTGCATTTTTGCAAGGTTTTGCAGTTGAGGAAGAGATAAAGAAATTTCTCCCCCTTTACTTACGCAACCTGTTTAGTTACTGTAAAAAAAACAGCAAACAAGTTAAGGCAGGCCAACGTAATATTTCATATGGCTATGAATGAGTGAAAACTCATAAACATTTTTTCATTAAAAAAAAAAAAAAGAAAGTCCTGTTTGCAAGTGAGGAATAGCGACGGTGGAACGCCCAGTGAGGACGTACTAGGAAAGACAGGCTGAAACGAGCTGCTGTTGAATAGAAAAGTCTACAAAAAAAATAATAAAAAAATGCCAAAAGGGGAAGTAGTCATGTCTTGTAGCCACGCAAAGGGTTTTGTTTCGTGTTGTTTTGTTTTCCTGCTGGCATGTTTTTGCCTGTTGGTTTGTCTGAAAGGCGATCTGGAATGCGCCACCATGAGCTGCCCTCCGTGCCGGCAGCCTAGTGGCAGGTCTGGCGTACGGTGATTGATCCCTCCATTTAGGAGGCATAATGCCTTCTGAAGCAAAGAGCAGATCAAAGACTTTAATGATTGACAGCGATTTATGCTGCTTTTGTTTTTAATTCCTTGACTCCTGACACTTTAAGACGGGACTTTATAAAAGAAGGATGCCGTATCCTAGGGTTACGCCTCCCTTCATAACAGGGAAAGCTGAAGGAGCTGTGGAGACTGATACCCAGATTTCAGATATATTAGTTTTTATTTAAATCTGAGGTTCAGAGGTTTGTGGGCATGCTGTTTCTGTTATTAAATCATTATGCACCTACCTGGGGGGAAAAAAGCCAACAATCTTACCAGGAGTGCCTCTATAAACATTTCTTACTCTCCGTAGTGTAAGGCGGGTATATTAAAAATTCTTCGAATAGCTGACCTCGACAGGTGTTTTATTTGAGCAAACAAAACAATAAATAGTAATATAATCCCTGTGGAGCTGGCATTAGGCTTTGTGGGAAATGCATAATTTCCTTTACTGAATGTAGGAAGCTGCACAAATTTAATTTCTTCATTTTTTGTCATTAGTACCAAACCATCCTGGAGCTCTTTGCTCCTTAGGGCTGAGGTCTGAAGCCTGTTGAATGTAGTTGCATGGAGGGTTTTTCTGTAGTTTGTCTTATGTTTTTCTCTTCTTCAGTGTTGCAAACACTCTTGGGGGTGTCTGGCAGCTGGGGCACAGCGCGGAGGAGAGCAGCCTGGCAGCCCTTTTATCCTGGGAGCGGGTGTTCGGCCATAGTGCTCACAGGAAAATGGCGAGCCTTCTCTTTTTGGAGCAGTGCCGGATACGCTTATGGATGGCTCCACTGTCAGTCCCTGCAGTACAGTATAAAGCAATTATTGTACTTTTGGCTTCTTGCTTCTGCAAGGCCTCACAATTTAAGGGCTGGTTTGTTTGTTTGTTAGTTTTAATCTAGACCATATGTAGGCTGCAGTTTTACTGGCTGTATTTGACATGTTCTGGAAGGATGATGTCTACTTGAAAGATGTGCTTTGCTGAAAACATTTTGTCATTCCTCCATGCGGCAGAAGCTGCTGTGTTGTCCTGGGGGCTCCAAAGAGGGAGACAGTGGATTTTCTCAGTCATTGCTGCTGCCATGCTGGGCAAGACAGGCGCCAGGCAGGACCCAGTGTCACCATGTACATATGGCCTTGAGGTTCCTAACCCAGCCTTCAATGGTAAACAAAGAGCAGTCCTGAAGAAACATTAGGTCCGAAATGTAAGTTAATTTTGGCTATTGTGTATGTACTACATGAAGCAGTGATGACTCTCATCTTTTAATTTTCTTTTATATATGAGTAAACTCCACTGTTATATTAGTAAAAGCTGCTGTCGCTCTTGTATTGCGATGACAAAACTGATACTAAAGGGATGCCATCCCCAGGTTAGGTGTACCAGCAGCCTCACCCAGGATGGCAAATGCTGCCCTTTTATGCTTACTGTAAAGCCTGAGATCCTACCCATTAAGAGATGATGGTTGAACTGTGCAAGCCATTAGAAAAGCCCATTGCTATATTTTATTGTTTTCATAAAGTTCATGAATTAAGATCCACATTTTAAGCATCATTTACTGCTAACTCCTCTATTAACTATTTATGTGTGTTCAGAAAGAAAGTGGTCTTGTAGCACTATTCTCAGGGGGGTTGAACTATACTTAAATTCTAACTTGCAAATTCTGTTCAGCTTGCTAGGAACAGAAATCTTTCCTAGCTTTTAACATGTTTTCATAAGAAGATTTCAACCACATTTGGTCCTCTTTATGTTGATGAACTGAAAAATTTGTTTAAAACCACGTGAACATGGGAGTCCATTAGCCCAAGTATAGCTAAAAGTTTGACAGTGTTAAAAAATGGAAAAAAAAACCCAAAACATTTCTTTAAGTGTACACAAGCATAAAAGAGCCAAAGCCCAAACCCAAAACCAGAGGGCTGTATTTTCAAAAGAATTCAAAACAGCATTTGGTACATGCTTTCCTGATGTTGGTTAAGAATGTGCCTTACTTTTAGATATTCTTTAGGACCTTATGAGATTAGTGATGTGTACTCTTTTATTGTTTCTGTAGCCTTACATCTTGGGATTTACAAACAAGTATTTTGCTTTAGCTTGTACATAAACTATTCCATTCAGCATAATTTGGTGTTGAACCTGCTCGGCCAAGTTAATATTTACTCTTTGTTTCCTTTTTATTGTCAGTTCAAACTTGGGTAATTGACAAACCACTTCAATGAAGTTGGACCAAAGCTTAGCTACTTTGTATCAAAAAAAGAGAGGTCTTTCATTTCCAGATTTTCACATGCGTACAGTATTTAGAGCAAAAGATTAGGAAAGGTATTCCTTTACAGCTTAATTTTGGTCCTGTTGGTTGTAGGGGTTTTCAAACAGTTAGTGTAAGTTAGATCAGCAAAATGGTTGGTTGATTAAGACATCATTGATTTATATACCTGAAACAACTGAAACGGAAATCCATTGATACATCCACATTTTTTTTTCTTTTTTTTCTGGGTTCTTTTGATGTGGGTTTGTTGGGGTTTTTTTCTGCTAGCTGTCTCTTTTAGAGATACAGGTTCTGATGCTGCATGTATTTTTCAGGCTGTATCTGCACGTCAGGGGTTGCTCATGAAAATGAGCTGTTTATCTGCCCCACCCTGAGCCTTGCATTGGTCCCTTTAACGTCATCTGGCAAGGAAAGGCCAGATGCTCAAAACCGCAGGGGATTGCAGAGGGTAGTACTGAGACCTGTATGAGGATGAGCTTTGAAGGGATGGTACCGCTTTCAGCTGCTGCAAGCAACTTCTAGGGTCAAGCTGGAACTTAATTAGGAGTGGAAGCAAGAATAACCCAAACTCTTAGCTAAAAATTCTTGACTTTAGATAGCAAAGTTAAATTTAGTCTAGTCGTTTAGAACAACTTCTTCCTCTCGTTTCCATTTCTAAAAGGTTAAGCACAGGCAGTGCAAAGAAAAATCGGACACAATCCTCAGGCTGGGGTCTGCAATCCACTCAGTCCTCTTTGCGTGTTCACATGGACTTTTGCACCAGGTGCAGGTGCTAAAGTGGAGCAGTTCTGTTTTAGGATAATTGAGGTCCCTTATAACAACAGCTTAAGCTAAAACATCTCTTAAATGTGTCTCACATATGCTGGAGGGAAGCCACATGTGATGAGCTATTTACTCGCAACTCTTCTCCTTTCTGCCACCGTGTCTCAGTGCACCCAGGGAAGGTGAAAGGGCTGTCATCTCCTACGTGGCCTTGAGGGTCTTGCTCTCCTGCACTAGTATTCAGTTTAGCCAGATACCCCAAATACTGCACAGAAACACAGTATTTCTGTTGTGAGCCTTAAACTTTAGTATAAGCTTTTCTTTCCACACTGTGCAGTCTGGACAACACCTGGAAAAAATTCAGGTTTTCTTTCTTCTTTTTTGGAAAGCACAGCTCACATTAATGGCCAAGGCATAATTAATGAATAAAATGAATAATTCAAACTCTTCTTAAAAGTCAGTTTGAAAATCAGAAAATATTTTAGCCTGAAGCCGCTGTGGTTAAAATGAGGAAAGTTTTCTTCCTCTTACTTGAAGAGCCAGACTGGGCTATACAAAGCCAGATGCATAGTACACATCTGAACCTCCGTAGTGTGGGCATGTAGTCATTTGAGCACATACCTCTGCCTTTGTGTGCAGTTCGATCATTAGCAAGTAGATTTATGTGCAACCATGAGCCTTCAGCTCCAAATGCTCAGTGTTATTCAACAGCAGAGATATAATTTTTTAATGCAACGATTTGGGGTGCAAAGAGAAAGTTTTCATTTGTATTTTTAAAAGATTCCTAGGAAAATCTCTGCAAGCCAAATCTTCTCTCCAGAAGGGTAATTATGTAAAAATACTCATCTGTTCTCCAGAATAAATAAGGTTAACATACCTGTGAAGGTGTATGTTATCACACTGTAGAAGGAGGGATGCTTAGTTGTACTGCTTGCATATAGGCACGGTTGTGTTCTTTTCTAAGAGAACAAAAGCTTAGCCTAAATGAATTAAGATTGCTTTTAAGATTGTGATAGAAGGTTATTCTATTTAAAGTGTTTGCAAAATACACGATGGCAAAAGTTCAATACACTCTAAATTATAGGATAAAAAAAGCCCTGAGCTATTTGCGAATGACGGCTTTTGCAGCATGACTTGAAGGTGGGAGGTGTTGAGCTCTGTTGGACTCAGCAAGGGGGTTGAATTCCACGGTCATCCCTTCCCTGAAAACCTCTTGTTCCATCCCCTCTATTGTGTCTTAAAGCTCTCAGCTTGGACACCCCAGTCATAATGAAATGATCTGATAGAAGGAATGAGATGGTTTCAGGAGGGAAATCCACAACACCTGGAGGATGAAATGCTGTCGAAAATGTTTGGATTCTTTTTTATTTCTGGGTACTGTTTTCCTGATCAGATGGAAAAATCTGCTAACAAAGTTGTGCTGAAAAGCTTAAAGGGCTCCCTTCCTTCTTCTTTTTTATGGTGAGTATCAGTGAGTTCCAACACCCGGACAACTGGCCAGGTGAAAATGGTACTGCCCTTTTATTACCGGGCCTGTTTTCAGGGAAGAAGTTGGGATTTGCCACTGCTGTGTCACTTGCAGTTTTTGCCAGGGAGACAGACATGTCCTTTGCCCGTGCTGCTGATGGCCACATACCAACGGTGGCTGGTGCCAAGCCTCTCTCTGTGGCTGGGAAGTAGTTGAGAAATGTGATCGTGATGGGGGGTGGGGGGTGAGGTGTGCCTGTGCGTGCCCTCCTGTGTTGGTCAGCAGGCAGGTTTTCTTCCTCCCCTCACTTGGCATGCGTTAGGTATTCCCAACTGAAAATACGGAGTCTGAATTGTGTGCCAAAATAGTTGGATTTCAAGAGCAATCATATGGTGTTTTGTCAAAAAACATAGGGCTTGAGTAGTACTCTTGAGCTAAGCTTTGGAGGCTACATTTTTTGCTGCCTGCAACAAAACCACCTCAGTTTGTACACTGTTAAAGCATCTTTTGCTTTAACCGCATGTCTTGTTTCTGTCATACTCCGATCTTCTCTCATAATGTTGCTTTCTTTGAGTTTGTTTGATGTAGACGGGAACACCCACATAGAACCCCACCCCCTTTTTTCCTGCAATTAATTCTGTAATCTTTAATGTGAATATCTCTTGTTGAATCTTTCAAACCAACTTCTGAAAAACATAATCTTCTTCACCAGTTTGGAATTGCACTTTCCTCCCTTCCTTTCAAAAATCTTTGGAGGAGGAAAGGGAACAATTTCACCCTCTCAGGGAGACAATCCACTCATTGCTTTGGGGAATAGTTTGGAATAAACAGATAGAGTTTGCACATAGAATTTAAGAGGCCAAATAATAGTCCCAAGACAGTTTCTTTCACTTTTGTCCAGCAGCAAGCTTATGATGAATCTTGTGAAATCTCTAGAGTAGTCACTATTCCCATAGTTCTTACTCACACTTAGTTTTTGGTTGGTTACAGGCTTTTTTTTTTTCCTTCTGTTTTTCAAATACCAAAGGAAGCGTGGTAGGTGGCCCCATGGAAATTTACTTAGAAACAAATCCTTTGGCTGGAGAAATAAGACTGATGAACTCTACTGTTGGTAAGACTTGGACTTCTTTGCCCTGGGGTTGGTGAGACCTGTAGATACTAGAGGCACAGTTGTGACCCTCCTGATGGAGGAAGAGGCAGGACATGCTGTTACCAGATCAAAGGGAGGGTTGTTTTTAAGTGCCGTTTGCAATCGCTCGGTATGAGAAGTGGCTGGCTTCTGGCTAAGAGTTGAGCATTGGTTATCGCGATGTGCTCAGAGAAAGATGTAATTTCACTGAATCTTGGAAAGGTGCTGTCTTCTGACTGTCAGGACCAGCACTGTGATTCTGCTGGAGGATGTTGTAGGAAACATGTATGGCGTATCCATATTTTTGCTCGGGACTCAGGCTGTTTGTTGTGGTGCTCCTTTGCAGTCACAAAATCCAGCCCCTCAGTGAACAGGGCAGGAGGACGTTTTCAGCACGTGGAGTGGCCGTATGCAACTAGCATTAGTGAAAAAACCCACCAAAATGCCGAGTCCTGTGCTTTGGGTCCAGAAAAATGACACCCAGGGAAACAAAGTCTACTTGGGCATGGTTTGGTGGGTGGCTTGGGAGAAAAATATAGATCGTTTTCTGCCTCTCAAGGTGTTTTGTTTGGTGTTGATGGAGAATATTGAATTATATTCTAACAAAGTAGCAGCGATAGCTGAAGGTTTTGTGTTGGGGGAGGGTTAGTACAGTATGCTCGTACATTTTGCTTTTCTGTTCAGAATATTAGCGTTGTTGTGGCTTTTTGTTTCTCCCTTTCAATGGAGGAGGTTGACGGAGAGGTTAGATACCAGTTCTGCCTCAGTGATTCATTAAAGCAGAGCTGGAGGAACGGAAGTCGCCCTGTTCAAAGGTGTGGGGAGTGTTTTATTGTTCTGCACGGTGCTGTGAATGCCAACGATTTTGCAGCTGTGAAAAGGGCTCTTAATGAGTTTCAGCATTTTAATGTACTTCAAGTTCCCAATTGTACAAATTTAAGAAGCTTAGCAATTCAGTATCTCCTGAATAATAGCATTTATTTTATACTCTAAATACACTCGGGGAAGTCTCAACAATATTGCAGGAAGTCTTGGTAATATTGCGTCTCCTTCCCAATGTAATAGCTTTAGAGGACCTAATTGACTTGAACAGTGGAATTGGTCCTTTAAAAAACACGCACACACAATTTTTGATTAATGAGCCCCATAATAAATCATTAATCTTTTTTGGCTCAAAAAAATCATCTGAATAGTTTTCAAAGTAGAAGAAGTTGTGTATGTTTTCTTAAACTGTCTTTGTGATACAGTGCTTGCATTTCAAATCTATCATCTTAAATTTACAAAAAAAAATAGCCTAACCTATTTATTTTTTAGAAAAAAAAAATTCCAAACTCTGAACTACTTGGTTACTAAGAGGCATGTGAAGAAACATCTAGATAGGAGTACTTCCTCTTAGAATAATAAAAGCACTGTAAAATGACCATGTAATAAGTGTCCTTCTTCCTGAAGGGGATCCCAAAGTGCTTTTACACATTTTCTATAGTCAATGTGGGTCATTCACCCATCACTTGAATGAAACCAGTCTTTACTGGCTGCACTAAACAACACTTTTTCTAGGAAGGAAATCGCAAATAACTCTTGCAATTGAAACTCTGGGGAGAATTTGAGGTAGGCAGATTGTAATTGCCCAACTTGGAACCAGGCCAGAAGACTGTGATTAATATACCCAGGCTGCGATTTAATTGTCCCAAAGTAGTCAGGGCCTTGGTTTCAAGTGTGCTTTGTCTCTGAATACTATTTCTTTTTCTTCATGTAACTTTGGAGCTTATAGAATGGGTGGCAGGTTTTGCAGAAATGAAAAGCAGAGAAATTTTTTACTTACATGGGGTTCAGCAATGTTAGGACAGTGCAATGCTATTTTCTGCATGTAACTCAAGTGACAGAAGCTGGTTGTATATTTTGTTTCTTCTTCCTCTTTCACTGCATGACCTACTGATTTGGTTGGCTTCCTCAAAATATTTTCCCCCCACTTCACTATTTTGAACTCTTTAAATATTATTATTTCAGGTCTTAAAATTAATAGCTAAGTAAATGCAAGTGGCTCTGCTTTTTACTTTCTCTGGGAATCGCTTGATCTTTTGAAACAGTGTAATATCTCAAAAACCTGTGAAAGGCAGCCTAGCAGATTAAGTTGATTGATCTATAAAAATAGGGTCATGTAACTTGAAACTATTTCCCTTAAAAAGCAAACAAGCTGCAAAGGCTGTTGACGCTTTTCTCAGCAGAGCCAGCCTCATCCCCTCCCTGGCGGGATAAGGCTGGGGAGCCTCTGAATGTCAAGTCCCATCCTGAGGCTGCTGGATGTGCGTCCGTCTGTGACAGTCACTGATCTGCAGATCCACAACTGAGTCAACATCAGGCTGAGACATTTCTCAGTGGGATCCTGTGGATATTTATTTTTCTCGTGGGGAACCTAGGAGTTTTTAAGGGATTTTGTGTAGATGAGACCAACCTCCATACTTAGAATATAGCCGTGTTTTTTGTTGGCTTGGGTTTTTTTATTTTGCAAGTGGCCCACAGAATACACATAACATTAGCTTGGTGTGTTGACAAAGTAGGACATGATCACAAACTTCTCAGGCCCACAGACTATCAGGTTTGGTCCCTTAGGTTTGAAGCGTTTACATGGCTTCTAAAAAACGCACACATGTCCACAGCTGTATGTGTTTTACCGCAAACCACCAGGAACTGCTACAGTCATGGTGGGAAATTTCATAGGCATCCACTTAAAAGCATTGTACGTGGCACCTTCCAGTCTTACCTCCTTTAGGAACAACTGCATTTTACCTCCTCAAAACATGGTTGAAGTTTTTTCTAGAGTATTGTGTGATTTTCTGCTTATGTCATCAACTGCCTATATCAGCATCACCAAGATCAAGCATTGGCATAAGTGTGCCTCTGATAAAACACTCCTAATTTACACGGTAAAGGGGGCCTTTCTCATTCTAGTTCTTTGACCTGGTGGTGCAATATTAGATAACTGAGAGTTTAAGGCGGTCGGCTTGTAAGCCTTCAGCTTCTCTTTTCACTAAAACTGTTTTGAAAACAAGTTGTGAATCCAGCACCTGGGAGAGGTAATCCAGAAGCCTAAAGTGTTCAGTCTGAGTTCCTTTCTTTAACACTGTCCTATTAGTTATAAAAGACATTCTAAAGCTGGAGCAAAATGACTCAGATATTTTAAGGACCAACGCAAGAGCCAGGTCCAGCTTTCAGTGTTCTAGGGGGAGACCCACACCACTCCCTCTACACCCGGCTGCAGATTCTCCTTTGCCTTTAACTCCCAGCCATCCACTACATCCAAAATGCTTTCTTTATAATTCCTTTCCAGTCTGGGACTCAAGGAATGCCTAGGTATCTTGTCCAACAGTTTTATTACTGCAGTAAGTTCTTAGAGTTGCTTATGATATGTAAGCGGGGAAGAGGATAATAGTATCCTTTATCTGTAGGATTGATACAGCCATCACTTTTCATATGAACAGTTTATATATGTATACAAATAAATGTAAGATATGATTACATGCAGATATATTTAAACACACACAAACATACCACCAGCTAAGCACGTTAAATGGCTATGTATGCGGATACCTCCTTTGTATACACAGTCACTCACACATATGTATGCATAATTATAAATGTGACTCCTTTTTTTGAAGTCTGGGTGTAGTCTTGTATGTCTTTACACATAGACATCTGTTTACCCAGATCTTCAAAATTGAAAGCATGCTTAAGCTGGAATGCACTTATATGTGTGTATATTTTGCTGCTACAGATGTAATATAGGTACTTAAACATATAATTCCCATGCATGTACACACATGGGCACACACATATACATGTATACATTAGCCACAGCTGAAATACTGTCTAGATGTAACAGGAGCAGATAAGCACGAGCTACGGAGACCTTAATATTGGATTGGTAGTGCATTTTCTCACAGGCCAGCTTAGTACAACACAGCAAATCGTTGAGGTGCAAGCAGTCACAGCCGGTTGTGTGCTAGGTAGGGTGGCCAAGTCCAGATTTCTGGAAACAGAAGGAAAGACTGAGTTACAGGGTTTAGAGCATTTCCTTCTTACTTTCCTCCTTCTAACAGGGACTGGTCACGTATACTTGGGTTCAAGCACTGTGCTCTGTCTTGAATTTGAACTTGCAGTACCTTTCAGTCTCTGCTGTTCTGTTCTCTGATATCACCTTGTGCCATGCCTGTACAGTTTGCCTCCTGGTCTCTTGGTTACAAAGGAGCTGAACTGCATGAGCTTTTGCAGGTAGGCACCCTTCATCCAGGAATGCCTTTAAGCTTGTCCTCACTTCCCCGTGAATAGTCCTGTGTTGCAGAGCTCCTGTCCAGCAACCCAGTTCTACTGCAACTTACCAGCTGACTGCAAACAACTGTGTCCATTATTTCATTTCAAATGACTGGCATCTTTGCTTAATGGCCTTCTTGAAGCTCTTCATTTCTGCTACAAAACAGCACATGTGTCCTTTCACGTCAGTTTCCTGAGCAGAGGGAAATTCTTTTTTCTCCCCACAGTAGTATGGCTCCTCATGGCTGAACAAAAATTGCTTTGTAGCTCTGTCTTAATCCTTAGTAGGTGGATAGAACTGACTACGTTGTCCACCTTGCTGTACCTATTCTAATGTCAGAGTGGTTTTCTGCTTCCTTCTGCAGAAAATTGTTGACTTTGTCTTTCTATATGAATATGCAACTGGAAACATTCATTGGCTT
>VXBO01012698.1:0-103219 GCA_013400135.1 Rhinoptilus africanus
TTCTTTGTTTTGGGTTTTTTTTACTCCTCCTGAGCACGAAGCCTATTAAACCAATCTTTTAAATAGGTGTGTTTCAGGAAGAACTTTTACATAAAAAGAACAAGATTGCTTTAATTTCATTTTTAAGTCATGGAGAAAAGTTAATACCTTCCAGTCTAAAGGCAATGTGACAGCTGAATATGAATATAAATAATCTGTAAAAGAAAGTTAAGGATGTAAAAAATGGTAAATGGTTTCTTCTTAAATGCCATAAACATTTTTTTGCTCTAAGAAAGAATGAGTGATAACTTCTTTAAGTGGTTTGAAGACAGTTACTGCTTATTTGTATGCTAAAAGAACTTAAACTGGTTCAGGAAAACAACAGATGATGGTATTATCCATATCTCGTAAAGTGCAAAATTAAAACTTTAGGGCTTTCTTGTTTATTTTGGTGTAAAGTATGGTATGTACAATCTTATACTTTTGTGTAAAATATGGGTGTATATTCAATGAGATAAATTATAATTTAATTTACTCAGTATAATAAAAGAGTGGTAACTTCATTTATGACCGATGCGTTTCTAGAAAGAATAGATTTTTCTCCTATTTGTGTAAAAGACTATAGTGGTTTTGGCTACAAGCTACTATGAAGAAAATTACCTCTTCTCAGTCAAAACCAGTACAAAAAAAGTTACAAGTCTTTTTTCCCCAAACTCAAATTTTCCTGAATGCCCTCTTAAAGGATAATAAAATAATGTTCAGAAATAGAATATTTTTGTAGATTCTTGCTGATAAATTTGAAATGCAAATCCAATTTGGAATATCAAACCAAAGATTTACTTTAATTCATCAAAACCATCAAATGCTTACTAAATGCCTAATAAAAATAACATTGATGTGGTTTTTGCAAAATGAACGCGTTCCTTCTGTGCCATAAAATCTGTTTTTCTATGCGTTCTCAGATAATCTTCATGTAATAAGATCTATGAAAAGGAGATCTCATTTGCTTACCTATACTTACATCTTTCTTTTGCAGATGACACGAGAGCAGTATATATTAGCAACACAACAGAACAGCCTTCCAAGGACTGAACATCCTCAGTTCTACCCAGTAGGGATTTATGGATGGCGAAAGAGGTGCTTATACTTCTTTGTCCTTCTGCTGTTGGTTACCATGATTGTTAACTTAGCAATGACAATATGGATTTTGAAGGTTATGAATTTCACAGTGGTAAGTATCACAGTGACCTTATGTACCCTGTTTCTTGAAGTAATAACTTGTAGTTTTAGTTCTCTTTCCTTTATCGTGCTATATACAAATCTTATAATTTTGGATTAAAAATCGTTTCTCCTTCTTGAGTGTTACTTCAGATATTTAGACTTTTTGTGTATTGCAGTGAGATGACCTGTGTCCTATCTATTCAGAGATTTTTGGTTATTCTTATCTGCTGAAAACATATCTGAGTCTTAGATTTTTCTTTTTGTTTGCCCAACAAGAAGCATCATGGTGACTACCCCAAGAATCTCCTGGTTCCTTGTCACCACTAATAGCAATCAGTAAGAATTTACTGTGCCTATTCTGTAGGTAACTCTCTTAGGAGGAATCTGGGTTGGTTGTGTCAACGTAGGATGGCTTTTTTAGTTTTTATTGTTCTTAGTATTTTTTTAGAGTTTACTGACCTTTCGAACTGTCTTTCACCTAGAACTTAGAGTAGCTGTTTTGATGTTGATAAGAGTGGCTATGTGGGTAGAAAAGTCATGGGCTTTTATAACTCAGCTTCCATCTGGATTCTTTAATAGCAGCAAAGTCTTACCACTTCCTGAAAGAAATTCTGTGTTTGGTTGGAATTGTGTCATCTGCCCAGCTTTTCCCAGAGCTTTGTTTGGAAGAGTGCTCACTAGTTGGCAGCGGAGTAGTCTTGTTTTGTATATCAAATGAAAAGATAGAATGCTCCACAGTTTAAAATAGTAGTGCTTCTGCTAGGATCAGTGTAGTCTCTCTGTCTGGATTTTGACCCTCATAAGACAGATTTTGACGTAGCTGGTAATACGTTTCTAGTTCCTAGGGTCATAGAATACTTCTATTCTCCATTAGTTTATTGGAAATGAAAAACAGCCAACAAAACTAGCACTAAACATACATCTTAAATTGTACTATATCTACTAATGCTTTGTAATGCATCGGGTTATCTGAGATTGTTGCCTGGTGGGACGTATTGTGCAAATACATTGCTGCTCTGAGTTGCCACTAGTAGATGAATATGTTGGATTCATGTTTTGACAACTGTATGAATTTAATATTCATGTACTGAAGAGTTTGTTAGAAGTTAAGGGAGTTTTTTTGTTTGGGAGTTTTGGTGGTGGTTTTTTTTTAACTTTGTTTTGTTTCTGTGGTTTTGTTTCTTCTTGTTTGCAAAACAGGACATTCACATTGCTGTTTCTTTTAGGAGCATATTTAGGGATACCTATTGACTTCAGTAAAATGGTCTGCCACTATTCCAGAGGACAATTAATCTTGAAAATTTAAATAGGTTAACAACATGTCTTTAAAAGCACTTTTTTTTTTTTTCTGTGCAGAAGATTGCATTGCAATAAAATATTTGAAGATACTGCTTCCATACCTAGGCAATGTTTGACCTTCCCACTATAAGCTGCTGTAGCACTATCCAGTTTAAAACTGTTACAGTTTGAACATATGATCTTTTTAAAACAAAATCAAAAAAGTTGTTTTGAAGTATTTTTCTTTCCTCTGTGTCAAAGCTTTGTTAGAAAGTTAAAGGTTTACAGTGACTCACTAAATCACTGCAAGAATCTACTTTGGAAACAACTGGATTGTTTCAATGGCTCTGTTTACTACTTAGTGAATTGAAGACCTTGCTTCAGTAGCTTGAGAGGTGTATGTATCAGAAATAATTATGCAAACACTGGTTTAATAATTTCACAAAAATAGTGTTTGAAATATTATCCACTACATTTATAGACTTGTTATTTCAGTATTACAATTCAGAAATCACAAAGTTTATGTGCATCTTTAATAATCCTGAATTTTTTATACATACAGATAAACGGTATGCCACCGACTAGTGTGAGTTAATCTTTAACCCCCCTGTTGCAGAAATAAAATTAATTTTGTATATTCATATTTACCATAGTGATATATACCAGTAACTGATTTGGAAAACAAAAGTGGAATATGTCACTCCTCTTTCATATCAAACTCCTCCCAAAATATTGCATATGCTTGGGAACACTGTTTGTTTTGTGATATCATATACCTCTTAATTACCTCAGAAATGAAAATTCCTACTTAACACTTTGCCATGAACAATCTGAAAAAATTACTCTTTCCAAAAGATTTTGTACTTTAAAAGAATAACAGAAGCATTTAGTTTAATGATCATATCATCACCAGATCATTCTTGCTCAAATTTATATGTAGTATATCCCTGTTGACATAAATGTATTAACCATTATGCTTTAAATGGCAAAATATCTCATGCTTTTTTTTAATGAAAGGTACTGCTTCAAGACTGATTTCATTTTGTTTTCCAACTTTTATCATAGAATCATAGGATGTGTTGGGTTGGAAGGGACCTTTCAAGGTCTTCTAGTCCAACCCCCCTGCAGTGAGCAGGGACATCTTCAACTAGAAGTTTATCTAAATTTATGAATTATCCATGATTAAACCATTGTAGAAAACAGAATCCATAGGCATAAAACTGTGGATTATGACCTGAAAATTTATATCTTAAAGTGTACACATTTGTTTTACAAAGAGACTGCTAAAAAAATACAGTAACTAAATGACAGGACAATAGGTTATTTAGTATTATAAAGCTACATGTAATAGCTGTAGGCATATCATATAGCTTAAAGCTGAAAGAATGACAAAAATGGCTGTCAGTATTTGCTTCTGCCTTTATAAGCACCGGTACTTTGTTTCATGTTCTAATCCATTTTGTTAAATATACAGTGAAGAGTAACAGTTTTCTTCTGCAGATTCATGGAATGTTAGTCTTCTGTTTGGACTAGTTAGTATTCACAGCAGAGTTTCTGTATGGGGTCAAAAATGGATTGCTGGAATCGTACAAATCATGGAGTCATACAGAAAGTTCAGTAAAATCTTCACGCTTTTGTCCACGCTTGCACATTTGAGCACCAGTGGGAAATTCGTAACAAGTCTGAAGGAGTCACATTCTTAGCAACAGACATCTGAGAGTAAAATAGTATGTTTAATATATGAACCTAAACATCATGTATTTCAAAGCAATAGCTTTGAAATATAGGTATATTTCTTCCATGTGTATGTATATATGCACATGGAATATTTAGTTTATATCCAGGTAGATATAAACTAAGAAATTGTATTTGTATATCTAGGTGGTGATAGGAAATCAGAAGTGCAACCAGAAACCTTTTGAAAAGAAAAATACTTTCACTAAACTGGTTTAAAGAGTTTTTTCACAGAAGAGGAGTCTAGCCATGATAAAAATAATTTTTGAAATTGAACTGCTTTGACATTATTTTAAATTATTTGCTGTTTTAGCCTAGGCCAATGTTGATCTTATAAAAACAATAGTAATTGCACCACTTCAAGGGGTCGTGAAGAGTTAGGGCATGGGTTTGTCATTGCTGGCTGACAGTTGCAGCAATGTTCATTTGTATTAGCTATTCACTTTCTATTTTTAACTGCACAGCTGCAGCCACTGACCAATTGGCAAAATAAAAGCCTTTCTGAGTTCCTTTTATGTATTCTTCAGTTGGGAAAGTTTTCTGAATATACTGACCTTGCATATAAAAGTTGTGTTCTGAATATGGGCTGGTTATCCCAAGCCCTTTTTGTGCACAGAGGAGAAATTGGATCTCCCATTCATCTCATAGGAAGACAGAGAACTGAAGTGACTTATCCTTAAGGCATGGATATTGGATAGCTTGTCAAAGAAGTAGTTAAAAGGAAGTATGGTTTATTTGGAATTGTGTAAAAACATAGGACAGGCAAGTTTTGCAAGTCTCCTTTTATCAGATTAAGTAATATATCTGGAAAACTTAGAGAAACTTCTGGGTAAGTCATCTCTTCTTCCAGTGTATGAGGTAAGAAAAAAATCTTGAAAGGTAAATACAAGTTACAAATAACTGCCCTGATATACTATGTATCAGTTGGATGAGCAAAACAGAAGGTAATTAGTATCTGTGTAGCAAAAGGAATATTAGACAGAGGACTCAAGAGATGTAGTTATAATTTTCTGAAAGCTTAGTGTTACTGTCCATTAACATCTAGTTGAGATCTGTTACCTCTCTGTTCCATTTTGAGTTCAGAAAAATACATGTGAAATAATCTCAGGTCTAAACTCCTCATTGGGATAAAACTCTGTTGTTTTACGTGCATCAAGTGGATCTACTCTGTCCTGAGTGATAAGGTTGAAATAATTTGACAGCCTTTCCCAATATGTTGTCCACTAATGGAACCATCATAATCTCTGAATCACATGCTTAAACTTCATATTTCATCTGTTGTATTAAATGCTTTCCTGAAAAGTAAACAACTACTGTCTTCAAGATTAACTCAACTTTCCTCGTGTTTCTTAGGCTTGATCTTCAAAGGGTACATGCAAAACATCTTGGAAAACTAAAGCCTGGAACTAAAAACTGTAGCTTTTGTCAATATCAAAATAATAGGCTTATTAGGAGACTTGAATTTTATGGAACATTTATAATTTCCTTTCCTTGTATTAACCTTGCCATGGTCCACAGGTTCTCCCATGGAAACATCTGTCTTTCACTTTCCCTCAGGATGTAATTACCTCTCATTTAGTCTAGGTTATAGGTGTTGTCATAGAATCATAGAATCATAGAATCCTAGGGTTGGAAGGGACCTTAGTAGATCATCTAGTCCAACCCCCCTGCCAGAGCAGGGCCACCTTAGAGCAGGTTACACAGGAACGCGTCCAGGCNTCCCCAGGTGCAGCACCCTACACTTGCCCTTATTGAATTTCATGAGGTTCCTCTCCGCCCAGCTCTCCAGCCTGTCCAGGTCTCTCTGGATGGCGGCACAGCCTTCCGGGGTGTCAGCCACCCCTCCCAGCTTTGTGTCAAAGCTGTTCTTTTTTTTGTGTCTATACAATTGGTATCCTAGGTGTTTCACAAAGGCGGGGATGCTCAAGTCATAACCTGGTGATATAACCACGGAGTAAAGTATAGATATGTTGTGTATTTATAACATTCTGGTCATTTCACTTATGAATTTTAAAGGATAGCAAGGAAATAAATAGTTTTTACTGTGCCTGCATTCTTCTTGTCGTCTATTTTATGGGCCATAGCATAGGTGGCTTACTTTTCTTTAAATATTTGATCACTTGTATATTATTCTCTGGTGTATTTTTTTATCTTGTATAGTTTTTAAGTTTTTCTAACCTCATTGGAACTATAATTCTGTATAATTATTCTTCATATTATTTATACCAATAAAGTATATTGACAGTCTGTCAATCGGATTGCTTACTCTGTAAAAGAGATTTATCTTACATTTTTGTCGCTTAAAAAATACCAGTGCAGAAATACACAACTGAAAGTTTTCTGCATGTTATTTCAAATTACAGTTTTAAAAAAGATGAAGTGACATGGGGCAACCAGCATAGAAACCTAAGCCCCCCTCTTGGTGGGAGAGTCGTTTAATATCAGTGCATTTATACATTTAACATGTACACAATTGACACTGATATTAGCATTTACTTGATATGAGGTTATTCTGTTGCTTATTACATTACAGTGAATTTTGGAGTTTGTTGAAGCTGAAAAACTTGTAATGGTAGGAAAAAACCCAATGTGAACCCCTTTAGTTCTCTGGATCTCTTTTGGGTTGGCCTGTGACTCAGCCACATATCCGAGGAAGTATCAGCACCAAATTCTTTTACTGGTTTTGGTTGTTCATCTGGTTCTGCGTGTCTCCATATTCTGCTTTCCCGTTAGGAATCAAAGCATGAAAAGACTTATTTTGTTACCCCTCTAACAATACAGTTGCCCAATTCAGGTATTTTATTTAGCTGTAGTTATTTGCAGTGTTGAAGTCTGATTTTACTGCTGTCATGCCATGTGTTCTGTATTGATACATGTTAAATTCCTCTTGCCATGGGAATTACTTTTAAGATCAGGAATGAGACAGCTTATCATCTTGGTTGTGACAATTATTTCTCAAGGGAACTTGAACTTTAATTTAGCTTCAAACATAAGGAGAGCATAAACAGCAGTTTGAATTTCCTGGCTAGAATTCACATTTCATGCTCACAGTGGAATATACTGTGGTTGCTGGCTGCCGAGCTTCAGCTTCATGTTGTTTGGACAGCAGGTAGTTTGCAAGGTGGTTGAATGTCTGACAGAAGATACACGTGCTAACGAAGCATGATTTCTTTTTATGTGACAGCATATGTATTAACGTAGATATACGCAACCATTAACTCCTCTCTTTTTGCATCTTCATAGATTGTCCCTATATTCCTTTGAGCGTTTGGCTTTTAGAGTTAGAACCTTTCAGATCTGCAAAAATCTGAATTATAAAATTTTATTAACATTACTTATAGAGACCAGTAAACACCAGTATATTTTCTTGGGGTTTTGTTGCTGTGCAAGAATGAGGAAATATTTCAAATTTTTAACTTTCTATGTTATTGGAATACACACACACACTCTCTCCTGATCTTAATATCCAATATGGAAAAATACGTAGAATATCTCTTTAAAAGTACAATTTGTCCATTAAAGGTATAATTTGGTACTTAAGGTTATAGTGGTACAGAACTAAAGCAGCTGTGTTCAATGCTTGTATCTAGACTTACAGCAAACTGTTTCGGCATACTGTAGAATAAGAAAATAATTTCTTTGCAAAACCATACTGTAGTACTCGTTATCCATTTGTCAACAAGCACGACAGTGGTATGAGCTGTTCTAAGATTCTTTGACCATCCAGATCTCTTTATTTGATATTCTAACCAGTATTGGTTCTGAGTTCAGTTGGTTCTGCTCATCTATGTGATCAGGATAGTATTTGCCCATGTCAGTTAACACAATTTCAAATAGAACTAAGGAAAAGCTCTTTTCCATTTCTTAGTTAATTTTTGTTGAGAAATGTCCAAGTTGTAGTATATTGGCGTTGCAAATTTATGAAATTTTGTAATAGCTGTCCTTATCTCAACTCAAAACCCATTTGTTGTTTTGGCAAACAGACAACTTCTTTCATTTTACAAAGGCAGCAGTTTGTTATTAGCTTTTGAATAAATATTATTATGATTTAATAGTAGCAGTTGCTCAATATTTAATAAATGTGTTCTGTCACATCTGCACATTTCATTTATTTCAATGGCAATCATTTATTGTCTATAATATTTTAAACTGCAAATGATCTAATTTTCAAAACTTGTTATCTTTTAAGTAGATAGAAAAATATTTCTGTACATCCCTCAATATTTTAGTTTTCAAGAACCTGATGTCCCATTTTGGGATGAATGCAAGAAAGCTTTTGTTTCCTTTTTGTTTGTTTTTTGTAGTGAGAAAGATCCAGTCCAGAGCAGGCAATATCATTAATTATTAATGATTAAGAGACTTAGTCAAGATATCGGAGACCAAGGTTCAAATTCATGCAGTCTCCAATATAGATCCTGTCCCAGGTAAGTGTCCTCCTCGTAGGCTATTAGTCCGTCTGATTTCTGTTGTTCCTTTTTGATAGATATATGACCTCTGTCTTTTAGTATCAAACATGAGATATCATCCTTACAAGAAATTTAATTGGAAATTCCTATGAAATAACTGTGTATTCCTCAAGAATATTTTCTGCTCAGATTTAGAATTCTTTTGACAGAAATGCTTAGAAAATTTTCAGCAAGCTCAAATGGGTTAGAAAATCACACACGTGTGCGCATGCGTGCACACACGCATGTGCAGAATCTTGTTTTAATAATTGGCTATGTTCTTACCTCCTTTTTGTGTTGCATTGGAAAACAGAAACTTAAGCTTCTTGAATGAATCTGTCAGCTCCATGCATGATTCGAGCATGTCAGCAAAAGAATCTTACTATGAGTTAGTTTTACTTGTATTTTTTTATCCCGTTTGTTAACGTTTGTGTAAAAGCACAGCTTTATGGAACTGGAGGGTGTTTTGTAAACTCGTGTCCTCTTTCATTGTGAGTGCAGTGGGTAGGAGCGAACTGCTTTTTCTTACTCTCTTTTGAGTGTGTCACATAGTTGTTGTCCTAAGTGCTTTGAAGAACTCTTTAAGTATTTAAGTACTATTCTTCTAAATCACTTTTTATCTCATTTTGTATATGTACCCCCTGGATTGCATGCCTCTTTTTCCGAACTCTTATGCAAAAAACCATTCTTAATCTTTCAGTGCAAGTCTGGTGTAGGTTTACTTAACTCTATTGTAATTAATGTGCACAATCCTAATTAATTTCTGTGAGTCTCTGCTACCGCCTTTATTTTATTCTACTTTTTTTCCAATGAAAGGGAAAAAAGTCAAAGTCTGTTGTGTCCCAGTGGAAAGACGACTAATCTGAAATAAAATTGCAGTCTCCTGTTTGTTACGTATACGTGTGGCAAGTGTTTGCACAAACAGTCAAGCCCCTGTTACACGTTTGGTTAGCTGTTTTACAGCCCTAGGCGTCTCATGCAACAGCATCTTCCTCTTTACATGTAGGAAGGTATTGTTTAAAACAGTGCTGTTAAATAGCTCTTCTTAACAAATATTAATTGTCTTTAGTTGATGTGCAGGTTGTGTTATTGATTCTGGGTGGCTCAATGCAGATTTTAAATATTTTATTTTATTCCTGAGATATATATCTGTACATCTTGATGTTTCTTGTTACAGAATATCTCTGTTGAAGAAAAAATGGATAAAAATGCTCATTTTTATATTTGTTTGATCATAGTTAATGGCAGAATACTAGTAAAATTCACAACAGAAATAGGGAATAAATAATTTGCAACCTGCTTAACCTTGAAAAAATGTGATTTCATTCACAGTAGAGGAAAAAAATAATCTAATTATACAATAGTTTAAGCAATTTCAACCTGACCTAGAATTTGTGTCTTTGGAAAATTGTACTGCGGTATCCAGAACTTGAGTGCTTAGGGAAAACTGCCTATAAACAATGTTTACTTCATAGAGATGCATTCAGAACATAAAGAGGTATTTGTCTATACAAGGTCACTGCTTGCTCATTTGTCTCATTCCTTCAGATTTGTTTCGTGAAGTGTGAGGACCGATTTAGAATAAGCTTAAGGGCCACAGACTCATAAATTGTACCTTGATCCCACGTCAGCAGTCCAGCGTGCTGCAGGTAACTTGCCCAATGCTTCAAAAACGGTGTGGATGGCTCTGTCTTCTGCCATTCACTGCAGTGATTCTGATATGCTTTAAACTATGGCTCATGCAACCTCTTGTAAGAGTTTAAACAGTCAAAAATAGTGCTGAATATGGCTACAGAAGGTACATAGAAGAGGGAAACAGCAACCCCAATTTATGTGATAGGTTAGATGACAATGAATGTATATATTTATTTTCGGTTTGTAGACGTTTACCTTCTATTAAATAATAATAATGTGTTTTAGCTGAGTGAGCAATGTTTACTAGACAGATTAGTCTTTATCATTCACTATGTAAATAGGCTGGAACAAGTATCTCAGGGTTTTTTTTTCAAATATTTGCTTTCATGAAAATTGAATTAACTTAATTTCCATTATTGGCCCTTAGCTGTGTTCCCTTTGCATGTGTATTCTAGCATGACATTAGTGTTTGTGGAAAGTGAGATTTTTCAAGAGAATATTATACAAATATAACTTTGAATTCTTAAAGGTTTATCCAAATAAGTCATTTCTTATACTTAGATTAGTCCAGTTGCTTAGCCTGAATAGCAAAGGTTTGAAGAGATTTGGTGACGTGCAATCATTTTTAATGGGTGAAAAAACAAAAAAGAGAAACCCCCTAGATTTTGTGTATTTAGGTTCAAGAAAATAATCAACAGAAATTCATTAAATGAAAGGAAGGCTGGTGCTTCAGTGTGTTTGTCTCAAATAGGGCAACTAAAGCATACCAAGTTAATTTTATTGTTCAGGCCAAGCAATAATGTCTTGTAATGTTATTTAGCAGTAATTAGAAAGATAACAAACCACTTGAACAAACTTCAGTTACTTAGAGGTACCAACACTCTGTATGAATAATGAAATGTGTCATGGTTTCTTCTTTCTCTTCTATTATTGGGGTGATTTATGTGGGTATAGAGTACAATAAAAAATTGCAGTCTGTGCTTGGAGTCCTGCTTTTATTTGTACAAATATTCCATCTTGAAATCAGTACAAGTCTGTGTACAGGAGCAGAATGTACTCATGTCAATGTAGCCTAAATTAGTCCTAGTACATCTAGAAATTATAATAGAAAACCAATAGGAAGATAAGATAGAATACGTAATGATATGCATCTTACAGGTCAGAGTATTTCTTCCTCTTTCTTATAAGTCAGGATATTAGATATGTGGTTGGAATCCCAGGCGGGATTGAATGATGAAATCAAATGTTTTAAGCAGAAATAATGCAGCAGCAAGAACTTTTTTTTAGTGAAAATTGTGAACAAGATATTTGTGTGGCCTGCAGAGGATGAGGAGAAAAAAAAATGTAAGACCTCTATCCAAAAGATGCAACACTGATGGGGTATCTCCTTTTTGTCTGAAAGTTGTATTTTACTATACTGCTAGATACAATCCAGGAATAAAAATCAAGAAATGCAATGAAAGCAAAATATAAATGATATTGCAAGAGACAAAAAAGAAATAACAGAGCCACCACAAAATAGAAGTCAGCATTATAGCACCATCCAAAAGCTCTTCCGTTGTAATATAAATTTGAGTGCCTTTTCTTGAAAAGCCTGGTCCAACGTGCTTGTCTAATGATTCGTTACTGCATTCAACACGGAGTGTACCCTTTCTGTCACATCAGTGTCCGTCATGTCAATGACGTATTCAGTTGTGCACCAACCCTCAGACACTCGGTGCAAATATTTTTACTGTACCATTTAGTAAAGTAAAACAAATTGTGCAGGGCCTCCTGTAAGGTCATGAGAGTTCCGAGTCTNGTTATACATTTTCAGCAGCATCCTGCCGCATCTTAAAAAAAAAAAAAAAAAAATCAGATACATATTTTAACATTTCTAATAATTAAATTTGTTGGTTTATAGTACATAGAATTCTTTTCAATTATAGATATTCCTTTCTTCTCTCACACTGAAAACTGTCTACACAGTAGGGCAATACCAAGAAATTATTTCCCAAGCAAAAATTTCTAGTTACTATGTTTAGTTTTCCTATTATCTTCAAAGTTTAAATTTATAAAAGCAAGGATGTGCAAGAGGGTGAGAGATACCTGTCTACTTCAACAAAACCTAATTGAAATAAGTATAATAAAAATACCGTATGAATTATTAGATATGGATTTTGATTGACTAATCCGCCTTTTAATCAGTCATTTTATTTTTGTGTACTGTGATGGCACCAATCAAAAAGAAAAAGGAGTTCTTTTCAAAGAATTAAAATCAAAATTGCTATCCTGTTCTCCTCTGCTGAGTAGAGATGATATTTTAATACTGAAGGTAGACGAAGGTAGATGTATAGAGAAAAATAATTAAAAAAATACACTTGATCATCTTCAAAGCATGTTTTTATGAGATTTTTTTAGTAGAGATGGAGCTCTTTTTCATTTCCTTCTTTATCTCCACCAATATACAACTCATTTAAGCCATCTTTCTGGGTCTGGGCATGCTACATAGAAGTAGTAGAGGAGACAAAAATCTCTGTTAGCTATATTGAACAAACATGCTATCCAAAAAGCACATTTGTTTGGCATAATTTTTGTCACAATATATGTCAATGCACTCTAACATATGAATTTATTTACCAAACGATGTTAATAACTATTAATGAACTTGTTCATTTTTACAGTAGTTAATTTAAAAGAAAAATGTATGATATGAACGGTTAATAATAGAAAGAATTTTGCCTGTGGATTTGTTCTCAGGGCTGATTGATATAAACTTATGTGTGTATATACACATCCAAACCTTATTTTTTTCTCCGGAGGGTTGTAAACAGTTTATATTTTAATTTCCTGATAGTTTCATGTTGGTTTTGGCTTATCCATAATTAAAATGCTAATTATGAAGGGAGCAGGTTGATTTTTATATTTAGTTCTACGTTATCTTGCTCTTAGTTTTAAATTTTAGTTGCAAAGTGATATAATCAGTTTATTACTTAAATGACTATTAGCTTTAGAATTATTTTATTTATGATTATCATTATCCTGAGTGAAATGTTTAATATGGATACATTAGAATGCTTAAAGAGAAACAAATTTATTAATAAAAATCAGAGGCATAACATTTTAAAATTAAAAGATGTTATAGAATTACTCAAGCTAGAATCTGGTTTGAGTTAGCAACCACGTCTTTATAGCCCTTCTGAAATTTTAATGGAAAGCCCTGAAAGATAGATAACCCTTGCCTTGCTATTTTCCATTTCAGTCACTGGGCTCAGAGATCATATTACTGTGTCTTGGAAAGATGAGTTCCGTAAAAATAGATTTTAGTGGATATTGCCATTATTTCAGTGATGAAGATGATATTGCTACTCCATAACATTTGAAATTAACTGTTTCCGTTTCTGCCATTGTGTAAAACAGTTCTGTTAAAGTGATCAGTCGGGCCTGGAGATGGAAAGAACTGAAGCTTAAAAGAAAGACTGGGACAGAGATCAAGCCTGTACCCTGAGCCTTTGTTAATGCATTTGGATATGAAGATAATAATACCGTGGACACATACAAAGAATAAAACCCCAGGGTATCTTTTCCTTTTTCCTGGCTATACTGAGAGATCCTAATAACAGGAAATAGATTGATTCTGTAGAGATCCAATGCAACTGGATCTTTTTGTAGGTTGGAACTGTTTTCCTTCTTGATGAATAATTTATGAAACCCTCTTCATTTTACTTTTTTTTTTTATTTGTCCCATTAGATCTTTCCCTTGTAGGAAAGATCTGAATGGAAGAACTATCCCTCTCCAAGTAATGAAGTAATCTAGTAATCTCTGGTCAGGTTTTTTGTTTGGTTTGGTTCTTTTTGGGGATTGTTTTTTTTTTAATAATAATGATGTAAGTAAGCAACTTTGGTATTTAGGTCAAACAGATGAAGTAGGTAAACTATTATAAATTGTGTAAATAAAGTTGAGCTCTTTCTATAACTGCCCTCAACTTAAACCATTGCCACAGTCCTTTGAAGTGAAGAGTCTCCCTTTTCTCTAAAGAAACTCTGTCTGCAGGATGCTACCGGGGAAATGCCTTTGTCATGGTTACAAAAGGATCGCGCTCTTTTGTGGTACCTAAGCAGGATCTGCTGGACGGCAAAAAAGGGCAAAGAATGTGGCAACACAGAGTCTGTGGCAGATAGGAATGTTTTGGAGAATATGCTCTCTATAAACTCTCACGTTGCCTCTAGTTCTTCATATGAACTGTGGAAAAATAAATATCCTGTTCTGAATTGTTATCTGAGCTTTGGCCTAACTGTCAAAGGACTGTTACAGTCCTGTTTTAAAATTTAATAAAGCTCACTGTGGGTTAACAAAGCATTTACTTCCAAGAAAATAAAAGTCAATGTCAGATGAAGGTTTTCATTAATAACAAATTTAAAATAAATATTTTTTGTAGTCTGAAGGGAAATATTTATGGATTTTGGATTCACAGTGTGTGTGAATAAAATGACTTCAGATACCCCAAGGCTCAGGTGGAACTGGAGTCACTTATGTAAAGCAAGAGTATGACAGAACACCTGATAAGAAATTTTGATTGAATAAGCTTGTAAAGGAGAAGGTGTATTAAGAATTTAAAACATTCTTAAACCATTGCTTTAATTAAAATGCAAAATAAGTATAGATTATACCATAGGATGCAGTATAGTCACAGATACTCAAAGGTAAAACTCAGCTACAATATTCCGGCAGGCTTCTCGTATTCCTTGACAGAAGATCTAAGGAGTCCATCTGAGTAAGCCAGTCATAAATATTTCACAGTACCCTGTCCTAGTTAACTGAAATTGTTTATTAGAGTATTGCTTTGACATTTAATAAGCTCATGATGTACGAATGATTTACTGACACAAAAAAAGATATCCCTAAATAGTAATTTTACACCAAATAATCTGTCTATACTACAGAAAAAAAAAAAAACAAACAGAATTCTTTTTTCATAGCTTTGTAGCTTACTGGGTGTTAAAACCTCTGGCTACCTGTAGTGTATTCTGTTGAAAGTGATTAGAAGTGATTCTAGAAACTTTTTCACGCTTCTGTGCGGTATTTTTGTATGCTATAACACTTGGTATTTTTCTTAAACACGTGATCTGAAAAAGTCAGTTTCAATTTAGCGGTTAATGGCTTGGTTTTCAAAAGTAATTGCAAGTCAATTTTGAAAAGTACGTTGTTTTAAAAACACTATCCTGCATGGCTTTTTGCCTGTCGCTCTTGTAAAAACACCCTTCAGGAGTCATTATATGTCAAATATTTCCTTTTGAGTTTTAGGATCCTCACAGTATTTTTTGTGTGTAACATGCAGAGTGTGCTGTGTGGACTCTGGCAATGAACCTATGTAGGATAAACAAATACAATATTATAAAGGGAGACGAAGAGCGGCGTGTGATGACTTTTGCAGGCTCTGAAGCCTCAAAGCAGGAGGCTGAAACTACTGATTCTCGTGGAGGTGGAGTAGAAGAGTGTGCAAACATGCCATTTCTGTGCCAGGGCAGGATAGCGAAGGTTAGTAACTCTACATTAAAAGTGTACATGTGTGACACAAATCTTCCATCTTCCTTTTCATTTAGTGACAGTGTAACAGTTATAAGTACTAATTCCAGGCGCAGTCCAGGGAAAAAAGGCAGTTAGGAGAAGGTGTCTATAAGTGGAGAAGTCAGTTGAACATCAGCTACAGAAAAGAGGGAGCAGTTGACTATGAGGTCAGAAATTTCCAGAAACAAAGTAGTTCAATAATTTTATAGGAGTGGAACTATTCATTTAACTAAACTTCAGAATCTCTTGGATACATTTGAGGCCCTACATGCTGCAAAAGGAAAGTAAAAGGGTGTGCAGGAAAAGTGTGTATCAGAGAGGCAAAAAGGAGTGGAAGGGAGAAGAAAAGGCTAACCTCATGTGGTAAAAATTGTGACATTGAGAAAGAATTATGAGGATGAAAAGTTGAAAGAAAGTAAAAAAACACATTTATGTTTTATGTAAAAAAAGGTTTCTTAGATAATAGATGTAATAGCCTCAGGCAACAAGAAGTTTCAAAATGAAAACCAAGATATTTTAGACCACTAAAATTAAAATGGTGACAGCCCTAGCAGATATGATATACTGCAAAGAAGTATTCTAGTCTTCTGAGTAAATCACTGGACAAGGACTATGAAAATCAGAATTTAATTTTTAGCACTCTCTGCTGTTACCTGGCTGTGAATATTAATGACTTTTTACTTCAAAATGGAAGCTATTGAAAAACCCAAGTGAATATTTAAAAACTAGATAATGAAACCAACACGAATATATAAGTTACTGGAATATTACAACTGAAGAAATATACGACCCAATGGATCAATTAAAGTACCCATGTTTCTTTGGCAAATAGTAAATTCCTCTCAGTGTTAGAGGAAATAAACGCAAAGTGGCTTGATTACAATATAGTGATGGAGTATGTTTTGATCTGGGAGGGTTCATTTAATTCTTATGCATCTCATGTCTTTGCTCTTTCATGCTGTTTGAGTAAAAAGAGGTTTGATGAGGTAGAATAAGCATTTTTGTTTATTAAGAAGGTTGATTTTTGAATGATTAAGTGCTTAACTTGAATATTGGTAACAAGCAGCCTTGGTGGCTTTCAAAAAGTACTTGATTCTTGATTTTATTTCATGGATTTTGTCATGCTCTTTAGTCATACACTGTCTAAATAAATAAACATTGTAATTAAAATAGCTTTTCTGATAGTCATCAACTTAATTGTGTAAATGAGCTCTTTTTTAGTATGTAGTTTTAGAAAAGAAAGAAAAAATAGAACAAGCAATAGAAAAGGGGAAAAAAAAGACAGAAGAAGAAGACATTAAAAGCAGGACAAAACCAGTAACTGTACTCCTTATTTTTTCAAAGGGTCTAACGTAGGACTATGCCAAGTTTCACTAGCACGGAGAGGTACTCTGAAGTATACATAAAACTGGGTTCCTGAAATGTTTCTGGCATTTTATTCGCACAGATCTATACTGAATACACCTGATTATCTTTCATTTGAAATAGGCACTTGGTTCCACTTCCTCTGAAAGTCTCTCCTAGAGGAAATTCAAGTCTGTTCTTACCAGTTATGATTACCTTTCACGTCACGGTAAGAGAAAGTCTATCATATTTAGCAATGCCAGTAATTTAGCAATACCAGTAATCTGTTATTTATGTGGGAGTGAGTTTTCACAGTGCTACTCTAGATGCCCGCACATATGTGTTAGCAGAGAAGCATGAAGTACATGGCACATCTGGTTTTATATGATTTATAGGTCTAAATGTATCTTGAAATATTTAAGTATGCTAAAAGTGCTTGAAATATCTAGCAGCTATTCCTTAGTTGTTCCTTTATTACTTTGCCCAATTAATGAAGGGCTATAAATTTTATATTCATTTAGAAATGCATTTGGCCTCTAACCATTATGATCTTTCATGATGTGATGGTGACATAAAATAAACACACTTGCTGGATGCCTGAACGATTTTAGAAATATTTATTACTTATGATAAAACTGTCTCCAAACTCTATAATGATACTATAAAAATTACAGTACTGAGAGAGAAAGGTCTTCGGTAGGAAGTGGTTTTGGGCTGATAGCAAGGCAGAAAAAAAAGCATGTGAATACAGGCTGAGTCTTGAAAATGAGAGATTGAAAGGGACAGAAAAGGAAGAAAAGAGAGAGAAAAGGAAAGATCATCTCTTCAGTACAAATTATGTTGATCTGAGGCTCATTAGCCAGGTATAGCTAGTTAAACAAGCTCTAAGGAGAATAATTGTTGAGACAAAACACAGGTAAATGTTGGTGGATTAGCATACAGTTATCGATGCTGACAGGCCAGTGTTTTCCAGGGAACATTTGTGTGAAGTTACGAACAGATGCTGAACAATATGGCACATCTGATTTCATGCTGTTAGTGCCAGTTGACCCCTGGCTTTCCGTGTGAGGTCAACAGATTCCTGACATTTCAGTCGGCAGGAACAGTGGACATGTAGGTTGATGGCTCAAATCAGGTGTGTGTCGAGAGTCTGATGCTTGTGGGTTTAAAATAAAATCTAAGGCTCAGTAGAGAACACTTGAAATGCTAGTTGTACAATTTTGCTTAGTATAAGAGATGTGTGGTATAACCTGTCGTAATTTATTCCTCTCTCAGTTTGATTATTCAGGGTTGGAACTATTATCGCAAGTTACTCTTCCCATTGAGAATTACAAAACAACTTGTAATGCACATTTTAGGAAAGGATATACAGAAATAAATTGCTAGAGTTAGCTAGCATTGCGTTTATTACCTGAAGCGCTATAAATTTGTTTTTTTTTAATTGCATAGGAAAAATAATTATTCATCCAAATAAAGATCCAATTTTCATTTGAAACTTAAATAACTGTTCTCTCTGTCCCAGTAGTTTACATGCTGATTTTTAACATTTAAATACTGTTGCTTAACCAAATCCATTGTGTTTTACAATCTAGCAGTTAGCAGAGACGTTTGTCTCTAGCTGCTTTCTCTCATGCGCTTTTGCTACAGCTATGGGGAAGGGGTTTAGGATAGTCAGCAGAGAACTGTTCAAAACCTCCATGGCCTTCGCTAAAACTAATATTTTGGGATAAATTACTTGATGACATATTTAGCACATGGCAGACCTAAGTTCAGCATCTTATCTCTGACAAGAGCAAACAGTGCCTGTGCAGGAAAGAATCTAGACCCGAGTAAGTGTATAGTAGTGCTCCCCCAGTGCTCTCCCGTGTCAGAGATGCAAGGTTCAGAGATGCTGAGTGATAGGCAATAGCATTGTTTTAAGGGACAGTAGATGGAGTTGGGGAAGAATGACAAAGGTTTAACGCCATCACCCGCAGTGGAATGGAAGGCAGACAAAATGTAGCTTTTTTGGATCCTGAACTATCAGGAAAAATAGAGGAGGAAAGGGAAAAATAACAGGCCTTGAAAAGTGGTGTAATTTATGTACTGGCAGGGAAAGAATGTCAAGAGGGTCAACCATCCCTCAGTGTTCCTCATCTCACTTACTCCTCCCTCCAGATAATGTACATAGGAGATGAATACCAAAGTTCATGCTTCAGTGAAGGTTTCAGCTGGCTCATAAATATGACTGTGGCTTTCTTTTGTAAAGTACCACACAACTTTTTGTCATAAGGTACAATATTATAATCAATATCAGGATGAAAATTTGTGTTTTTAAAGAATCAAATCATGTAATCCAAAACATGCTCTACCTGCATTTATAAAATCACAGGTTATGAAATTAAGTCTTTATCCAGCTCTATAAGAACCAGAACTGAACTCAGAATGTGGATCAGAAAACTACTTTTGATATTGAGAATCTAAAGAAAAGAGGAAACAGTTGCCGAAGATACTGCATTTCATTTCAGTTTTTCTAAAACTGTGACTGCGATCCTCAAGGTGGGTGTGGTCATCCCAGACTACCATACTCATAAGAGGAGACAAAGTATTCACGGGAAAGATCTGTTGGTTTGGACCACCTTCTTTCTTAATATGAACAATATGACTATATTTGATGGCAGTGTTTTAGGATAGCATTTTTGCTTTCTAATAACAATGGAATGCAACATTTTTAATTCTCAAGGACATTTTATGAGGCCTGTTATTGTTTACTTCTTTTGCCATAAAGTCTAGAATGTATTCAACTTCTATTGATTAAAAGAGCTTGCTGTTATTTTCTGAAGTGATGATCTTTTACACATAGATGCCATTAAAATGCTGTAGAAATTCTTTTTGCCTGAAAAAGCTAGATAGAAAATTTTATGAATTTTCTAACACATTAAAAAAAGCCCCATAGCAAAACAAAATAACCAAAAACCTAATAGAGATATAAACTAGAACAACATATCAAATAGCACAGGATATAAGCAAAAACATAAGCAAATACAGCAATTTTCCTGAGCATTTATTGGCAAAAAGAAGCCAATGTAATGAACATCTACTGCTGGACAATTTTATAGAAAATCTCCTTATTTATTATCTTTCAGAATATTCTTAGTACTGTTATAGGAAAAACCTACTTGTGATGGCACACGATGATAAAACTGGGTAAGACATTTGCTGTGTTGCAGAATGACTGCTTTGATCCTAGGCTTTCCTTAAAAAGGTAATTTACTCATACAGTGCTCCATGGCACTCAAGGACATACAGTATTTATTACACTATAAAGCAGCACAGAGAGGAAATGGCAGGAGTTACCTTCAAAACTGTGTTTGTTGTTAATATTGTGATATTTCAGTTATCCCTGTGAGATGGATGAAAAGACCTCTTGGGTTGTCAATCCAGTTATCCAAAGCAGCAACCCCTCGTGGAAGACAGGGGCCAGAAAACAGGCCACCAGGAGAATGGAAACCCTTGAGAAGTAAAGGAGGTAGTAGTCAAAGAGTCAGGCCACTGATGTTAACTTACACATTTTTTTTTTCTAATTTTAATAACATTTTATTTTTTTTGAAATAGACTAAACCAACGTTATTGCTGTAGGCAAAGTTTTGTTCAGACTTTGTCAACTAATCATATATTTAGCAAGCAAGGAAAGCTTGTATAATAGTAAAAGCCCGCAACTTATAAAGTGAATGAAATACCTGATGGTTTTACGCATACAGTGCGTGCTCCCTAAGTCTCCGTGTTTGCAGTACTGGTTCCTATGAAACAAAGACACTGATTGTGTATTATAGGGAATATATTTCTGTGTTTATAACTGTGGAACTGGTTGGCCAATTCCAAGGAGGATTCACAAAACCTAGGAAGTCCCTAAAATTTTTGTGAAAATAACGAGCTCTACAGACAAAAGAGACTCTATAAGTATCTCAAGTAAAGGGAAGGCTTTACTTGACAGATCTTACTTTAAAAGATGGGAAAGAATTCACTTTGGAGAGAGTCTTTCTATCTGTTTTACTGACATAGCTACTCAGACTCAGTAACTGGGTTTTTCTTGATTCTTTGGGAAAAAATCTGTTGAAAATATATTACAGCTTAGTCAATAAGCATGTTTGCTGAATGTATTTTCAATATAAGTAAGCATATAGATATACTAAATAATAAACAGATTATACAACACATTAATGCCATCTGAATATATCTGATACAGATTATTTGACCTCTTCTTGAAACAAGCTATAAGAATATCTGACATGAGGGGAACAAAAAAGTTTGTTTTGGACTGGGAAAACCTGCGTTCAGGAAGAGTTTCTGTCTAAAAAAGGGTGAAAAACTTGGATGTGTTAACAAACATTAATTGTTAAACATGTTTACACAGATGTATAAATAAAAAAACTAATTAGGTAATAGAAAAGGATACACATGGGACAACAAAATTTTTAGTATAAATTTTTTATAACAGATGATTTTGTGCCTGCAGATTTTATTTATGATAATAATTTTAAAAAGTGTGATGCAGTATTATTGTTTTGGATATACATTGAGTATTTGCTAGAAAGGGCAAAACTATTTTCTCTCCTTAGCTGTAGAGCTACTGTATCGTATACTTTCTGTTGCCAGCTTTATTTTGCCAAGATTACCATGGCACTGCTCTAGTACCTAATTGTGTGAAAAATATAACTTGAATGCAAACGTGAGGAAAAAGAATCATGAGTAAGGCCTATGTATCAGTAGCAACAATACACCCGGGGGGGCATTTTAGGTGTTGGGTACCATTTTGCCATTCTAGATTAACCTTGGTTGACTTTTGTATCTTGGGTGTTGCATCATATTCTAGGTGTTTGTTGGTGGCTTTTTGTTTCTTGAAGGTCCCGTATCATGTATCAGTGATGATGTCTTGTATATTCATGAGTGCTTTACATAGTGTTAAATGCCTATCCTCAGCATCTTGGGTTTTTAAATTTGTTTTCTGTTTTATGAGTCTTTAATATAAGCGGTTTCAAGATTCTTTCTGTAACACTTTTATAGTTTACTGAAAACTGAAGGAAACAAGTGATTCCAGGTCTTGAGGCACTTGGACATGGAAAACTCCTCATATAGTAAGATTTTATAGCCACAGGAGCTGTCAGGCCTTAGTTGCTGGCAAAAGATGTATCCGATATATAAACCTGTTACACTACTACTATCAACATGATAAAGAAAAATTCATTTATGTCTTTTGTAAAATTGAGCAAGAGAAGAGCTGCACACTAAGAAGTCATAGATTCATGCAGTCTCATAGCTTTGGAATAATTCAGCTTGGAGAAGAGCTGCACACTAAGAAGTCATAGATTCATGCAGTCTCATAGCTTTGGAATAATTCAGCTTGGAAGGCACCTCCCGGTGTTATTTGGTCTGACCCCAATCGAAGCTGGGCCGAGTTTTAGGGACTTCTGCCGTCTGGTCTGGCTGGTGCGTGTTGCATTCCTCGGGGAGTGATGCATTGCTGCAGCCCCTTGGGAGGCAGCAGGTCTCTCCTCTTTGTATGTGACTAATCCTTTTAGCCTGTGATATATCCACAGAACATGACCCGATTGATCCCTTCTGCCCTTTATAGACTCTTTCTGCGCGTGAGAAGAAGGTAATTGCTGCCTTCAAGGAAACACTGAAATTATTACTGAGTAATTACAGCCTGGTCCCTTCCTAACGCTGTTCCGCTGTTCTTGCCCCGTGGAAGCAGCTGGCCAAAACTGAGTCTAAATATCTAGACAGATTCCCACCTGCAAGAACAGAGTCTGCAATATTCATTTCAACAGACTTCACAATGATCTTAATAGGAAGAGTATGCATCGTCAAGGAAGGACTTTCTGTAGCCTTTCTCCTTGTGAAGTTTCTAACAGCTTAGGAGAGCTTTTTGTTAACAGAAGTAGTTTGGCACTTTTGACCGTATACTTTAGTAACACATTATGAGGATACATGAGCATGGGGATGAAAAAATCCTTTGTAGTAATGGGAAAATTGATGCATGTTCCACAGGCTATTTTTCTTACTTCTTTTTTTTTTTTTTTTTTGCCTAACTAGTTATGTCTGGGATCGGAGGACATTGCAAATCAGTGATTTGAGGCACTCTTCTTGTAGAGCCCTTTAACACTCTGATCAAATAAATTCCCGTGCACCAGAAGAACGCAAATAATCTGCTTGGTAGAAAAAACTAGGTTTGCTCAGGTGGTTTTAAAATTTACTAGAGCGTCCTCTTGTGGAATAGTTGTACTTAGCAATACAAAAGTGTTAAAAAAACCCCAAACAGTATATTATTAATCAGGCAAAACTGTTCTTAATTAAAATCACTCAGTGTTTACTGTTTATATTTGTCACTTTCTTTATGTTGAGGTGAAACAATGACAGGTACCTTTGCTGTCTCTATATCAGATTTAGTTTTTAGACTATGGATTATGACATACCTTGTCCTTAAATTGTCAGTTGCCTAAAGCTATATTGCAAAATATTTGTTAATTTTCCTAATGGAAGAAGGAAAATTTTTCAATAAGGAAAATATATTTTCCCATTGTACAGGGAGAAAGTTGTATATTTAATGCCATTTACACAAGCACTAGAGAATGTAAAATACATTGTACAGTTATCATGGGGAAGGTTTGATTATCAAATCAGATCAGATAATCTCCTTGTTTCAAAATAAATTCATATAGACAATAAAAAACAGAAAATCTCAGTGAACAGTGGGAAAACATTTGTCCCCAAAATAGCTGTTCCATTTCTCACCTCATTTCTGATCCCTAAAGGGAAACTTGCAAAATATCCTCAGCAAATAAATCTTGGAACTAAAACTAGCAGGACCAAAAGATACTGCAAGAATGACTGCAGAGGAAATACAGGGTTTATGACACATTATAATTTTCCTCACACCTCTCTCTCAGATCACCCTTAATTTTTCATAGGTAATAACTACCTTTTCTCTCTCTTGCTGTTCTTCCAAAGCTAATGACTTATTCCCTTGCTAATATCTCTTCCGCTCCACGGGTGCTAACCATACTTGTCTCTCACATTATCTAGCAGATTAACATAATTACATTAGAGTCAAAGCAATTGTACTCAATTTATATTTGCTTCTGTTTCAGTAAAAGTTCAGTTCAGTGTGAGAGTTTACCCCTTTTTAACTGTACCAGTTGGTCTAATAAGTGTCTAATATTACATTTTCCTGCATCTTTGCCTTCTGCTTTCCAGCTGATTACTTCTGATATTCTTCATACGTCATGGGAGAAAGGTGGTGAGAAGATGCTCTACACTTGCATGTGGTCTATGTAAATCTTCATTGATCCTGCCAAATTATCAGTATGTGAACACAAGATAAGGGACGTGGTAGCAATACTGGCTTGTGAAATTCATGTCCAAACTTTGTGTCCATCATCCTTTTAGCCATTGCAGTTGAATTTTTGTATCAATAAATGACTGAAATAACCCAGTAAAAAGGAAAAAAGCAGCCCAGCCAGTGACGCAGTTCACAGGGCACCATGGCTGATAGAGGTGACCCGTGGCTGGGGGGTGCAGATGAACAGCAGGAAAGTTACCACTTCAGGCTGCTTTGAACCTGGTTCTGGCTGAACTGCAAACAACCGATTTTCCTCTGAGGATTACTGGCAGTAAGATCTAGGAAAGACAGATTTGTAAGAAGCGGTGTCACTTTTATAAGAACAGATTTATGCTTTTACTTTGGGTTTCACTTCAAGTTGGTCACAGGAGCAGAAGTCCCCCTATGTTGTTTCTATTCTGTCTCACTCGATGAAAAAAGTTAGCCTTATGTTCCAGCACATAAACAAACGCTGTTTAATTTGCAGTCTTCTTATATTAAAAATAATTTAGTTAAATGAATAAGTTTGATTTTGTATTTTTGTGTATTGTTTTTCACACTGTGCCATGACTTGATGTGCTCGTTTCTCCTTCCTTGTGAGCAAGACTATCTACCTTTATTTAGTTTAAAGCGAGAAAACGCAAAGATTAATGAGATGGCAGTAAAAGAATGGAAAGTTGAGGCTGTCAGAAGACTAGAAGGGCATTTGGAAGGTGTCTGCAAGGAATGCGGGAATAAAGATCTATTACACAATCGAATTAACCAGAAACCTCAACGAGTTGTGGGCTTGTCTCTGCTGCTATGGAAACTGTTTTCTGGGTACTCACAGAATCAGTGCACTGAAGTGATTGCAAGCAGGGAAGGACGTGAAACACAGCGTGAAACTTCTTTTTGAAATACTGATAAATGTCTGGGCAGATAAAAATGGGTTTCAGTAAATGAGGAATACCTTCTAAAACATTTTGAGCTTTTAATAAGCTTTTCTTGCTCACCACTGAAACAAAAATAAACTTTACATTACTTTTAAGAACCATCCAGTAGTCTGGCACTGAGAATGCCATTGTGGGATGTAGAAAACTAAGCTCAAAGAAGGTAATGTAGCAGCTTGACTGTGTTTGACCATGCATTCCAGTATTTCTGAAGAAATCATTCTAAATTAGAAGTCGTCACAGCTGATGTATTTTCCAGTAATCATGGGGAGGTATCTTGTGAATTAGTAATTTCATTGGAAAAGATCATTGCTTGAAAATTTTGCAGTTACCCAAATAATGACAAATAATGTATCTGAGTTAATGGGATGCACTTCTTGGGATTACATCAATGGAACATAGCATTCAATTTCACAAATATTTTTTTTTTGGTGAGAATTTGTCATTGTTTTCTTCAGTTTCAACAACAGAAAAGCTCCCTATAGGGAATCCTCAGCTTTGAAATGATCCCTGATTATTTTTTGTTGTAATGAGATATCCTGCATGTAAAATCGCTTACAGTGTTTAGTTGCTGCTTTGTGAATTACCTCTTTGTAGTCTATCCTGGTAGTGGAAATGGTTCTCAGTTCAGGACCTGCTAATGGCTGTATGCACTCAAACAAAAAGACATTCCCCAAATGTATCTTAAAAAACAAATGAAACTGTACTTTCTTTCATGACAGTGAACTACAGGCAAGGCTAAAATACTTTGTTCACTGTCAAGGCATATGTCCAAAATGCATATCTAAATTGGCATAAAGGTGAAGAAACTGCCTTGATAAGTATTATTTACTCATCAAGTGTTCGTTTGGATATGTGAACACAGGCCTGCAAAAATGACTGCTCCAGCTCTCCTCTTATGTTCTCTTACCACGGTACTTGGTTCCTTGGTCTCGTCATGGCATCCAAGGAGCACCGGCAGTTGGGATGTGGAAGCAGTGTCAGCACTCCCTGCCAGCTGCTGTGGGTTATTGTGTCAGGGGACTTTTCTCTCAAGACTGCTGCCCTGAGGCTGCATGGAGCCATGGCTTCGCAGATACTTGTAAACCGCTGTTGTTCTCTTATTTTTAAAACAAGGAATAAAGTAGCTTCTGCATTGTACCCCAGTGCCAGGACAGGAAATTTGCAGCAGCAATACCATTGTCAAATATTCTCGTCTCTCCCACTACACATTTCTGTCCCTGCAACACAACAGACGAGCTGTTCTTCTGATGCCAATATTTGGTGGGGTTTTTTTGCACTGGGGCACAGAATTAGGAAATGTAAGGAAATATAAGGAAAATTAAATCTTGTAATTTTTGTATGCATATAAATTATTTTTTATATATGTATGTTTTTTTTTTTTTTTCTCCTGCTTGTTCATTTTCCCCTTGGAAAAGAGCTGGGAGAGAAAAAATAGAAGGTACTGGACCAGCAGCTGCTGCTGCTGGAGATTTCATGTTGCGAGACCACATCTTGAGCCAGTGTTAAGTCAGTGCCGCAAGCAGCCACCACTGCCTGGGCTGCCCGCTACCGCAGGTATCTCCTGGCTGTCGTGCTTTCCCCTTCCACTCTCTCCCATGGGATTTTTGTAGAGTCTGACAGACCTTGACGGGTGTTTTTTTGTGCTCCCTGATTCAAGTAATAACATGGAATTGCGGGTAGATGACAGGGTTTGTCCGTGACTGTCACACTTACATGAAAAGATCTCATGATTACAGTGAGTGCTTGTATGGTGGGGTAAAATAAGCTATTTCAAACTTAATAAAATCTTTGCAGAAAGGCCTCAACTCTTATTCATACCCTACATCAGTTTTACAAACCCCAGAATCTTACTTTTGGCAATACTGAATAGCCAGTTTGCATCTCCTGTAAGAGGTATTAAGTTATATCATTTGCAAGTTAATAAGGAAAGAGTGCACATTTAGAAGGTCAGAATTTAGCACCATGTATTTCATTAGGCATCTCACCTTCCCTATGGTATGAACTCGGGAACGCTTGCCAAAGAAGTGATAACTTTACTGTAGACAAATAAGGAAAAATCAAATGCACCACGACTCCGGTTATCTCACTTCTGGGTATGAGAAACATTAACATAATATTGTTTTTATTATCTGCTTTAGATCTGAAGTAGTAGAGATTTAAACAAATATTGAGATAACTGCATTGCAGTTGGAACTAGATAGGACAGGCCTGCTAAGATATTCTGAAAAATGGTAATATATTATTAGATCTCTTTGGTATTCAGTTGCAAATGATGAAAGATACCAGTAGCATAAACTGTTACTGGGATACAGTATGGTAGTTTGAGTGTGATAGATAAAACAATTTCTAAACCAAAGTCAGTTCTAATTGTGCCAAAAACCTTCAGCGGTTAAATAGATATCATATATGTAGTGTATAACTTAGTTTTGCCAAATATTATTTCTGTAAAAGCATATGAGTTATGCTGCTAGGAAAAAAATGCATTTAATATATGGACTGAACATTCATATCACTTAANATATCATATATGTAGTGTATAACTCTGTTTTGCCATACACTATTTCTGTAAAAGCGTATATGAGTTATGCTGCTAGGAAAAAAATGCATTTAATGTATGGACTGAACATTCATATCACTTAACACACAGGATCTAAAAATGAAATAGAGTACTTTCTGATGTATTAAACTCAGCTACTCGTGCCACAGGTACTTGGTAGATAAGAAAGTACTGAGGGAAAAATAAATAGCTGCTTGTGCTCTGCTAGCAGTAAGGTTTCAAAGCTATCATGTTACTACCGCGTAGTTTCCTTTTTCAGTCTAGTGTGTGAAATTAAACAGTTCATTTGCAACTCTGAACACCATTTTGGGACACTTATTTTGCTTTGTAAGGGGCAGTATTCCTTTTTATGGGATGCAGTGTTAAGAAGTCTCATCTACATCCTTCTATTCACCCAGGCATGCCCACCTTATTTCACTTGAAATTAACCCTTTGTGAAAAAAATGGTAATTAAAAAAAAAAAAAAAGGATGCTCTGTTTCCCTCCTAACAGCAAGGAATTATAAGTCGGCAAAGGAAGTGAGCGGGGTGGGTATGGGTCTCTCTTCAGAGGCCTTCCTTCAGTTTGGCACTACCCCGAGGTGGAATCTCTGCAGTGGGATCTGTAACTTCCTATAAACGAACGTGCTTGTGTTCAGAAGTCTGTATGGGCTCAGTAGTGTAAGAAACAGGAATCTGTGCGAAGCAATGGAACATGCGGGTTTTAGGCAGTAATTGATAGAGACAGAACATGAACAGAAATCGCTTCAGAAACTAAAAACGATTCAATGATATAGCACGGATTGAAAATTATTTACTTTAGATTTTTTTGTATAACACTGCATTTCCATATGCCAAATGTTTCCCCACAGACATATGTAATGTTATCAATAACAGATTAGTGACTTCTTTATACATGCTGGTAATAGGATATATTTCTTCGAGTGCTGCAATGCAATCTTCATGTAGATTTATGAACTGTGCTTTTGTGCTTTCTGAAAGCTTCACAAAAATCTATACTGAATTAAAGAATGTATTCTGAAACTTTCTGTGGTATTTACCACAGAATTTACTCCATACAATTACCATATAATTTACTCCGATGTCTTTCACAGAATTTTTTATCTTTTATAGTATTAGAATTCAGTACTATATCCAAGCTCTAAATGTAGCGAAGTTGGAAGATCAAAAGAAAGGGACTTTAACCTAAATGTTTTATTTGAAATTCTTTTACTAAGTCCAGTGGGAACTTTGCTTCAGTAAACAGTGAAAAGGATGGTAAGATTTGATCCTAAAATTTTTGAATAACTGGATATAAGGAAATAGGATGTATCTTGGCATACCCTAAGATGTGAGAATTTAATTTTTTAAATGATTTTGCTGTAACAGTTTTTCAGCATATGCAATTTATGCAGCAATTATCTAATAATGTTGGTGAATTAACTCATAATTAAACAGCCATTAATAGTGATGCAAGGAATGGCAAAATAATAAGTGTCTTACAGAGAAGTAATACGGTCCTTTCCCTCACAGTGCTCTGTGGCTACTTCTTTGGATGCAGAAATATCTAACATTTTCAGTGCTTTTTGACTGTTTGGCAGGCTATGTCCGTGTTCAGCTAGAAGCGTTTACTGTGATTCATTCAAAATTGTACTCTTAAAATCCCTAAAACTTAATAACTTACATGAATTAAAAGAATTTTCAGTTAGTCATATGCTGTGCCTAAACAGCAGCTGATTCAAAAATACTGTATGTCATTTGCTCAGTGGCTATACGCTGTATATTTGAGTATTACTCATTTTTCTTTACTCTGGTTGACCCTTTGTCCACTAGCATTTAAACCATTACATGAAAGTAAGGATTAAAGTTAAAAAGTGGGAAGTGTTTGCTGTAATTTACAGGCCATTGAATTTTTTTGAGTGCATTAACCTCTGTGTGAGCTCTTTGTGGACTTCCTTCGTCAACATCCTTGAACTATTGATAATTTTTCTCAACGGTCACAAAGCACTCAAGAATATGAATCAAAATCTAGCAGGATGTGAAATCCAACAGGGTAAGATGTCCTCATATCCCGTTAAAATCTAACTATTATTTTTATTTTGCTGTAGCTTTGAAAAAGTTCTTGTCCAATGACAATTTTTGGTTTTATTGTCCTTTCAGAATGATTAAATCTTCACTAAGTAGATTAAAAATTATGACAGGTTATAAATTGCTCATAAAACCAACCGTATGACAATTTATAAATCTCTTTGTATATGCCACTGCATATATACGCTCAAATACTTATTTACTTATACCTAAACTAATAAAGTGGAAGGCTTAATTATAGTGTCCAAATTAATAGTCTCCCTGCACAGCTCCATAGGTATATTAGCACAGTTGAGAGCTAAGGACAGAGCCAGCACAGAACCTCCTCAAATGTCTGTTTGGGCATTGTTTATTACCGGATTCTGAGACATCGTTCTGTCGAAGTGAATAATAGCAGCATGTTTGTTTTTCAGTGTAATGGCTACTAGACAAAAGGTTTGGGATTGTCTGGATTTTGATGCGGAGTGAAACGATGTGCTACTTGGTCATATGATGTTGCTTGTCAGTGTCGCTCTGTAGCTCCTCTTGTGTTTTGTCCCTGAGTATTCCTGTGGTACTGATGGTTTGGCCAGTTTTCCACCAGTTTTACAGTTCACTCATCCAGACCACACGTCCTTTGTTTGGCTACCAGGATATAGTGGAAGACTGTATGCAAAAGCTTTACTAAGGTCAAGATAAATGACATCTCCTCTCCCTTCCATCTACAGAACCGGTCATTTGATTAGAGAAACAGTTACTTTAATCTGTTTTGATTTGCCAAAAATCACCTTTTCGTCCTCTTTGTCCTTTAGCTGGAATATTAAATAATATCAGCTACAAATGAGTTTAACATAATATATTTAGAGTATTAAAACTACAATTTGAGATTAAATCTTTCAACAGAGAAAACACTGCTTTGCAAAGGAATAAATTGTGCTTACTGTTAGCTTTTGACGTTTTAATAAGTTACATTTAAATTTCCCCTCCACAGGAGCTGGGATTGGAGGAATAGATTACAAATAAATGAGAAGTAAAGTAATATGTTAATTATTAATGCCCCTGTGCTGCCTGGTAATTATTAGATTAATAGAGTAGCCTCAGGGAAGCTCCTTGGTATTAAGATTTGAACTGAGTTTAGGGAGAATAACTTAGTGGGCCCTTGACCATCTGCACCTGAACTGAAATGAATTACCAGATATACAGTAGATGAACAGCCACATTTTCCTATAGAGGTTAAATTATTTTTTAAGCAATAAACAGAATAAAACTTTAAAGTGAGTTATATATCACATGATATATTCCATATACTAGTAAAGTATATAGGAACTCAAAGCATTTGTATCTTGTGTTCAAAGCACAAAGAAATTCAGGCAAATGAGTCTCCTGATCTCCTGAAACAGGAAAAATCAGCTACAGTCTAAGAAAGTTCTACCTCTGGAAACATTTCAGTAATAATTTTTAGAGCACTTTGGATGTCTCTGGAATGGTTGTACTTTGGATAAATTAAAGATTAGTCAACCATTCACAAAAGCCCCTCAAGTAAATGACTGGTCTTTGTCTTTTTACTTTGAAAGTATCAGCAATACTGGTTACAGTGAGAGACAGAAATCTCACGACAGGCCATTCTAGTGAAAAAAATAGGGATGCTTATCTGTCTGTTTTTTTTTTTTTTTTCCAAGAGCCATATATTAAATTTTAGCACTGAAGGAAAATGCTTTTCAACTCTGATCGTAAGGTTTTCTGCCACTGATATGAACAAAATATTTATTTTCTTTAAATTTAATTGAGCACGTTTAGATATAAAAAGAACATAAAATTTACATAAAACAAACTGGGGAGAACAACAGTTTTATGGGCAAAAGGTCAAGAAAAAAAGTAAATGCAACTGATACAGTGTTCGTATTTGTTATGAGTTGAAATTTTAGCTTGTGGTCACTTATTTTTATAACATCACAATGTGAAATGTAGCCCTAAAAGATACAGGACATTAGATATGAGTTAATCATAAAAGAAAGCATAAAATACCTCTATATCTTTGAAATATTTGCCTTTTTAAGAGCCTTAGCTAGTTTAGACTCCTTCAGTGAGCAATGTAAATAACTGTCTGTGCATTGTTTCTGCACCTATGTTTTTGCAGATGATCTTCTTTTCAGACAAAGATTTGTTTCGGTACAATATTAACTGTGTTGGTTTATTGCTAGTATTTAATAAGGTACAACATAAAACCAAAATTAGAAAAAGTGTTTCTTGTTTTAAAAGAAGTCACTATGTTTAACGGCTTGCGTAGCAGAAAAACTTGACAATATAAGCCAAAATTGTCTTATATGAAGCTATAAATATATTTTAAAATTTGACCATTATCTGCTGAGATATTAACACACTTCAAAAGTAATCCTGTTTCAGGGCAGTATTACAGTGATGCAAAACTCTGTTACTAGAGATGCAGTGAGCTGGTAAGATGGTGGCACATTCAATAAAGCTGCTAGAGAAATCAATTTATATTTCATGGTCTCAATTTCAGAAACACATAGCCTAAACTGTGTTATTTAAGCATCATATTAGCTGTATGCCCTCGTGGTTTCATTATGTAGCAGTCGTTATCTTTACAGAGTGGGGTGTGTGGGATAGTAGTAACGCAGCGGTGAATTCACTGGGAGGAGGGATCACTAAAGCTTGGCGAGCGTTGCCAGATACAGGTCCCGCTCGCAGGGTGACAGGGCTGGGAGATCGGCCGTGCTGCTCCACGCCGCTTCCCCGCTCGTATTGCCCGTGAGTGCATCTGCATCTGCCCTGCGTTATTTTTAGACTAGTCTGCATTCATGCACGTCTTGTGGTGTTCGTTAACAGAGGATGTAAGTGGTGGTAGGATAATTTAGAACAGTCTGGGGGGAGGGAGGAAATATCAGGATGGATTCATCCCTAGGGTAGAGGAAGAAAGTTCACAGAACGGTTTGGAGTAGACTCCAGTGATGCTCCAAATCGTAAATCTTACCCTTGTGGAAAACATCATTATGGTGGCATTTTCTTATAAATACAAAAAAAAAAAAATATCCTGTCAATCGGCATGGTGTCTTTGTCATCACAGTAAATCACCTCTTTCCCCTGCTTTCCCTTACCTCTCCTGCTGCTGGGGTGTGGAAGGGACGCCCGAGGGTCAGTATTTATGTGTTTGTAGGAGATCTAACTTTGCTATAACCCTTCCATCTGATCGCAGTAGAAGTGGCTTGTCCTAGATCTTCCAGTCAGTCTTAGGGACAACCTCCCTCTCTCCTTGTCTCTCCTGGACTTTTTCCTTCTTGGAATGAGTAACCTTTCTCTTTCCCCTTCATAGTTGAGGGCAACGGTCTGAGAGGAACAAGACAGACTACAAGGAGAGGGAACAAAGTGTAACTGTTGAGCAGGAGAGCAAAGGCATCTTTGAAGATTTCTGAAGATTTTTGTCATGCCCCAAAATCCCATAGAGACCTCAGAGTTCCTGCATTCCCACAGACTCCTGTTTTTTCTCCATTGGTTTCACCACCCTGGCATAACTCCTGTATCCTCTTTTCTCTGATAACAACTGCATTTCAAAGCTGCAAAGATGATAGTGCTTTAGTCCTTTCTATATTTCCTAATGGGGATTCTTATTAAGGACTATTTAAAGTATTTTAAAGGTTATTAAAATGTTAAGACAATTGTTCCTTTTATATTTTGTGCCATAAAAGGCTATTATAATGGATCACTCTTTCCCCTGCTTTCAGAGCGAGGAGTTCACTGTTTTCTGTCTTTAAAGAAAAATACCTCATTTTCAGTAACTTGTACAAAGCCACCAATTCCACACATATCTATAAGTTTTTTGGTCAGAGCTCCATCTGGAAAAGAGAAGCAACCACAGTCTTTGCCAATGAGTTGTGGAAAATATCATTGCCTGTTTCAATTGTGACCAAAAGAAGTAAATAAATAAAATGACATACTAGAGAGATTGAAACTTAATTGTACCAAAAAAAGTAAAAATGGAAGGCTGTGATCTGAAAACACTAAATAAATTATAATCAATTATACCAGTAAAATTCTAGTTCGTAGCTTTCTTTTCCAACTGGAATTGCAAAATGAAGTAACATTTCCAATTAGTATTGTTTAAAGAAAAAACGTCACTCCGTAAAAGTATATAAAAAGAAAAAAAAATGTGAGGGCTAGAACTCAATTACATTTGATTATTATAAATGTATATACAAAATATTAAAACCTATTATATTTGAGTCTTTCTTATATAAATATATAAAAGCCATCCTGTCCCTTTATCTTGGCAAATGCTACACTGGCACACAATTGTGATGCAAATGGTAGGGGGAAAAAAAAGCCACTTGCAGTCTAACTGGATCTGAAAGTATCAAATCTTGTCCTAAATAAGACCCTTTCCTCTTCCTTATGGGTTTCTCTATCACTAATCCCAAAAGTGAAACTCATTAGTTAAACTGCTATGCTATTTTAATGCCAAGTCAATCATGCAGTTAATGCTAGTCACCCTGGCCAGAAGACAGAAAGTGTAATCCACTAGAAAACTATTTAATCTACTATAGAAGTTTTATGATAGTTATTCAGATGACATCAAATATACAAATATGTTAAATGGAAAACAGTGGTTAGGCTGTAGTAGTGTAGGTTATTGCCATCCAGTTTACCAATCCAAGAACTGAGTAGAGATTTGTGCAATAAAACCATGAACAATAAGGAAATATTCATATTGTTAAAGTTGCTTCAGCGTGGAACAGATGGCCCAGGTTTTTATCAGCTCTGCGGTTTCGATCATTAGTTTAACTGCAGTAATATGATGCTGTTTGTACAGTGCCAAGGCAGTTCACAATGTTACTCCTGGGTTAACCACACTTGTTCAAATAAAGAAAAAAAATAATAGTTTTGTGCTTCTGTTTTTATAATGGAGACTATACTAGCGGCTGATGCAATTACTACATCGAGCACCTAAGAGAAATATTAAAAGCAAATTGCAGAATAAGATCTGGTTTGGATTTCAGGTAGAATAAAAGCATCTTCTGCTCAGAGCAGAGAACAAATGAATAGAAAAACACATACACAGTTTTGGATGACCCTAATTTAATTCTTTTTGCCACAAAACAGCTCTTGAATACAGCAATCAATTTGCAGTATCACTCTACAGAGATTCACGTGGCTACTAAAAAGATAAGACAAAATATTTGGTACCTGCATGATACTAGTCATTGAACTGAATAAACCCAGGAAGGTAACAGCATATACAAGTTATGATACGAACTAGGTTCTATGGTATTGTATAGAGATGAATGGAAGCAATATGAACGTTTCAGTCTCTATGCATACTTGAACTGCACTAAAGATTGATGTAGGAGGAATATTTGCTATATCATTACAAAAGAAATATATCTTAAATTAGACGGGTTTAGACATTAAAGTCATGTAAATGTATCAGTCACTTAGAAATTCTCTTTAAATGCTGACTATTCTGTATTCTTAAGGGAGAATATACATTGTAGTGTTGCTTTAAGCAGAAATTCTCTATAATATTTCAAGGCAACACTGGTGGTGTTAGACTGGTTGAAAAATTTTGAATGAGACCTTCTATTAAATTACCCGATAATCTAGGTTTCATCAGGGTTTTTTGTGCGTGTGTGTGAAAAATGTTTTTGAAGAAATGCATATTGACAACTTAATCATGTTGAATTTCTAAATTCTAAATTTCCAAACTATATGGAATCAAATGGTCCTAAGTGCCCATTAGGGCAGCTACTAGAGAACTCAGCTGGGATGTGCTAGACAATCGTTCTAATGCTTTTGTCCACAGGGTGTGGAGCGTGGGTCTGTGTCCCCCCCGCTCCAGCATTGCTGCTGTGGTACACAGCTAAAGAGCAGTGTGCAGAGATTCCGCGTTAAGTTGGTGGCATACAGATGGTGCAGCTCAACAGTTTTTACTGAACGCCTGGAAAATCTATATATCAGTTTGCACAAAATTCACCTATCTTTCGCCCAAGTCTGTAACAAATCTGGTTGTTGGTTGTGGATCTCTATTTTAAATGTTGAGTAGAAAAGATTTCTCAAAGTTGGGTTTCCATTTAGGCTGATTCACATCACCTCTAGATCGTTCAATTTTATTCTCATGTATAAAGTTTACACAGCCTGTTCTCTGGTAGTTTATTACATACAGAGCTGGAAATAAAATTAATTTTGTGCAAGTCTTTCCTATTTCATCATTTTAATATTGTGAATTGGAAATGTGCTGCATATAGTAATTATTTATAACTAGTATTATATTTCTCATCAAAACTGATGCTCTAGAACCATATAAATCCTAGGAAGAAAGATATATTTAACCCAGTCTGTAAACTGCAAAGATAAGGTTACACTGGATGAATTAACACAAAATTGTCCTTTTGTTTGTCATGAACGCTTTCTTTAGACTCTAGTGTCAGATTTGGTATGCTAAGTGAGTGAATAAAAATCTTACTTCATTAAGCCCTGGCTATTATCTTTAAAGGGGGCATACCTTCAGAGTAACTTGAAATTATTTCAGGTAATGGCTAGCAAAGGAAAGGCAGTAGAAAAAGCGCACAAAGTTTCCTACACCTATACCTAAATCCTCAGTTTAGTAGATTTCATTGCTTGGGTTTTGTTGTTTTTTTTTTTTTTTTCCTTTTCTGGTACTAATCATCTCAGAGTATAATCGACTGATTTTAATTATGTTTAGTTGCTTTCTTTTTATGTAGCTGTTGAAAAATTTGTGTGCTTACTGGACTTAATAGCTTAAATTTATTTTTGAATTCCTGATGTTTGCAGTGACATTATTAAAATAGGGGAACACAAGAAAAAAAGGAAAAATATGTCCAGTTCCTTTCAAATAATTCTGCATGATCTGTATGTTTCTGAGACTTCCACTTCCTTTTATGGGAGTTCCCTCACTGCAGGAAGAATTTTTTTGCTTCAAACTTTATTTTGTGAGAGCAAGGAGATCTATTAAGATTTTATGAAATGTGACATAGGATGGAGTCCCACCCAAAAAAATAGTTTTCAGAGAGCTACCGTTGGCAGGGCAATTGCATTTTCATACTTTATAGCCGCCTTTGGCTGTCAGATTGTTTCACTCTGTTGTTAAACCCCTATAGTAAAACAATGCTGAACCAATGAAAAATGTGGATCTTGAATTATATTCCTGAAAAAGATCCAGGTAAGATATTAGTAACAAAATAAATAGTGGTCAAAATAAAATGGGCTAACATATTTATAAATATTGTTTTCCCAGAGGTCTCAAAGATCTCATTGTCAGCTACAGTGCAGCAGAGAACTATAGATCTGACGGATCAATCATTTCATCTTCTAGTGTAGTAGAGAAGTAAAAAGAGACTCATAATCTGTGTTCCTAAGAGTCTGTCTTCTTATGATAGGTAGAAATATCCATCAACTGTGGCAAAAGAAAGGAGTGATTGAAAAAGCTATGGTTAGGCTTTTCGTCATTTTTAAATCCAAAGGCATCACATTTTAATTAAGTGCAAAGAAGTTTTCAAAACTGCAATTTTTCTTCCATTTCCAGAAATTGATTGAATTTTTAAGAAAATAAATTTTTGAAACAAAGTCAGAATATTTTAGAGGGGAAATGTAATATTCAGCTCTACTGACCTTGCAGGTACTTCAGTTTTCTGTTTCTATAAAATATCACAGTAATAGTTGCAGGGAGAAGAATTTGGGGTATGAAAAAAATTGAGTGATTTTAAGCAGACATTTCATGACTGCACAATTAATGGAGGTATGGAAAAGGTTGCAGAGCAAATAACCAAGTTTAGAGATAAATTTGTTGTGTTCATTCTAGAATCTAAAGCATGCTTGTTCCCAAAAAATGCCTTATCTGCTTTAACAGTGGACACATAGGAGCATGAAAACTAAAATCCTGCAGCCAAGCTTCAGTCAGTTACATTTAGATCATCTTGTTACAGAGTTCGATCTTTCCTTTTCCTCCTTATATGAAAACGAAGACCAAGAAAGCCAACTATGACAGTGTTTTCCACTTTCTCCTCAAATTTGACAGTACAGAGCAAAAAAAGTACGACTCAGTAAACCATAGGTGGGATTTGAATCACAAATCTTTAAGCTCAGTGCTGCTCTCCGTGTAGTTTTCCTGCCACACTGCTGTCATCCAAGCGTGGAGAGCACTCAGCACAGGTTAGATAAACATTTTTTCTGTGAAATCCTCCCTTGTATTTCTTAGATCATCTCCCTGTTTGTTTTGGTGTTATCTGTGGGCTAAGTATTTTCCCGAATATTTTTTGTGAATGTGTGTGTGTCGTGAGAATACCTTAGGATGAATTTTCCTGGTGTTGATAGTACTGACATACATCAACGGGAATTCATTTGGTATTTCTCTGATTAACTCAACTGCTTTCAAAGGAATGGCATTTTAATTTGGCAGCAGTGAGTAAATGTTACACATTAGTATGTTTTCTGATATCTGATACTTCTACACTTCCTTGCCTGTTCTTAATCACTCTTTTGAAACTATCTGTAACTTTGAAATTCCATTGGTTTACACAAGAATTAGATATAATTCAGACAGGTGACTAAAGCAAGTATATTTATTTGTAACCATCTTATTTGTTTTGCTTTTCCTTTAGTTCTTTGTTGTTGCTTTCCCAGTTTCTCAGTTCTTTTGCTCCAAACCCTGAAATTAAATGGTTAGAAACTCTGTGTTCTGTTGCTTATGAGAATATAGATAACTTAGAGTATGCATGTGTGAGTGGTTTCTGTACTTGCTGTGATTATGGAAATTGTTTGCATACATGTTTAGTGAATTTAAAATTAAAAAAAAAAAAAAAAGAATATAGAAGGATAGGAAAGAAAGTTTATTATAATTTTAAAATACTTATTTTTTAAAGCAAAAGTCCTGGCATTTACTTCAGTTTTAAAGGATATAACAAATTCTAAATTAATATAATTTTAATTCATCTTATTAATACTTTTCTTGGATTGTGTTAACATATATTTAAAAAATAAAATCTCACACGCCTTGCACAGTGACTATTGAAGAAAACTGTAGAGAAGTATAAAAAAGCATGCAGTGTATGAGGGATTTTCATTAACATTCCTAGTTAATTCTGTTACATTTAACACTAAATTGAATCTTGATTCATCCCATCAGCATTGAAGATGTACAATGTAAACCTGCTATGATAACGCGCTTGTTAATATCACTATTTCTGCCTCATATTGCTCAATTTGGTCGCACAGGATCTTTGTGTGTCATTGTGTGCTATGTCCATGGGAATAGGAAGGGTATGACTAAAAGAAATAGAATCAAACCTTCCAAAGGTTATTTAAGTAACAGTGTTCTTGTTCACTTCCCAATTTGACCTGAATTTAACTTATTTTCAGCCTTCCATTTAGTAAAAGAAGATGAAATAGAAGAAATTTAGTCACGTGGACCTAATTTATATGTGTGCCTGAGGTATTAATGAAGGAAAGTATTGTAGGCTTAAGAAAATGGTCTGGACTATTTCCATACGTGCATTACCGATATTAGAGAAAAGTTCTGTAACTTAAAGGCTCAATAACCATGGAAAAAATTTTCTGAGTCAGGAAGTCCCAAACAGGGAAGTTCACTAATCACCTCTCAGCAAGGGAATGATTAAGTTGGGGCATGGTATCTTGAAAACATGGTAAAACCTATTAGTACCGTGCCTTCTGTGAAATAGCAAGGGCTTCACGAATAGATGCACGGTAACTCAATACAAATGACTACAGAAGTCTATCATAAAAGCAATCTTTGAAACATTTCAATATCAAAGGGAACAAATATCAGTATGTATCCCAAAATAACTTAGATCAGGATTTGCTGCCACACAGCTCCTTGCTGAAACAAAATCTCAGACCTAATGTGTTACTGAATCACACAGTCCGCATGTGGAAGTGAAGTTGCCTCATGTACTTTTAGTCCCACAGCTGCTTGGTCTTGGCCACGTTCTTAACATTTCCTGAAACAGCTGGATTTACTGATATTCACCCTATGAGACGCCTGAACACCATACTTCCAAGATGTGGAAGTCCACTGTGGTTTTTTGTTTGCAAGACCTTTTTTATATTTTTCTTTATTTGTCCTGAAGTGTCTGGCATTGTGGTGGTGAATTTATACTGTATGATATAAACCTCAAGCTGTTTCACAGGGGCAGAATTGTGGTGCAGTTGTATCTCACGTTCCTCTGTAAGGGAATCCCAGAAGTCCACCTGAATCAGCCAATGCACCTACTGTCTTTCAAATTATACATGACAGGATACATATGAAGAATGGACTCGTTGCGTCCTATTCCGTTACTATAAAGAAATGAAAGTTGATCAGATTCTATTGCTGGACATAATATAATTATGTCAGGGGTCCCAAAATACTTATAGTAGCTGAATGTAAATCTTTAAAGTGAACTCACCTTAATACGCTACGTCATAGATCCTGCTCCTGACTCCTACCAGGCCATTCCTTAATTTTATCAATACAGGAAAGCCAAATCTAGTCTGTGTGCCTGCCAATGGCCATATATTGCCCTTTGGAAAGGGGCCTATTTAAACAAAGAATCAGTAACTCACTGCGCGGTCTAAATGGTTTTAGATATCCATTGCTTGCCCCAAAATTTCTAAGATTATTGCAACAGAACACAGGCAACATCAACCCCTTTTGGAAACAGGCTGATAACTCAGTCTGCAGGGTGTCAGTGTGTGAAATAATACATCTTGGCTCTGTGGTTAGATCAGATACTTTAATTTAGCTACTGAGCTGAAAGTTGCCTCCCACCAAGAGTATTTCTCAGCTATCACCTAAATGGGAATTAACAATGACATATCATGAGAAAAAGTAGATATTCTGCAAGACATGATTTCTGAGCACCTTAGAGTAAAGCCTGTGACTCATTTTCTGAATTCTTCCTCTTCCAAATCCTTACCATCAATGTGCTCATAATTGTAAAGCCATGAAGACTAAAAATTTTTTATGCCTTCTTGCAGAGTGCTGACACAACCCCAGCAAATTCTGGTATTCAGTGACTCAGAGCATCTATTTACATAGACAGTTGGACTTTCCTACATTTTCTTTCTAAAACTTGCTAGAAGTAGAAAGCAGCCTAGACAATGAACTATCAAAAAGTTAGTTTTTCCCCAACTTGCAGCGTACAGATGTGTTGTGATGAGCTCTGTCACATTCATTAGAAGATCTTTTCATGAAGGAATATAATGAAGTTTCCTAAAGCTAGGTAGAAATCTGTTTGGGTGAAGTAAATCTCTCATTTTTACATTCTTTGACATGAATAATGATGCTTATTTCAAGAGGTCTGGAAAATGGCAGAAAATCTGCTCCTGTTCTAGTCTAATAACCTTCATACAATACTGTGTTCTTTCCTTCCTGAATGGCGCTGGTGATTGATACAGTCATACAAGAAAGAAAACTAAGCTCCATGCTTCCTAGCACCGACAAACTGTATCAAGGCACTTAATGAGATTTAACTTCATAGCTTTATTTGCAACAAAGCAATGCCAATCCCCAACTCTATTGTTACTGAGATAAAGAAGCATGTTCAAATCGTTGCAGGTTAAGCTAGTGTAAAGCTATCTGTGACAAAAAGGTAGGTGGATGTGAATATTCTAAGCCTATTTTGAAAGTGATGTTATGATAGTGAGTATGGAAATACACCTTTTCTTTTACTGTGGGTGTACAGAAAGACTTAGAAAGTGTTGATTATGTTTTCTGAATTCACTATGGGAGGTTTTGCATAATATATTAATATAGATTACACTAGTAACAGTATCTTACCAAGCTATTCTCATTCGAAGCACACTCTAGGCTCACTGCTGATGGTGCTGACCCCTCCTCTTCCTCTCATGATATATCAAAGCATCAGTAAAATTGTGAATTATTTGTGGAGCAATGATAAATATCTACACTGAATTAAAAAAAAATAATAATACCTTAACCTGAAAGAAAAAACTTCTCTCAGATTCAGAATGCAAGAAATAAAGGTTGATGTTATTTTTCATTGATGTATAGCTGATGAATTTCTTTGATCTTTAGGAATCTTGGAAAACTTTTCAAAACTATCCCCACCTTATTATTCTTCAAGCACATAAAGTGAAAAATACAGTTTTATGGGGCCCTTTTTTAGACAGAAGTTTCTTTCAGTGTTTTTTTATCTTTAAATTCCAAAGAGTTATACTTTGTTGAATAACATTAATAATGCTACAACATAGACAGAAATATTTCCTTAAAAACATTCTACAACCTACTATGCTATTCCATTAATGATTCACAGAAAGAACATGCACGGAAAGCTAAGTGAAGGACCGTAACTGGGACCTACTTAAAGGACAAACCCCATCATGTATTTTAGAACAGATACATAAATCAGAAAAGAGGGGGAAAAAAATCTGCAGAGCTTTAGCTGAAGGATAGATCTGAAGCCTTCAAGAAATGTTAGGAATCACATTCAAATATCAGAATGAAGTAACTGTGATGAATTCCTTCTAAATGAAAAACACATTGTTTTTAGAATACCAATATTTTTTTGCCAGCCAGAATCATGGTTTATCATTCTGGAAGTTATACTTCACAAATTATTCCAGTATTACATAAAATAATGGACAAAAAATATTTAAAGTGATAAATAGTAGTAATACTAATATATTAAATTAAGGTTAAAATAACAGACTTTCTGGCACCCTATGTTCAGATTGTTATTTTCATCAGCCAAAAGAAAGGGGTTTGAATTTACTTGTGAAATGAATGCAGCCCAAATGATATATTCAGGTGCAGTGGAACTCAAAATTATATATGTAGAAATAAAAGACTACTGGCAGCATCAAAAGGAGAGGAAACTTGGAAACTTGGCAAGCAGTTACCATACGTGAGCTCCTTTTGCTATGCTCTGGTAGATAAAGCCATGTGACATGACATATAAAAATATTGTATGTTTTGGGTTGTGGTCTTTGCTATACAAGCTATCAAAGCTAGATGTGATCATGTAAGTCTGATATAGGTTTAATATATATAAAGCTCAGGAAATGTATTTTAATCATTTTAGTGGCACATTTCACAATGACCACTACCACCTTAGTTTTCAGAACTTGTACTTAAGAACAAATAATCTTTGAAAATTAAAATCTAAAGAGCTATTTTGGGGCTAGTTGGTGTTGTCATGTTTGGTTCCGTAGTCTACAAAATAAAAAGCAATTTGAAACCCAATAACTTTTTGTGATAGAGATGTAGTTAATTTACATCACTGTTTCAGAGTGTGTTCTGGGCAGCTATGGTTTTTTCTGGACATATTTAGCTGCATTCACACATCATTTTTTGCCTTGGGCTTAACTACAAATCACCTTACATGATGAGGTGACACAGGAATCTGATGCTGGAGACTCACAAGATTACTTGTATCTGTTTCTTTCATGTAATAAGGCAGGAGTGGGGCAAGAGGGTGAGTGGAGTCTTGGCATTCACCCACTGATAATGTCAGACAAAGCATGGTGATGCGACCAAGAAGTGTTTGGGACTAGCAGAACCTGGACAAACTGCCATGTACAATGTGATGTACAAATACGTTGTGCCTATTCCATCCCAGAAACCATGCATTGCAGTCTAAGATTACACTGGAGAAGTAATCTTGATTCTTAATAGAAACTGGTATTCGTTGCTGTCAAAGTCTGCCTGCCCTTGGAAGATGTAAACACACGCTGCCCCTTATGACAAGGATGTAGTCATTTACAATTTAGAAAAAATAATAGCTTTTTTTTCTGGTGCCAAGCACACGTTATTTATTTATTTACTTACTTGCTAACTGCACTCTAGTGTAGATGTGATTTTCTACATTGCCTTTCTGTCAATATTCCCACAGCATGTGTGTGAATATTCATGATCTTACACTTTTCTGCCTGTTCTACAATAAAGCCAGTGCCTGGCATTGAAAGGATGATAAAGTCAGAGACCTAACTGAGTGAATAATGTGACTGTCCAGTGAAAGCCAAGGGACCGGACTTTATGAGTAGGGATATCTCTTCTAGTAGTATAACCCTGTTTTAAGTTACAACTTCTGTTCCTGTCTCAGCAAGTAAAAAAGTATTCAGTTTAAGAAAAAAGAAAATGAGATGAAAACAGAATCCTATTGTTTGCATGTGTCTCTCATCAGATAATGTTTTAAGGCTTAAAAATCAGGCTTTTGCAGTCCTCTCTGATTGCGACATCTAAATTATTTTCATAATGATCATGCTTGAGAAATCTAAGATTTTTATGAATATGACCTTGACCTTAGTAGAATTATGACTAATGCGATAGTCCGATGATTGCATGAATTATATTTTAGTTGCTTTTGATGATTGACTCAATTCATACAGATTAGTGCTCATATAAACTAGAAATGAAACAGCAAAACAGAATGGAATATAGGCACTTAGGTATAATTTGTCTCTGTTGTTTTATTTGCATCCCTTTATAGTGTTAAACATTAGCATCTGGTATGTAACCACGTACCAAAGCCGTGCATTGATAATGTAAATAGGCCATACTTGAAAAGAAAACAAAAAAATACAAAACAATGTGAAAAATAATATTCCATTGCTCATGCAAGTAGTAGTATTGCATTTTTGAGAAGCTTAGCCCAAGCTTTAAAGCATGGGCTGCACTTCTGTACGCGGAAAACTCTTTTTGAACTGACTCTCCAGATTGGATTGACACATATGATAATTTCAGTTAGTCTTCCTCGCTGGTACTAGAGAATTGGCTTTGTGTAATCCTTTGCCATCTTAGGTAATGTGCCTCAGCAATGGATTCAGTGCCGTTGACTACTCACAAGATGTGCTTGGCAGCAGTGGGCTCCAGATGGTGAACTAAAAAAACCTGCTTTTCTGCAGCAGCAGTAGCATCTGGGTATGTGGCTGCATTTCTTGTTGATTTCTGCTCAGCCTACTGGGCTCGCTTTCTTGTTTTATATCATCATAGATATCAAACTGCTTGTGAGAAAGGCTCCTTCTAGGTTGCATTTTCTTGTTAATGAAAAGCGAATAACTCTTGCTCTCCTTCATAAAGTTAAAAGTTTGGAAATGGTAAAATGTGAAGCGTGATTTTATTGTCACGAATCATATTTCCCATAGTCTATTACACTAGAAATGACTTTGGGTTTTGTGTGCTTTGCGAGTTATAAGCAGGGTAAGTGGGAATGGTCTGGCAACAATCTTCAGCAGATTCACACCTGAACTAAAACTATAAATTTAAATTCATACCCAGAGCTATTCCCAAGGCTTGTGCAGGCCTGCTAATATCAACTAATATCATATCATAATAACTAGTATCAAGCTAGATAAGGAAAATAAAGCACAACTGTTTTGCAGTGGCATTTGAGGTGCAGGAATTTAGGCTGAAGAACACTTGTCAAATGTACTGATATGTCCTGCTGTATCAAGACCTTGATCTAGATGAAAATGAAGCATCTGTTTCTGTGAGAGTGAGATGAAGCTCTGACACTAGTCATCTTTTTCACACAGAGTGAAAACTAGATCTGTCGTTACTTTTTTTTTGTAGGAAAAAAAACATAGAATCTATTTTTGGATATTTGACAGTGTCAAAAATGATGGAAAACCAATATTGGTCAATCCTTGAACTTTGGTAAAGACTCTTCAAAGGTGCTAGGGCATCCATACTTGCATCCATCCAAGCAAAGGCTGCCTACAGTTGTCATGTATGGACCGCATCAGATCTCTTCTAAGACAAATTGTGTAGATGATGCTGTTTATGTATAACTGCCGGGTGAGAACAGGCAGGATACAGCCTGACAGTTGTGTCGAACAGCATGTAGATGTGGCTGCAAACCTGTGCAAAGAGGCAATGAAAATCTATATCTTCCACTCCTGAACACTTTCATTGATAGCTTGGATTTACGCACAATTTAAAACATTGTCATGGGCAAAGGAGATGTCATGCAAGCAGGGAGTTCAAAATATTTTGTTTCTTTATTAAAGCAAGTGTGATATCTTATTATCAAGTTAAGCAATAATCTACTCTTGAGGTTCAGGGATGAAATTCTTAAATGATAGAATCATAGAATGAGATGAGAGTCTTGCCAGAACCACAGTTTTACTGATGATTTCTCCTGACTATTAAAAATCACAAAAGAAACCTGACAAATTAAGGTACTCAGATCCCAATTTTAGAACTCCCAAGTTGAAGCCCAAATTCAACTTCAAAGTAGGAGTTCTCATGCCTCTGTTTCACAGAAAGAACTGTTTGGATGAGGTGCTACTCTAATAATAACTCATGGAAAAGGTTCAAGCATAAATGTCATTATTTATAATACCAAGGGATAACAACTTTTACAGCTTCATTTGTCAGTTAAAATCTCTCACTTTTTATGTGTGATTGGTTTGAAATTCTTGTCTTTGATAACGGCTCTCTGAAAAACTATAAACCTTTTCTGTATGCTAGATTGCCTTGGTTTTATCCAAATGTTTACTTATTGTAAGTTTATGTAATTGTACATCCCAGAAGCCATCAAAAAATAATTCATGTAAGTACTTGACTTCACAGTACATTTATCTGTCTCTCATTTATGCTGTGTGCTGCACTGGCTCAAATATTTATTTTTTCAAAAAAGCTTTTATTTTATTTTATTTTTCTGTGAGGTTATATCTTACACTGTAATGTAGAGAACAAGTACTTTTCTAAATGTATTGAAAATTAACACATACAGATTATGTAAATTGATACTGAAATAACACTAAATACTTCATGGCCTCTGAAACCCAGAATATAATTACAGTTATTTAAGACTAACCAGTTCCCTAAACATTGTGCTTTATGGCCACTGGTAATTTAAAATATTCACTTGCATTAAAGAACTATTTATATAGTAACAACTTCATGTTTTTGAATAATGAAGGCAAGATTATTTAAGATATTTTTCCCCTCCAAATGACCCTAACACATTCTCACCATGCATCATGGCTAACCCTCTCTCTACGCTGTCTTAATGTTTTTCAGTTTTTTTCTTAAATTCTTTATTGTTTCTTAATTTAATTCTTAAATTCTTAAGTATTTTCTTAATGTCTTTCAGTTCTTAATTGGGGCATATAAGAAAGGTGGTGAGAGACTTTTTACTAGGGCCTATAGCGATAGGACGAGGGGTAATGGTTTTAAACTGGAAGAGAGTAGATCTAGATTAGATGTTAGGAAGAAATTCTTTCCTGTGAGGGTGGTGAGCCCCTGGCCCAGGTTGCCCAGGGAAGCTGTGGCTGCCCCATCCCTGGAGGGGTTCAAGGCCAGGCTGGACGGGACTTGGAGCAGCCTGGTCTAGTGGGAGGTGTCCCTGCCCAGGGCAAGGAGGTTGAACAGATGATTTTTAAAAGTCCCTTCCAACCCAAACCATTCTACGTTTCTCTGGTTCTTCTTCAGCATTTCTTCAGTGATAAAAGGGAATAATGTACACTTTGCATGCTTGTTCTGTTGGACAGTGCTGTTAGAAACTACAAAAAGATTTAAAAGAGAAAATGAATATTCAGTTTATAATGGGACACGACTTTCAAGAAATTTACTTACCTCCTGTATGTACTGATATAAAGAGATAAATCCTGCTATTCTAATCAAACAAAACAAATTGCCAACAATAAAATAGCCCAATTTAGGACTGCAAAATGAGAGTCTGACAAAGAAACATAGAAGTGATGTCTATGCTTTTCAATCTTTATAGATTTCCATACTTGCTTGGGTTGCAGAGAAGATAAGGAAGACTGGGGAGCTAAAAGGGAGTATGTGTCTGTATGCCTGCATCTGTTTCGCCCTTACAGGATTTTTCAGTGTAAATCAGATGAACAGACTTATTGTAAATACACATTAACATGCTTAGCACAAAAATACTCTGTGGAAATGCCTCAATTTTTGTCCATTCAACAGGAAAAAAAAAAAAAAAGAGCAGGCGTGATGACAAACGAGAAGGATGACTTTTGGTATAATACGTATAAAGAAATACAGGCTTTGTGTTTATAGTTACTGTTCTTTTTGCACCACAGAAGTGCAGAGAAGGCCCCCATGTCTGTCTCTGGAGAGCTAGGCTTTTTTCTCAAAAACGTTATCTGATTCCTAACAAAGGAAAGATGATGGTGGAAATAACAAAAAGATTATCCTCCTCATTCTACATATGAAATGAGGCACAAGAAGATCTTGAGCTACCCAGTCTCACAGTGGCAGCCTGAGGCACAGCTGGAAAGAGCAGTTTGAGACTTTGTCCTATGTTACTCATTTGCCTTGTCAGCTAAAACCTCAGGGTTCCCTGAAGGGGACTTGAAATTATCAGTAGCACTACAAAACCTCTGTGAATAATTCTAAGATACATGCAAGCCAACTGGCAGCATTAACCCAGTTAAAGTCATTTTCTACTTGATAATTTTCCCCAATAGCTAGTTATACAAGCTATTTGTGTGTACTTGATTGCACTGATTAATGCTGGTTCATACTTTTTTATTGCTCGTCTGAAATCTATCAAACTATCTAATATACATGGGTCAGGGCAATCCCAAACACAAATACAGGCTGAGTGGTAAATGGAATGAGAGCAGGCTTGAGGAGAAGGACCTAGGGGCGTTGGTGGATGAGAAGGTCAACATGTGTGCTCACAGCCCAGAAAGCCAACTGCATCCTGGGCTGCATCAAAAGCAGGGTGGCCAGCAGGTCAAGGGAGGGGATTCTGCCCCTCCACTCTGGTGAGGCCCCACCTGGAGTCCTGCCTCCAGCTCTGATGCCCCCAGCATAAGTACATGGACTCGTTGTAGCAAGTCTAGAGGAGGCCATGAAGATGATTGGAAGGCTGGAGCACCTCTCCCATGAAGGCAGGCTGAGAGAGTTGGGGGGTTTTCAGCCTGGAGAAGGCTCCAGGGAGACCTTAGAGCCCCTTCCAGTACCTAAAGGGGGCTACAGGAAAGATGGGGAGAGACTCTTGATCAGGGACTGTAGCGATAGGACGAGGGGTAATAGTTTCAAACTAAAAGAGGGAAGATTTTGACTAGATATTAGGAAGAAACTCTTTACTGTAAGGGTGTTGAGGCACTCGAACAGGTTGCCCAGAGAAGCTGTGGCTGCCCCATCCCTGGAGGGGTTCAAGGCCAGACTGGATGGGGCTTTGAGCAAAGTGATCCCTGCCCATGTCAGGGGGGTTGGAACTTGATGATCTTTATAGTCTCTTCCAGCTCTAACCAGTCTATGATTCTGTGATATACAGACTTCTTGAAATTCCTCTGGCCTTGAAACTCCTGGCTCAGTGGTCGCACAGAAAGAATGGTAATTAGTTCTGAAATCTAGCTATGAGTGGCACAACCTGCAGAAGTGCTAACATTGGCACGACAAAGAGGGCAGGAACACTTGGCCAACAGCAAAGGTGAACAAATGCCCCAGACCCAGCATCAGCCTATACTTAAATTGGCTTCCGTTGGTTTTCTTTCAACTCAATTTCACAAAAGGAGAAAGAAACAGCAAGTAAAATATCAAGAATGGAAATAAAATGCTCATTTTAACCCTCGATCCAAAGGAAACAGGAGCCTCTTGTATCACTTTTAAGGACAAAGGAGACAGACTTCCACTTCAGCTCTGATCCCATTCATATCCCATTCCTTTAGTGGAGCAGGTACTTGTTATTGTTCTGGCCTAAAAGGAATTGAGGTTAGACTGAGGAGATGAGAACTGCGTCCAAATATGTTAACTTACTCAGAGGATTTGACAACCAATAGGGAGCAGACAAACTCTATGGGCTGCAGAAGAAAGCAAGAAATAGCAGCCTGTGACTACACTCCTTGACCTTCTACCTTTACTTTAGGAGGGCTCCTCTGCACAAATGAAGTTGTTTTCTCTCATTTCACCCATATTGATTGGCTTTGCTTAATGCTTCCTTGTGCAGCTTTTGTAAGCTGATCATTCAATTTGCATTCCAATTGTCCAGTTTAACTGTGGTAAAGGGAGGTTTGGCAAAAAGCACTGAGCAGTGCAACAACTCAATTAGTCACGAGGTTGGTCTTAGTGCTTCATTTTTCTGGATAATGAGTAAATTATCATAAGTACCATGTTACTATTGATTTTGTTTTTCAGTTGATGTTTGTAGTCTCTTTTTTTTTCTTAATTAATTTTTTGGATAGTGGATAATGCATTTCTAAACAGAGTTGTGCTGTCTGAAGTCCTTGAATGTTCACTGGATGAATTTAAGAGGTGTAGCCATAGCCACTGGTACTTAAAAATCCCTTCCAAGGACTTGTCTTTGTTAACTACAATAGGATTCATCTAGTACTACTTAAATTAAATTAATCTTCATAAAAATTCAAGTACAATAAGCTGTCATACTGGTTTCTGAGAACATACGCTTTTCTGTTAGGAACATCAGCCGTGCTTTTTAGGGAGGATACTGAATTTGCAATTATGGAATCAGGATATCTCATACAATATCAGTGATTTGCAAACGTGTCGCTTGTAAAATAACAAAAAATATTAGCCTATGTATGTTGGATGGATATTTTGAACTTTTATTTTTTGAGTTTAGGTGATGCTTGTTAAATTTTCTGTGATGCCTTTTCAAGATGTCCTGAACATAGGGGAGAGTAAATCTACCTATTTCCTAAGGCTACACTGAAGCTATCATTCTGAAGCACTGTTTGCATCTCTAATAGATGTTCTTAGAAAACAGTTTTTGTTTTCTGGCAAAAATAATGAAAAAAAGAATTGCTATCATAGCTTTATATTGTCCCTGATTCTTCATGGTAGGGTTTCTGGTTTTTTGAGTTTGGGTTTTTTTTGTCAGTTTGTTTGGTTTTTTATGCTAACTGAACTTGATTTTGTGTATTGAAAGGGAATTAAAATGCTGTGACTATGACTTGGCAGAAATAATCATAGAAAAGATGATGGTTGTTTTGAGACACTTTTGCCAGACCATCATTGTTAAAGAAATGATGTTTATGGAACAAGTGTCCAGGTCAGGGAGGTTCAGCTTAACCTGTGAGTGTAGAGAAGGAGTTACATATGTTCCCATCCTTTGTAAGTGCCAGAATGAAGCTACATTTTGCCATTGTTTCAAGGTGTTAGTGATGGATTGCTGTCTTAAAATTATACAAATGATAAAACAGTATTTTTTTGCCTGAACACTTTACTATTTCAACATCTTATAGCAATAAGTGTAACTACTTTTCTGTCATTGTTGGCTATGCCTTTATTGCTATGTTAATGAAGATTGAACAACCATTGTCCTAGAGGCCATAGATCAGATACAACTGTAGTACCTAGCATTTGGCTTCTCTCCACTCTGAATCCCATATGCTTCTTGTTCAAAAACGCAATTAGTATTTTCAGGTTTTACTTTACATTGTATGAAATACCATACACAGGTTTTGCATAGAATGAAGGTGAAGTGGTTGCATACCCTAACATGTAACACAGTCACTTTGAGTTTGAGGGTGCAGAGTTTCCTTGACTGCTGAATCATGGTGCATAACTAAAGGATGCAAATCTGACTCAGGCTTGTACATGCAGCCTATAGCAATGGTCCATGGGGTGGTTGTGTGCTCTCCCCTGTGATCCTGCTTGTGAGCTTGAGGGGAAAACATGGACAAAAACTGTGCCAGGAGGTGTGCTACCAGTCGTTCAATGTGGAGAGTTGGTGGTCCAGACCTTGAGCTAACTCCCTAGCCTGATAAAGCAGTGTAGGTGTAGACATTTCCCCATTTTTTCCTTTTATAGAATATCTGTCTTTACATTTCACCATTTTACTGCTATTAGCAGGAACACCTGAGATACTCATGAAAGATCTTTTAGTTCAAGATTTTAGTTCAAGATATAATAAAAAGTTTTTAAATGCTACTTTGTATACAAAATATGTATGAATGGAGTTCATCTATTTTGTAATCTAAGCTTTGCTTGTGAGTTACATAGATTTGTTGGTTTTAATTAGAAGTCTGTATTTTATAGTAGAAACATCATATTTTCCTCCTATTTCTTCCTATATTTACTGTGATTAATCTCTAAACCCAACCAGTGATTAAAGAATTGTGCAGTAATTCTTTAAGGTAAGATATGGAGTGAGCACTCTGGATTGATTTTAGCTAACCAGTTCGTAGGCTATTCACTGGTTTAGCATCATACAGATCAGAAAGCAGCGGCAAAAGATTTATTTAATATGCATATGTTCTTTATGTGCAGAACAGATGTAAGTCCTGTTTGTAAAATTGCACGCAGTCAATAATATTCTTTGCAATTTGTTGCCAGGAAACCACGTTTTCGTTCTCACTGTATTTCTTTTACAATATCGTATCTGCGTTCTGTTTTTAAAAGATCAGAATTGATAAATTCTGACCACATAGAGTTTCCATTTTGGTCAGCAAGATCCAATCAACAGTGCCTCTTTTGTTCACCTACTCTTCCACGTATCCTTCAGAGAGTTTTAATTATACTCAATACTCTGTGAATTTGTCTATTTTGTAGCACTTTTTCCATAAATGAACCGATACAAAAATGGAGTTATTGCTTAGAAAGGTATGGTTGTTCTCAGCTCCCTGAAGTGACCATCAGCCAAGATATCTCTGTTTAACCAGTCAGTGAAGAGATATTTCACTGCTACCTTGTCATAATCTTTCTTTCCTGTTGTGTTAATTTGCAAACATCAAAAAGAGTGCTGTTTTTTATGCCTGTGTAGCAGCTATCATCATCACTCTAACTTGATCAGCTTCTCTAAGCAGTATTGTATTTTAAAAAAGGAAAAAAAAGAAAGAGGAGGGGGAATTAATTCCTCACACAGCTGGTAAAAGACCTACTATGGTCATTTAGTCTAACTTTCTATGTAGTACATACCAAGGAAGTACATCCATTTTATCTGTATTTTACCTTGCTTTTATATTTAGTTCCTAGGTACTAGAACAACATTGTTATAGATTTTTTCTTCCAGATAATAGGTGTTTTCTTTCAGATTGTATCCCCTTAACTTTGACTCCTCTCTGTAACTTTAAAGATGGAGATCCTTGAGTCTTTCAAAATAAAGTATAAGGTTTTGCAGTATTTTTCCTAGTCCTTTAATAGTTTGTTACTTCTCTAAACTTTCTCTTCAATTTAACATTGTATTTCTTCTTGAGTTTCTGTTGACCTTTACACTTTGAATTTCATCTAAAGAAGAATGATCCAATATTTCAGCTCCCAAAACTTGGCAGGTGCCTATCTCTGTTCCACCATGAAGATTCAGAAGAAAGTTTTCATTTTTTAGATGAACGCTTTGCAGAAACTACTTTCCCACCTTAAAGCATTTCTACCTCACTATAAAGACATATTTTGTCAGAAGTAATACCAATTATGAATAATTCTGTAATTTCATTTGTTTCCCTAACAATGCCTCACCAGTGAAATATTCTCAATTTGAAACCGGTGGTCAAGTATTTGAGTCTAAAAAGTGCTTGATGTAATCAAAATAGTGAAAGCCTAACATGCAGTGATTATTTTGAGAAATTAATCGTTTCACTTCTAAAGAAAAAATAAAAGTAAGATTCGTTATCAGCTGCATTACCAAACTTTACAGAAGTTATAAACTAAATGCTCTAAATTCATACCTACTCTTCTTGTGGTTGCATTTTGAGTCACAGGAAAATAAAAAGCTAAAAATAAAGTAGTTCAGCTACATTATTTGTTCACCTGCTGCAGTAGGAAATTATTTGTTCAAACAGTTTCTGGGGAAGGGCTTGCAAAAATTATATCTATCATAGACTTCTTTTTATACTTCTCAACCTCTTATTTGTTGCAGAATGATAATCTGCCCAATTCACCAGCACTGTTCAAAGAGTAATGGTGGTAATTATAGGTGGATACAGAGCGTAGGTGCCCATCTGATAGTGTAAATATTTCGTAAAAGGTGTCTATATTTTTACAAAGTGAAGCTAGGAGAATTATTTCCAGAAAAACACATTATTTAGTAATCATATCTCTTTATTTAAGGTTCAAGATGCTGTAATGACTATAGAAATGTATACCTAGTATGCAGAAGTAGCTGTTCAAAATAACACGTTCTGGGGTTAAAGATGTGAACAAGTAAGATTCCTTTTATATTCCTGTTTATAAGGTACTAATTGAAATATTTACATCTGATATGTACAACTGGATTTATTAGTACCGACCAACCAGAAGAGCCATATAGGACATTTCTGCTCACTGAGTGAATGGTTCCTGCAGTTAACATAGGTAAAGGTTGAAGGAGTAGAAGAGGGTATGATTCATAACGACAAAAATGGAACGGAAGAGTACTATACAGCAGTGTTCAGCTATGACCTGCAGAAGTGTACAAGAACTTCTATACAAAAGACTTCAATAAATACCTTTTAATGATTTTAACCTTTTTTTGTAATGAGCTGTAATGCTCGACCATTTTGTAGGGTTTTTTAAAGAGTTACATAAACGGAAAAAGAACTCTCTTACATTTTCTAGCTCCTCAGCAGAAGGCCGAGTGTGTTTCATCGTTGCTGAATTCAACACAATTAAACTTTTCATTATATAGTTTGTTCTTGACATAGCTACTGTAAGAGATTACATGAAAGACATTAACTTGAAATCAACAGTGTTTTAGGTGAGTATGTATACATAGGCACACATGTTTATCCACATATAAATTATAGACACAGAATTTCAGCACTTGTCTAGCTTTAAGACTGGATCAGATTTTTTTTATCTCAGTAAAATGTCTTGATGGCCCATCTTTATTGCCTCCTCCATATCGCTGACAAAGATACTAAACATAAGATGCCCCTGTGGTATTCCACTAGTCACCAATCTCCAGATGAGGGATGACCGTTAACCACTACCCTGTGAGTCTAATTATGTAGCCCACTTTAACTCGCATAGTTACCCACCCATCCACTTCCTTGGATCGTCCTTTTGGCTTCTTTTGAAGATAGATGAAACATCTATTCTATTTGGACATCTTTCTACAGGTTTTGGAGACCCACCTTGACCTCCATGACTTTTTGAAGGTGATAGAGAGGGGCCTTGCAGGTACATCAGCCAGTTTTCCCGGCACCCTCAGATTCAGGCCGTTGGGTCCCATTGACTTATATGAGTTGAGTTCTCTCGATTAGTCCTTGCGTCAGTCCTCATCCACTGCTGGTACCTCTCCTTGATCAACTGTTTCTCTAAGCAGAGGGTCCTGGGAGACCTAGCTGGTGAGGATCGGGCCCCCACTTTGTAAAAGTTACTTGATGTTTACAAGGACTTTGCAACATCACGTTATATGTAACAATATTATCTCATATGAAACATTTAATATATCCTTATATTTTCAGGTAAAATGAATTGTCTCCTGTGATTGTTTTTCCTCTGTCTCTGCATTATCAGTATTTGTAAAACAACATAAATCTGCTCTTTAAAATTTAACATTTACTGTTAAAATTCAGTATTTTGCAGCTATGAGAAATCCCTATTTTGATGACTGGTTTCTTTGAATTTTTCATGTAACTGACTGATAGAATAACTCGCCTAGTAGAATCTAAGCTAAACTGGAATTCATTACCATTGTTTGTAGGATTAGGTTTAGAGAAATAAAAGAAGAAAACAGGTTTCTGTTTTAGGTTTTGGGGTTTTTTCTACTTTAACAAAGTAAATCCTCATCAGAACCCTGCTGTTAGTGATTGCCAATTACCTGCAACTGCAGGAGCACTAGTAAAGCATTGCCTTAATTAGGGAGGCCTAAAAATGCCCTTGGGAGCTAAGCAAGCATAAATGCAGCTGAAAGGTTTTGTTTCTCCTCAACAGGCATCAAAGTCTGTGCAGAAACCACCGATAGGCATTCTCAGAAGCACCCTCACTGAGCTGCTGGGAATGTACTGTTATTTAAATTAGGTAAATTCACCATCTTGATATTAAGATTTTTTTTCTTAATAGTACTTTCTTAAAACGTTGTTTTTGAAATCATAGGTAGATGTGAAATGTCTCTTTGTTCAGAATTTTTTTATAAGGTGTTTGCTAACTTTCACATATACACAAAGGCTATTTCACCTGATACAAGTGGGCACAAACTTGAGTAAAGGAAGTTCCACCTAAATATGAGGAGGAACTTCTTTCCTTTGAGGGTGGCAGAGCCCTGGCACAGGCTGCCCAGGGAGGGGGTGGAGTCTCCGTCTCTGGAGACATTCAAACCCTGCCTGGACGCGTTCCTGTGCAACCTGCTCTAAGGTGGCCCTGCTCTGGCAGGGGGTTGGACTGGATGATCTCCAGAGGGCCCTTCCAACCCCTGCCGTCCTGTGATTCTGTGACAGTAAAAGAGAAAAGTTAGAAAGAATGAAGCTGCTTCCGATGGTATAAAAAACTGAAACTGTTAGCATTGTAGACATAGCTGGTTTTAATGTCCACATTTCACTGTGTTATAAATCTTGTGATGACTTTTTGCTTTTCACTTCTCCGTCTTTCTGTAACAGTTGAGCTTTAAGTATGAAGTTACCATTGCATACAACTTCTAGTCAAATCTCTTTAAAGTTATATTTGCAATGTTATAATTGTGTTGCAAAATCATCATTAAGGAAGGTTTTTGCATAGTTGCATTTATAAACAGTGAACTGTGTTCTAGTTTAGCTAGGGATTAAATTGCGGAAGTTGTTTATTTCCCGAATGGAAAATGCCATTCAAATTCACCTTTTATTGTACTGTAAGACATATAGTGAAGACCCATTTAATAGTGTTGATAAAAGAAGCTTTGATGGGCATTTACAGCAGTAACTCATTTAGTTGCTCCTCACTCTCTAAATTTTCTTATTTTTTTGTCTGATAGAACACTTATACTGGGATGTTTCTTGCAAGAAAGATGTGAAGTGTTATCTTTGGCTTATATTTCTCCCATATACTATGCAGCCCTACTTGCGTTACCTTGGTAGAAGAGTGCCTAAAGCATAGATGATTTAAGAGCAACAAGAGTTTGGTTTGTTTTTTTTTTTTTTGCTTTGATTGGTTTTGATTTTTTTTTGTTCGTTTGTAGGGGGTTTTTTTTGGCTTATTTTTTTAACTTTCAAGACTTTTTTTTCATTCAAAACTGGATCAAGTGTTCATAAAGTATAAAGGATTATCTTTTCAATATACAGATATCTAGATACCATGCAGTGTTCAGATACTAATTTTTAATTTGCGACACAATTATGTTGGAGATCATGTTTGTTTTACACGTGTAAGCATCCTGTGGCTATAGGAGGAGTGGAGTGAACTGGATTTGGAGGAATGATTGTGAAGGTGGGGGATGCCACCCTGATTCTTCTAGAGAAAGCAGTGTCTTACTTACTAGGTCCTAAAGTAAGAGTCTCTGACTTTAAAGCCAGAATCATAGAATGCGTTGGGTTGGAAGGGACCTTTCAAGGTAATCTAGTCCAATCCCCCTGCAGAGAGCAGGGACACCTTCAACTAGATCAGGTTGCTCAGAGCCCCGTCCAACCTGGCCTTGAATGTCTCCAGGGATGGGGCCTCCACCCCCTCTCTGGGCAACCTGGGCCAGTGTCTCACCACCCTCAGTGTAAAGAACTTCTTCCTAATGTCTAATCTAACCCTGCCCTGCTCTAGTTTAAACCATTGCCCCTCGCCCTATCGCTACATGCCCTTGCAAACAGCCCCTCCCCAGCTTTCCTGTAGCCCCTTCAGGTACTGGAAGGGGCTATAAGGTGTCTCCAGAGCCTTCTCTTCTCTAGGCTGAACACCCCCAGCTCTCTCAGCCTGTCTCCATAGGAGAGGTGCTCCAGCCCTTGGATCATCTTCGTGGCCTCCTCTGGACCCGCTCCAACAGGTCCATGTTCTTCAATCTAAAAAAAGTGTCCAAGAAAAAATTATCAGAAGATAAGTATCTGCACAAAGTAATTCCATGTTATTAAAACAGTACATATTGCAGTAATAATCTCATTTGTTTAGAATTAACTGTAACAAAAATGCTACCTAGGTCTTTTCCCAGTATTTCTGTGGCTTTTCTGTATGAGCTGTGATAAGTAATTACGGACCAGATTACTCCTGCTGCTTTTCAAGGAGGGAGGAAGAATTACAAGCTTTTTGTTCTCTCGCACAGTGTAATATAGGTTAATTTTATATTGGTAGGTCATCTGAGCAACCAGGGTTTAACTCTTGTACTGACCATATCTGAAAGAAGAAATGCAGATAAGAACAGCAGTGTCTGGGTGCCTTTTCTTTGTTTCTGAGGGAGAAGTATTTTCCTTGTGAGTATTTCTTAATTCATAGTTCTGGATTTTTTTTCTTTTGAAATTAATTTGTAAGTAGACATTTCTTATTGAAATAGTGATGGGGATTTTTTTCATGTGCAGCTGAATGTCAGAAAAGCACTTTTCTTTAGAAGTGACAATACTAGGGAATGTTTTCAAAATAAGAATTTCAAACTGCCTATTTTGATGAAGTTCCAATTTTAATCCTTTTAAATATTGAAAATAGTGGTATATTTCTATTGTTTGTAAACTTTTATTTGTAAACTATTGTTTGTATTACCTCTTTTTTTTACCCTTTATTTTTTGGTCTTTCTTACTTTGTATGAATCTAAAATTTTCTTGCAGTAGTACTAGGTTGAAAAAATAATACAACCAAGACCTTTCTAGCCTTTATTTTTCTTCCTGGTTTTAGGTCTTTTGTTTTTCAAAGCATCACACCTGCAGTTTTGATGTGGACATTGTTGTTGAAAAGTTCCCTAAGGCAGTGTCTCTGAATTTCTCATGTTCTTATTTTCTGAAGAAGAAATTTATTTTACTAGGCTTTTTGGAAAAAGGAAAGTTAAATTATTGAATTCTGGATTTAGTGGCACTTTTATGGTTTCATGGCCACTATGGGCAGCAATGTTGTGAAGGTAAAGAAAAATGACTGTGTGTTGGGTTTGGGTTGTGGTTTGTTGTTTTTTATTTGTTCATTTTATTTTGTTTTGTTTTATGTGAATTACATTGAGTATTGATTTTATGCACTAGTCTGTGCTTTGCAAGTAGCTGAGGAGTGAGGGAGCGATGACCCTTTGAATAAGAGGGAAATCTGCTCATGATCCTCCTAAGGTTCACTGATTTTGGAGAAGGGGCTGTTCTTGTGTGCAGCCTTTGTTCTCCCTTATTTTTTATTTTATTCTGCAAAAGGATTGAATTTGAATATTTTAAGTATCAGAAGTATGAATAATGGTAATCTTTTTATAATAAAAAACTTTGGAAAGTGCAGCTGGGATGAAACAAAGTTCTAAAAGAGAGGACTGCTGGTACGAATTGACCAAGTGAAGAATAGGTGTATGGGCTTGGTGTTAGCTCTGCATAATGCAGTTGAATGTAATCAGGAAATGTTCACGCTGAGTGTTTAATTAGACTCTGGATGATCAATCTTGGTAGGGACTTTGCTAATTATCAAGTGGCTGAGTCACTGAGAAAGTCAAAGGAATGTTTCAGAGGACTGTGCTTCACTGAGGAGTTTGGGTGTGTGAGGAGAAGTGTTTGAAATGATAAATGTTTAAGAAGGTAGATGGAATAGGAAAAGGTTTAATAAATGATTTAACGCTAATAATGATCCCTTCCCAGGTAGCAGGAATAATGGATGGAGGTACAGATGTATGCAAGACTGCAACTGTAGCCTACAGTAAACTGTATAAACTATAATTGATTATCTTATAAGACAGGGGACTTCTGGAGGGCACGTATGTAGAGGTTAAAAATAAACATGCAACTTAATAAAAGAGGGGCTTGCAGAGAGCAGAAATAGTTACGAGAAAAGCCCTAGCTCTCCTGAAGCACCTATGTTAGCTCTGATTACAATAATTCTATTTTTCTCCTACTCTTCTATCCTTCCTTCTTTCCCTTTCTTTCACATCTCCCTGATGTATTAAGCATGAATTTATAGACCTACATATACTTATGCAGAACAAGAAAAGTGCATGTAGGCTTTCTCCACTAAAGAGATAACAGTTCCACTGACTGCAAGAAGGGATGGAAAAAAGACTGCAAAATCAGTATTTCTGTGTCTTGTCTGCTTTCTTCTCTATCCAAAGATTTGTGGCCTTCCTTTAAATTGTGCTCTGTTTCTATATGGCTTCTGTTAATGCTGTGCATTTCCCCACCATTCCAGCATTTTCTGCAATTCATTATTTATGTCATCTAAGACACATGTAAAAGGATGAATTGAGCCATGTCTCATTGGAGCTACACGTTCTGTGACTTCACGTCCATTGAAATCTGTTCCTGATGCACAGCTGTGATCCTAACACCCTACCAGATTTTTTATGTTGTTGTATCATTTCTTATTTTCCTCAAATACATAATTCTAGTCCTTTTGCAATCTTGCATGTCATCCTTCTTGTATAAATGGTGTAAGGTTATCACCTTGCTTCCCGTTACCGTCCCTGGCTGTGAACATAGAAATGGCAGGAACTTGATTTCAGTAGCAGTGGTATTAGCTCTCAGGTAATTAAGTAACAGCTTATTTGGAACATTATCACACTTTAAATGAAGCTGTGTACTAGTATCTGCCATTCTTTTCAGCACTACTAACAACAGTCCATGTGTAATCCCGCCCCCTTCCCTGGGATTCTCTTCCTGCAAAAAATGTGCTGCAGTTCAGCAGTAAGTACAGCCCATACCCTATGGTAGGACCATTTCTGCTGCAGCGCATAGAAAACAACAGGCTAACGCTGAATAGCATAGAAACTTCAGGGGTTGTTGTTAAAGTATGTCTAGTAACTACATTTATTCATTTAAGTATTTAAATTAATGTACTCAGAACATCTACGTATGAATAATTCTTCTGTATATGTAAATTCAAGTTCTTACTGATGCTTCCATATTCTTCCATTGCTCGTTTCTTGCAGTTACATTCATTATGCAATGCCTGTGATTTATTAGATTGAGGTTTATGGTATAGATAGCAGTTGGTTTCATTTTTACTTTGTACAACGCTAAGCACAGTCGGAATTTTTACCAGGTGAACTGTTAAACACTGTTGTAACACAAGTAATAAAAAATCAAATGTAGTATATTACCACAGTCATGGAAGAAATAAAACTAGTTTTGAAGCATTTATGCAAATAACCCGTTTTTAACAGTCCATGCTTAGACATATATTCTTCTACTCTCAGAATACTGAGAATATTACTTACGGTATTTTGATGGGTATTTAAAGGAATATATATATATGCATTTATTTTTAAAGGCACAAATTCTAAACAATTGCTTGGGAAATAAAGGCAATTTCCGTAAGAAGGACAAAAACTAATACAATGATAGTTTATTTGGAATGCATAGTTTAACTTCAGTGGCTCCTTTTAGAAGATTATGGGTCTACCCTTTTAGAACTACCCAGAAGAGATAGTTGGCTATTCTGCAGAGCAAAAATAAACCAGTGCACTCGTAATCCACAGGCGTAATCAAACTATACCGTCTACTTTGTGTTTGAAAGGAAAATATTTTCACAGAGCCACGAGTGGTGTGCTAGTTTTCTTAAAACTTTTTCTTTCTGTGATTGATTTCTGCATGATTTAATCTCATTACTGTCTTGCTTCTTCAGTTATTATTTTGCAAGGATTAGTCTAATCCTTAGTTGCATTAGTGGTCACAGCGCAATAGGGAACAAACACCCAGGAATGACGTACTGGGAGTTGCAAAATTCTGGTGGGAATGGACTTCACGATTCCCAAGCCAAGAACTGCCTATAAATTGTATGAACTCTAGCGTGGAGCGTGCTGCATTTTAACTGACAACATAGATGGATATCTTGTATGGGTTTTAGTTTGATGGTTGGTTTGTGGTTTTTTCTTTGTTTCTTCTTTTTATTTACTTATTTTATTTTATGATAGCTCAAGTGTGTCAGATACAAATTTGAAAAAACTATAAGAAATTCATAAAAGTAAACTCTGTCCAGGACCATTAAAGAGCGCAATATCTCCTGTACCTCAGGAAGTACCATTATCTGGTGTCTGCTGTTTCACTCTCTGCCATCCGAACCACTCTAGCGGTCAGTCAAATTATTCTTCTATTTGGGGAATGTGAAAATAGTTGCTAAGCATCATTTGGTCAAAGCTCTAGTTGTGTTTTCTGGGGTTGTTTTGCATGATGAGAAAGAAACTAAGGTAAGGCAAAGGTAGCGGTCCCTGTGTCTGACTTGTCTCTACCTGTGACACTGAGGTGTTCAAGGATATTAGGTGGTAGTCAGCGAGGTTTTTTTGAGATAATTTCCTCCATCTGTTGAAACTTCATAACAAATCAGCTAAACGACATCATCAAATGTTAAATAATGAGAAAGCAGAGGTAACCTATTTCAAGCGTGATCATTGCTCAATAGTGTACAACCACCTGAAGAATTCACACTTTATTATTTTTTATATACATACATATACAATCTGCAGTTCTCAAAATAGGAAATCTGTGCGTTTCCTCTCATCAGACCCTTAAACCAAACGTTTAAGGAACGTCAACTTCTGCTTCAGACGCAATGTTTAGGGGTTGTTTCCAGAGTGTAAGTGCCTCCTCCCGGACCATTAGCAGTACAGGCGCATGGAATATTCGCTTCTCAAACATTTTGCTTTTCACTGACGTTTAATGTTGCAGCAGTCTGGCTCATTCTTCTTTCCCAGTAATATTTAAATCTTGGGAGGGGAAAAAAACCCACCAAAGCAAACACAAAGCAGATGGCAAGTTCCCAATTGCATACATGTGATGTAGCTTGTTCTGTGCAATACTTTTCAAGCTTTCACTGGTTTTCCCAGCCCAGGAATTAGTGCTTACTGGTCGCAGGTGAGTGTGTTACACAGAGGGTGTGTGAAGCTTCTCACAGTGTGAGACAGAACTTAAAATGTCCCAGCAAAGTAGTGACACTTAAATATAGAAGAAATTTTATAACTGTTACAGAAAAAGAGAATCAGCGGGGCAAAATCCTTTGAAATGTGACCAATAGATAGCAAACTAGTAATTAAAATTAATTTCCCACATCAAAATCATTGTGAGACTGCAGTGATGAAAACTTATTTGCATGCAAAGCAAAAAACTCCCAGTAACTTTTGTTACTTACAGTAACATATCTTTTCTGTGAGAACTTGATTTTCTGAGGCCTTGAAGGATTGCATTGGGAAAGCTGATGCTGATCTGTGATGCTGTCCGTCCTCGAGCCCTCTGTATGTTGGGTAACACTGGATCTGTTTGTGCCTGAATGGGCATTGCAGATGATCAGTAGAAACTAATAGGGAGCTGCTTTTCTAAAGAAATATAGGTAATGTCAGCAATGTGTTGTGTTGTTTTGGTTTTGGTTTTTTTTTTTGGGTTTTTTTTTTTTTTCTGAAACTGCGCAGACACTGTTGCAACAAGTTGTATGTATTCCATAGTTGNAATCATCCTTCATTTATGTCTAGCATGTTAAAACAAAATATGCTATACTTTTTTTAATGAGTGAAATAAGTTTTAATTTAGTTGTCTACAACTTCATCAGGCTTAATGCAGCATTATATATGGCTACTGTAAAAAGGAGGAGTTAGGTACCAACATGTGTTTGCTTCCCAGTGTCTTTTTTTGCCTTCCTCTCCTCTTGGTGACCTGGGTAATTCACTCCCTCTGAACTTTGGAATGGCTTCAGAATGTAACTTTATAAAGTTTAATTATGAAAAAGCTAAGCATTGTGAATATTTTGCCATCTGTTTCAGTGTAACAGTGACTAAAACTTTTATGAAGATTATCAGGTGAACTCAAGAGTAGAAAATATTTTCCCTTTGAAGTATTTTACTAAATAAGACTGTCATTCTCTGTTACTGTCTGCAAAAACAATTTAGCTGTAGCTGGCAGATGCCCACTAAGGAAAGCATAGTTTTAAATTACATCTAATAAGTTATTTAATGAGAAATTTAAACTGAGTAGGATGAATTTGTCTTGTAATTATAAGCACATTTATTGAGGTGAAATGTATTTTAATTCCTTAATTTAACATTTTTCTGGGTTTTTTTAATGAATTCTACCCAATGTTGTGATCTCTTTTGATTGAAAATTAAACACTATATGCTTATTTACAGGACAGAGGGCTTAGCTCGGTGCACTTAAAGCTTCAAACCTGTGTGTTCTCCCTCCTTGTGTGAGGGGCAGGTTACCCTGCTGAACCCTTCAATATCAGATAAGGGATAAAACACTCCCAAGCTCCATGTATGCGCAAGTGTAAGTGAGGAAGGAATTTAAGTCCTTCAGACCTTTAAATGTTTCTTTAGTATAGGAAAAAGATGGAAAAGATCCAAAGGCATCTTTATACTTCCTAAAGTTTTGCATTGTCTGACTTACCACAGAAATTAACAGTAATTCATAAAGTAATACTCCGGACACTACTTCCATTATCCCATTATCTGAGTAAAGCTATTCTTGTTAAGAATGAAAACAAGCCAATTTTCTTCTATAATGGAAGGTTTGTTTTTGTTTTTGTTTTTTTTTTGCTACTCACTGTTATTTTGGTGAAGGTAGTATTCTTCAAGTGTGCTATCTGTATTTGTAACTAGTTACATGCTCTTAACTTCTGAAAACTAGAGGCCGGTGCTTAGTCAGATAAGAAACAATGGTTTTGGAATATATTAGGGAAATCCTGAAAACCTGCAGAACACTATAATCCTACTCCGTCCATCTGTACACAAATTCCCGCTGCACCTATGCCATGAAGCTCTCCTCACTGCATCTTACAAATAAAATATTGGAGAGATGGATTGTAGCATGGAATAGCTTCCTTATGAAGAATGGCTGTCAAACTTGTAAGAAGAGCTGAAGAGATGCAAAATTATGAGTGGAAAAATTAAACACACTGCTTCAAATTACTTTTAAACACATTTGAATTGTGAAGATCGCAGCAGGGCAAATGTATAAATAGATTGAAGAAAGCCTAGACCGACTAATAGAAGAGCAGTTTTGGAACTTTTGAAGGGTATTTTTTACTTTGTTTTGATATTTTTAATTTTTTAAAAAAAAAAAAAACACAAAACTCTCTTGCACCCATAACTGAATGTGTCAGTTTTGGTATTTTTATTATTCAGAAACGTTTCTAGCTTTTGAGTTGTGTGTGTGTATGTGTTTTAATTTTTCTGGTCACAGCTTTTTGACTCTATAATGTATTAAGAGTTAATTGGAGCAGTATATCCAGCCTGCAGTGCTTGCTAGTGTGACCACTGTTTTCATGGGCATTTCAGAAGGAAATGGTGAGCTGAACAAATTACTCGGGTCACGTTAGTTTGCTCCGAACGTATACATCTTCTGGGGTTTGCCAGAAAACGGTGTCTAAGCTATTTCTACAACTTGCACCTCTTTGCCCCTCCAAGGGAAGGACTGGGTCTTCTCTTCCTGTTGAATCTACTCTACGGTGCTGTAGTCCTGTGATGTGGGCAGAGAGGTCCTACTGTTCAGCCCTTCTCTCTGCTTGCAACAGGCTGAATGGGCTATTCAGCTGGAAGGACTGGAGATCACTCCACACAGGGATGACATCTTTAGTTTAGCTGTTATGACACGTTATTTTTATCTATTGGGGTGTGAGATAATGTCAGAACAAGATTCTACCCTCCAGGGTATCTCATATCCCATGTTACCGATAAGCCCTTCACATACAGAAATATCAGCTGTGTGAGTGATGTGATCTTTCACTTCAGGTCCTGGCATGAGAAAGTAAAACTAATGTTTATAGTAACAATAAGAAGTGCCAAAATGTTGGGAAGGACCTTTGAAAGTGCTTAATTTATTTTTTTTTTTCATACGAGGGAACATTCCAAAATGTCACATTTCCATTAGTAGGGATGTCTTGCTTCAGTCCATCTTTTTTCTATATATCTGTTTATGTGTGTTCTTATATATGTGTGTACCGTACTGTTGTTTGGTGGCTTTGCTTCTTCATTCTGTTATGAGTTAACACAGGCATTTAACCTTAAAAAAAAGAAACATTGGAAAACAGTGTGAGTGATCAGTGTTCATGTCTTCCGTGCTTCAGGCAAGTAACAGTGATGTAATACAAACAGAACTTAATGTAATTACTTTCCAGCTCAAAAGTAATTTATCCTAGTGTTTTACAGTATATAATTTTCTCAAAGCAGTGGAAGAACGCTGCAAAATTCTTATTAAAAATCCTTCTTATATCTCAAACTTTTCCTGTAATGAAAACTTTGGCAAATATTATGGATTTTTTTTTCTCCTTTATAGAAGACAGTATAAACCAAGAAATGCTGTGTTAGTCTCTTACAGTAGCTTCAGTAGAGAAAGGGAGACTTTTATTGTGATTTAGCATGACAGCTGTGCTATGCACGTACTGTGATATGCTTTTGAAATTTGCTGTTGTCATCTCTCTTGTTTGGGTCACCCTAATAATCCCTTCGCTCAGTCAAGCATAGGATCTTCTCCTGCTCCATGTCTGTGGTGGGTCTGGTGCTGTAAGGAAAACCTAAAAGATGCTTGACAGAGGCATTACTGCAGTTACTCTCTGGCCAGGCTTCTAGCATTTGTAACAGAGATTTGCCTGGGTACTTGTATTTCTGCAAGAAAATACTCTTTAAAGCTTTATGTTGCATCTTTGCTGAATCCACATACCTAAGCTGCTTTCTGACCCCAGGTTCTAAGAATATTTTTTTTCTCAACTGGAATTAGTGTTTGAGACAATATTTTAATTAGACGTGCATCCTCCTTCCAGCCCTTTTCAATTAGATTACATACTGTTTGATAAAGTAGTAGTGGCGATTAATGCATTTTAAAGATTTTTACATACTTTTATGTTACCCTTTCTTAATGAATATAAAATGAAATAGTAAGAGATGCATTTACAAGTTTAAAAAATGGGATGCCATAATCTCTCGGGTGATTTCATAATCAATATTTTTGTCGGTGACCTGGAATTGATGCCAGAACTTATTACTGAAAGGTGAGAGCTGCACATAGGACATAATACAAACATTGGATATGTGACAAATATTGAGGATGACAAATTGCTAACAGTACATTATAATACAATATAGATAAAACATTCATATAAATGTTGGCTTAAAACAAAGAAAACCCAGAAACCAAACCAATCTTAAATGAAAGTTATTTATCTGGGGTCAAAAGTCATTGACTGTGCAACAGGTTGAGGGATGTTATGTTGAAGGAAAACCTTTAAAGAAGAGTTAGCAATTATAATGTATAATGTGATGTAGCAGATTGAGAGACTTTCTGCTATCCTGTAACACATTAAATAAAAATGAATTAAATTTAAAAACAAACAAACAAAAAAATGAAACACCCCAACCCCAAAACCCCAAAGCAGTATAAAACTTCACTCTTCTCACATACAAACTGACTTTGAGTTTAATTTGGGGTTGATGCTCCAAGAGTAATACTGGGGCATGTCTTGCATTTCTGTCCCGAAAGAAGAACAATAAGCTGAGAAGGGGTTTAAGGCATAACTGTGTACATGTGCAGTGGTTTGAAAATAAGCTTTAAAATGAAATATTTAAGGAGCTCCATGTATTCCTCATTGGGGGGGCGCTTATTTGTTCTTTAGATGTACATCTCACTTATCAAAGGCTCTGAGATAAGTCTCCATCTCCTCAAGAAAATGAGTGTTATTAGAGGTCTTTATGCAAGGCTGCTTGTTCTTTCGACAAGGGAAAAACCAGCCTATACTTCCACAAATACACTGACTATGCTATTCTTGAAAGTTCACTTTTTAATTGAGAAATTAACAATTAGAATCCCTGGAGTTCTCAGACTGTGGTGAAATCCTTTATTGTGAACATCTTTATTGTCTTTAATAGTTTTTTATTGTCTCAATTTTCTCATGACTGTAGCCCCATTAAAAAACCTCAAAACCCTCTAGTGTCAGTTTGAGAAAACTTTATCCCTTGTTTTCACGTAGAAAGGAGCAAATTTCTCCAAATCCCAACTGCTGATGCCACTTTTCAGCTGAAATTATAGCTACAAACTCCAAACATGGTTGTTGTCATCTGTTAAGTGACTTAAGTTAAGCACCTGCTTTATATAACATGACTCCTTAAAATGCCTAATACTGAAAAATCAGACGTGGTCTGTAAAGGGAACTTACAGCCTTCACGTTGTAATGACTGTGCGAGTGGAGCCCTGCACTAAATCTCTGCGATAGCGCTATGTTCCTGTAAGGATAGTTCATGATAAATTTATTTCCTGATTTGTTTCCCCCTTCCCACAAAACCTGCAGGGTTACATTATGCGGTGCTACCATTAGATTTTGTAGGATGTATTTCTTCACCCCTGATTTGCATATTTTTGACCCTCTAGTTATTTTTAACCAGGAAATAAAAGGGCATTTAGAAGATCATTTTTTTAAAAAAAGATGGTCACATGTACTTACAGAACTATATATACACATATATATACAGAAGTATAATAATTTTAGTAGTCTTCAAATAAATTTGGTTTCCTTTTTTTTCCCTAGAATTTCCTGTTTAAAAATATGGTATTCTAGATTATAATTGCGGCTAAAGCTACATGTTAATTACTAGGTAGAATTTTTTTTTGCCTGATTATATTTCTGCTTATTTAAAGAGGAGAACATCCTCTAGAATTATTTAAACTTTACCCTGACACCTGGCCTAATGTGCCAGCCAGACTGATATTCATTTTTTTGCAGTCTCAAACTATCACGGCTTGGAATGTCAAATAGCTTATGAAACCAACCATTTTTAATTAAAGTAATGTCATTCCTATATCTATGAAGAGAATNNNNCCTATATCTATGAAGAGAATTTTGATGCCTTGTCATCTTGATGGAAAATACTTTTTTTTTTTTTTATAATTATTTTATCTTGACTATACTTGCAAGCGTAGTGTGGTGTTCACTGCAAAAGCTTCCGCCACAGTTGGTGGTTATTCCTATTTGCTGCAAATTGTACTCCAAAAGTAGATTTATAATGTTGCTCATAGAAGATGCTCTCTGTAAATTGCAAATAACTAATCTTATGCAAAGCATGTTGAATTACCTAGTGAGTAGGTGGCTTACTTAAACTGAACAGCACAAAGCATTTCTAGTAAGTTCATATAATTTGATGGGTTTAAACTGGAAGGATAGCCAACTGGAAGATTTATGACATTTTTAAATTTCAAAGGATATACATCAAAGGAGACTGCGTATCCTTATTTTACATTTTAAGAGTTGAGTTGGCTTTACCCTATAAATAATTAATACCACTAAGAATTTAACATCTGAAATGATAAATAGCACTTGGCAGTAATAACGTATTGTTTTGGAGCTAAGAGCACATAATTCTAACAGCTGGACTTCAAAAGGCATAGTAGAATAAATTGTATCATCACTTGATTTATTATCATGGAAAAAATGAAAGATCAAACTCCAGTTTCTTGTCACGTAGGTACTTCAGTGCTGTCAAGCTTTTAAAAGGTAGAAGCTGCTTCAAACTTGTCTTCTATGAGTGTGAGCCTTTCCACTGTTCAAAACCTTCTCCAGGTACACCAGTGAAGTGCCTTGCCCTACATATTGGCCCTGGCCAGTACTGGTCTTGGGAAGTATTTCAGAAATCCTGTTAGTGACTACTCAGTTACTGAAATCCGAACTGGCCTTTTTATCCCCTGCGAATGTCTGCTGCTTAATGATGGACTCATATCTGGAACCATGGAGACTGAATGTTGAATTGTGGCCTGAAGTTCTACAATTTAATTGTGTAGATAGATTTCTTTTTTTTTTCAAGTTTTAATTTTACTTTTTCTCCTCTCTTTCATTTTCATATCATAAGACAGCTATTTGTGTCGCTCGCTTTTTTTTTCCGCTCTACTTCTAGCTCTGTTTTATCTTTCTGCCATGTTCCACCTTATTCATGCCATCTCTAAATTAAATAATTTCCTTTTTTCAACCTTGCTTTTTATATGCAAGTCTTTCACGTATTAAGTCATTTTTTTTCTATTTCTATGTTATTTTATCTTACAGGAAGCAACACTTTTCACTAGCTTATACCTCTTCTGTAGCAGTAAATATGTACAGATACTCCCAAAGGAATTGTTTAGTTACAAAGACTCACAGGAATATTGATAGAAGGGACCTCTTGAAGTCCTTTATTACAGCCTCCTGTCTGAAGTGTCATAAGCACCAGAGAAAGTTCAGCTGGCGGCTGGACAACCTCCAAGGACAGAGTTTCTCAGCATCGTACTCACACATTGTCCTTCTCTCCTAGGAAAACACATTTTCCTGATGTTCAGCTTGGGGCTTGCAGGCTGTGACTTGTGGTGATGTATCTTTGTTATATTGCCATTACTGAGCCTCCACATCTCTGTAACTGCTCCCTATGTGGTTAAAATCTGTGTATATCTCCCCTCAGCTACCTCTTCACCATGTTAAACAGCTCCAGCTCCCTCAACATCATCTTGTAAATCCTGTGCTCTGGGATCCTGGCTGTCTTATCAGGCCTGCACAGGAACTTTCTTTGATTTTAAACATCACTCTTGAGCTGGGGTGGGGGTGGATGCCGAAGTGACCATGTGTTCTATGTGTGGCTTCATCAGGACCAAGTAAAGGGAGCTAGAAATTTCCTTCAGTCTGCTGGTTCGCCTCTTTCTATTACTACACCGTGTGCAAATTACTTTAGCTCCACTGAGAGGCTGCTGATGTCTCGTATTCAGCCTGGCATCTGCTGTAACCTTCTGATGCTTTTCAGCAGGGTTGGTACTCAGCTAGTTGTTTACCAGCCCGTACATATGTATGTTCTTATTCTGCATAACTACGCACGTCTCGGTATAAACGGTGAGATTTTTGTTGCCCCTTGTCCTCGCGTTTCCGAAGGTCCCTCAGGACTGAAGCTCTGCTCTTCATCATCATCAACTCTTTATTTATTATCCCCGCCCCCCCATTTAGCATCATCTCCAGATTTGCTCTGGGCATGTTCTGTCTCCTCGTCCAGGTCTTGCAAAAAATTTTGAATAGTGTAGGACTTAGTGATGCCTGGGGCACTCTGCTTGGAACTGGCTACCATCTGTACCAATCCTTGACTACTGCCCTATATATCTAGTGGCCCGGCCTTTTTCTACCCAACTAGCATTTTGTTCTTGCAGTTCACACTTCCTCAGGTTCTATAGTAGAGCAAGGCAGGAGGTGGTGTCAAAAGCTTTTTCTAATTGAATGTTGTCATTTTCTGCCCATTTTAATGGTTATTTAGACATTTTCTCACATGGGCAACTAATTTTAAATCCAACTATATTAAAAATATTCCATATTAGTCCTCCTGAACTCAGGCTGTAATGTAACAGCTTGGGAGCTACCTTCAGTCAGGCAATGGCAGGCGTGATTTAGTGAAGGACTGAAGCCCATGGACTAGATGATTTTTAAAGGTCCATTCCAATCCAGACCATCCTATGATGCTGTGTCAGTGTCTGTTACTCAAATAAGAAGTTGAACTCATGCTTATAAGAAAGTAAAGCTACAATTTAAAAAGAAAAAAAAAAAAATGGGCAAAGTAGATGCCCTAATTGCCAAACTATTCAGTTTGAGTAGAGAGATCTTTGGTTTTCCTGAAGTCAGACTCTTGCTTTCTAAATAGTGTCAGGCTGGGGTTAGTTTTACCATAGCCCAAGTAGGGATGAACTATGCGAATGTGTTTCTTCAGAGATGTGCTTTGAAGGCAGTTTTGACTCCACATTATTAGTTTTTCCCTAAAAGGGCATGTGGTTTCTCAGTTTCGTTAAATAAAGTCAACAGGCTCTTATTTGGCCATGGTAACTAATGTTTTATACAAGCATTTTGAAAAGTTAATAGCAAAATTGATGAATCTCAGTTGGGGGAAAAAAAAATCAGAAGAAAGCTGAATTCTGGAGCTAGAGGCAGTGCATACTGCAACAAAAATTGACTTGTATGATCAAAGTCTTATTCTATAACTTACACATTTCCATACAGAAATCTCTTGCTGACTTTGTGTGGGGCCTTTGTATGTGCAGGCTGTTGAATTAACTGAGCCATTTCTTCAAGCATATGTGAATCAGAAGTATTATTAGTCACACTGAAATTATTTTCTGCTCTTATTGTCTGCATAAAGTGACTGAAGTGTTTTCCCGGGGAGACTGGAAATTGAATATAGCTCAGTATTCATATTAATTGTTATAGAATGCTCTTGAAGCTATATAATTGTTATAGAATGCTCTGTATTTTAAGCTGCTATTAAACATCAATCAAAAATAATATACCTCTAACAAAATTTTCAAAACATGCAATAATATAAAAGAAAACGTTATGATGGAATTAATAGAGAACTACTGTGCAATGTGTAGGAGTTTATAATTATTATTTTTGAAAGGGAGGTAATATGAGTCTCGTTTCTGGTACAGGTAGAAATAAAGGCTATTTCACAAAAAAAAACCCCACCAAAACACCTATCGCTTTTATCCAAAAAAAGTGAGGAGAAACATGATTACCAGAACCTTGAGAACCTTGTGGAGATCCCTACGTATAACAGGCTTGAATACATCAAAAGTCAAACCACTCAGAGTTTTGGAAACCCAGTAAGTTTAATCTATATCAAGGTTGTTGCTAAATAAGAATGAAGAATGAAAAGCAGGGCAGCTATGAAGGAACAAGCAATGGGTCTCCTAAATTACAGCTCCATGGAAAGAGAGTTACAGGAGTGAAAGGATGGGATTGAGGGGGCATACGCTAGCAGCAGAGAATGATGCAGAGGTAAATAAGGCTGAGAAATGGAGACTTAAGGTGTCAAAATCCATCTTTTATACTAGTTTTTAGGATCTAAGGAGTTATGTGGGGTTTTATTTTATAAAAATAATCACATCTATTACAGGGTTGTGGAGATATATTGTGCTTCAGTTGATGAAACTAAATATCGTGAGTGCATGACGTTAACTATGTGTATATAAGTAAAATATGTATTGCTGATTTTAGGCATTGATAGAGGTTTGGGAAAAACTTTAAATCTCACTACTCTAAGTATCTTAAAAACTATAATTTTTTGTCTCCCTAAATGTTTTTATCTCAGCAAATTTTCAATCAAATTAGATTTTTTAACTTCTGATGCAAATAGTTTAAAGACTTTCCTTTTTTTATGCAGTATTTTAAAAACACAATATAAAAAAATATTTTTGCTATTTTTCAAAACTCTTAACTCTATTCTTTAGGGTTTTGTTGAAATTGGGATGGGTGCTGGAGAATGTAATGTGCTTCTGTACTGCTTCACAGCTAGAATTTAGCAGAGAGTTATAAAATTTGTATTGAGATGAAAACTGTTTTGTGTATGTGTTTTGTTTGTAGCTATAGTATCATAGTCATGTGCCATTCACTCTCTTTTTTAAGATTTTGTCTCATTTTCAGTGAAATATATTTTTGTGAACAATGAGATTATGCAGAGTACTTACAGAGCTGATAATAAAATATTATTTCTACGCTTTACTGGTTGCTTTTTCTTCCCCTGATGGAAGGAAGAGGGAGACAAAGCTGGTTTTGTTCTTCCCGTCTTTGTGTGTGAGTTTTATATATAGTAATGTTTTAAAAAATTGTTGTATTAATCATTTCTAGTCATGCCTTCACCCCTCCTCAGTATTTCTAGTTAATCATTAGCATGTACTATCATTAAAAAGCCATTAATTTTGACATATACTGATGCCAATACACAATTAAATTAATCTAATAAAACAACATATAATCTATTTTAGACCTATGTGATAAATTTAGCCTGTGCCAAAGGGAATAATAAAACAGATGGACCTGCCAACAGTTTTTAGTTATTTAAAGCTGGAAGCTGTATGGTATACCAATGTAGAAGGAAAGAATGTTTGACGTATATTGTATATCTATTAATGTTCTTTTTTTATTGCTCTTGCTTTGATCTCATTTCTTACACATGTAAACATAGACTCTGATCTCGGAATGGTAATGCATGTACTTCATCTCAGAATCTCAGAAAAAGGGACCTGGGAGTCCTGGTGGACAACAGGATGGCCATGATCCAGCAATGTGCCCTTGTGGCCAAGAAGGCCAATGGCATCCTGGGGGGCATCAAGAAGAGTGTGTCCAGCAGGTGGAGGGAGGTCATCCTCCCCCTCTGCTCTGCCTTNCTGGAGAGGTAAGACTAAGTAAGATTTTTTTGAGAAATGTGGTAGAACAGAGTGCATGTTAGAGATTTAAAGGCAAAAGAACAGTCAGGATTCTGGTGTTTAGTTACTTGGTTTAATGTGGGGTTTTTTTACTCCATGTTAATATTTGTTTTGTTGGCTAGTTTGGATTATTTTTTTTCTCCTCATAATACGGTTCATTAGCAGCATTAGTTCCTGAAGTAATCGTTAAATACCTTCTTGAAATAACTGTGGATTCTTAGATAAAAAGAAAACTTGTTTGTTATGTAGGACACTTCAGCTAATGCAGTCTGTCTTCCTACAGCGGGTGTGTACTATAGATATTTGGCATTCTGTGACTATGTCTGTTAGAGTTATGCTAATGAAAAATGCAATTAAAATCTGGAAATACATTCTGGAAACGGTGAGTGAAATATGCCCTTCTAAAATTGTCTGAATTCTTGATATAACTGAGTTCTTTAAGCTCTTTATGACACTGAAAATCAGGAGCTTAGAGTTGTGAGATTTGGAGTCAAGAACATAGTTTTCTCCTCCTTCTGTCTTAATTAACTAAATTGTTTATGCTGAAGATAGGGACTAACATAGTTCTGAATATTTGAAAACTGTATTTATAAAGATAGGGTTAGGAATGTAGGGTTAGGATGGTTTTAGGTCTGCATATCGTATTTATTGGACCAGTTAAGAAGTACTGTGCACTGTCTTTGCATGGATATTTTTATGAAAGAAGAATGCATGATGCAGTGGAAACAGAAATGACGACTTATCTATTTCTTTGTATCATGGCAGCAACAGTCATTATCTATCTAAAAAAAAAATAATGGAAAAAAGTTTCAGGCAAGCTCAGTGTAAGGATAACTAAGTAAAATTGAATTGCTGAAGGAATCAACTCAGGTGCTTTATAGCCTCTATTTCTGTGTGAGAATTATGATAACTCCTGGGCTTCTATTGTATCAATATGAAATTTGAAACAAGTTTCAAATTTGACTAGGTTGTCGTTACATGATTGATATTTGCTGGGGGGGGGGCGGAGCAGGGAGGAGCAAAGACAAAGCCCTAGATTTCATTCTTTGTCACATTTATTCAACTTTATTGTCAAACAACACCTTTTCTGGGATATTAAAGCTCAGATATTGAAAATTATACTGCATATATCTGCTGAAATATTGATTATAGTAAAAATGGTAGCAGAAATCTCTCTTCCCCTGACCCAATATTTCCCTCACTATAGGTACTAGGAGCCTCGCTGTTTCTTTGTATATGCTTCACATTAGGTCTGTATATTCCAGGTTTGAGTGTGAGTCCTTGAGAATATGTTCTGGTCTCCATTCTCTTACTGTTTTTTCTAATGTTAAAAAAATGAGACAAACACCTTAGCTTTTAAATGTATGTAAAGAACACCTAAAACCCCCCTTCCTTTTCTGTAAGGTTGATAAGGCACTGAAAGAGGTTGCCCAAGGAGGTTGTGGAGTCCCTGTCCTTGGCGGCGGTCAAAGCCCAGCAGGGCAGTGCCCTGAGTAAGCTGCTCTAACTGATGCTGCTCTGAGCTCCTGGGTGGTTGGACAGGGAAAGCCCGAGGTGTCACCCATCTGCGATGAATCTCTTTTTATTGCTTTCTTAATTGACTGAAGAAATATATGCATCATTATTGATACTGCATGAAAACGTGTTCTGTAACCCAAGATACACTTCTAGGTTTCTCTGTTTTCTAGACCTGATTTTCAGGTGTATCTGAGACCAATTAATATGTATGTATACCGGGCAGATCAAATGTTATACATGATGTCTTTGAAAACTTGGTGCCCTTTCCTGTGTTGGAGTAATTCTTGCTGTTATTTGACAGCTGCATTATGTCTCACTGTGGCATAGTCTTAATACATTTTTGTCACCCCAGTGTGTGCTGACCATCTGACACAGATTTCTGCATCAGCAGATATCTTCATTTTGCAGTGCATACAATGACAGACTACCCACAACTGGATTTCTGCTCTCTGGGGTTTCACTTAAGTTTTCTGTTAAAAGAAAGTAATCAAACAGATTGATCAAACTAGAATTCAAGAAAGCCTCACGATAAAAAAAACTACCACTATAAAAAGATTCCTGTATTTAATGGCACTATTACCGCCTCGTACGTTTTGAGAACATATGATTGCAGAAAGGTAGAAACTCATGTTTATGAATGGGCTTATGTTCACTCAGATAGTAAAACTTCAGGTTCATACAGCTGGAAATTAATTTCCATCTGACATCAGATAAAGCCAGCTTATAAAAATGTTGAGCTGGACACCCAGCTCGCAAACTAAAGAAACACTGTTCCTCCAGGGGGTTAAAAAACCCTGTTGCTGAGGTTTGTCTAGATACAGTCTTTTACCTGCTTGAGATAATTTTATAAGCCTAGGCATGAAGTGTGTACTAAGTACGATTTTCCTCAGCTAATACCTCAGCTAACAGAGGGATCTAGACTGGAGCGTTGGGCTATGATTAATGGGATGAAGTTTAACAAGTCCAAATGCTGGATCCTGTGCCTAGGACAGAGTAACATCAGGCACAAGATTGGGAGAGGAGTGGCTGGAGCGCAGCCCTGCAGAAAGGGATCTGGGGGTGCTGGTCGGCAGCAGGGTCAGTGTGAGCCAGCAGCGAGCCCTGGTAGCCACGAGGGCAAACCCCATCCTGGGGTGCACCAAAACCAGTATAACCAGCCAGTCCGAAGAGCTGATTATTCCCCTGCAGCATTGGTGCAGCCTCACCTTGAGTAGTGCGTGCAGCTCTGGGCCCCACACTTTAAGAAGGATGTGACAGTCCTTAAATGTGTGCAGAGGAGGGTGACAGAGCTGGTGAAAGGGCTGGAAGGAGTGTCCTGTGAGGTAAGGGCTTTGGGTTTGTCCAGTTTGGAGAAAAGGAGGCTGAAGAGTGACCTCACTGCTCTCTACAGCTTCCTGAGGAGGGGACGGGGAGAGGGAGGTGCTGAGCTCTTCTCCCTGGTATCCAGTGATAGGACACATGGGAATGATTCAATGCTGCACCAGGGGAGTTTTAAACTAGACGTAGGGGAGCATTTCTTTACCAAGAGGGTGGTCAAACAGTGGAACAGGCTTCCTAGAGAGGTGGTTGATGCCTCACACCTGTCTGTGTTTAAGAGGCATTTGGACAATGCCCTTAATAAAGTGTTTTAGCTTTTGGCCAGCTCTGAATTGATGAGGCAGTTGGGCTAGGTGGTCATTGCAGATACCGTCCAACTGAAATTATTCTTTTCTACTCAGCTAAAAATGGAACATTGAAGGAACTACAAAGAAAAGGAAGTGTTAATGTATACTTTTATTTTACGTGCATGTACTTAAAAATCTAAGTTAATTTTCTTCTTTAAAAGAGTTTCTTAAGACTACGTGGATGACCAATGCTATCTGAGATTTGCCTGGAGTAAAAATTCTGTCTAGATGATCCATAGCTTGAAATTAAGAAACTCGGTCAGAATCAGCAAAGAATACAATCTTTGCTGTCTAATTGCCAAATTAAATCATGAGGTTTTTTCTTATGTAAGAAAATAATGAACAAAGCCATAGATATAAGACAATGTTGCTCCATTAAATGACACTGACCAGACTTAAAACAGAAATGCAGTTTTCCAGTTCTTCAGAGATAACCTCTGTGAACCTGACTCTACTCTGAAGTAACACGGGTGAGTGTTCTGCTGATGTACCAAAGGATTAGCCATAATCCCACTTGTCTCACTGCGTCAGTTGTGAAACAGTTGAATCATATAAACTGACATAAATTATAAAAATAGAAAGCTTTATAGGAAGGAGTATTCTTTTCAATGAGACCAACTTAAATAGCTGGAAAAACAGAAGAACTTTCAGAAACTGAAGTTCTTCACACCTAAGACAGAAACAACAAACCTCAAAACAGCAAAGCTCAAGTATCACTGCTGTAAATTATAAAATCAATTTAAAGACTCTTTAAAAATGTTGTCTGAGGTATAGTAGACGTTTAGTGATGTTTAGGCAGTTAGCATGCTCTATTAGAATAGTTGAGGTTTTTTTTACCCTTTTTATGTAAATAAACCTTGAGGAAACTGTGGTTCTGTGTGAAACAACTGGAAGAAGACTTAGCATCAAGGAAAACACTGCTCATATATACTATAAATGCCGTAGCAGCATTTAATTAAGTCCTGCCTTTGTAGGTATAAGCATAAATAAATTAGTCATTTTTTTAGATAGTAATGAATTGACTCATAATTGTGCAATTTTATGTGTGTTTCTCTTCCAGTATTTTGAAGGATTAGCAGCAGTCAGTCATGCTGCTTTTTGATTGTGAAAACATTTGAAAGCAGAAGAGACAGCTTAGACTCAGTACCTTGTTCGAAGATGATTATAGTACACAAATTGTCCGGCATTCTGCAGAATTATCTTTTGTCCATGACAAGGCCATTTATTCAAACATCTGGGCTGTTAGTCAAAGTGTTGTAATGTCACTAAAAGCACTTTTTAATTGTTATAAACATCTTGATTCTGCTTTGTACAGAATTACATTTGTTATGCAGGTAGATTCCCAGATGCCCTCTTGGGTACAATTTTCAAGGTGGATTTCAAACAAATAAGATAAAGTTAGGTTAGAAATAAAATTCCATATTTGGAGTTTAAATTAAAATGATGCTTTAAAAAAAATATGATCTCTTTCAATCGAAATTAGACCTCAGTTAAAAGATCATAACTTGTCATTTAGGTTAGGAGTGTTCGATAGGAATCCTTTTACTACTTTAATAACAAATCTGACAGTACTCACTGTGCCCCAGTGATGCAAGAGAGAGTTATTTTATCACCGGGGAAGACTGAAACTACTGGTGCTGTTTTTCAAAACCCCAGGTAGGGAAAATAAGACAGTAGAGGGAAACAGAAGTACCCATTAGATTGTCTATACTGCTTACAAGACAGCAGTAGAGATCTTAAGTTTCTGTACTTGCACTACTTTTTGTTTTTACTTTTGGACAAAAAGCAAAGTACTTGCTGTAGTCGTATGTGGAGGTTTTGGTATAAAGCACATTACATGCAGATAGGGCAGAATGGTGTTTGCATGCAGATGGCTCACAGAATTATTTTTTTTTTTTCTTGCTTTCTGTTGACTCTTAATTTTGGGACAGTGTTTAACGCTAGTTATTTAACCTTCCTGGAAGACTAACCCTCCATAAATGCACTCAATTTGGAAGTAGTGCTACCAAAAGAAAATTATTGTATTGAAATTTACTTATTTTTTGTCACCCTCTTTTTCCTTTTTCCTTTTCCATCAATGTCGTGCTGATGACCTACTACGCAAGTGTACTCTCATACGCATTGCAAATGCGTAAGTCCAAAAACTTGCATGTCCCAGCAGATGGATTGTTTCATCTTTACTCACGGCAGAAATTCTTGATCCTCTGCGTACATGCAAATAGCTTCTGAAGTATAAATATAATCAAAAGAAGGATTCCAATTGACTTTGTAGGGCATCAGATAACAATTCCTGCTTACGGTATGTGTTTGAGTGTAATTTATCATTTGTTCTGTTCTTAAACAAGGTGGAGGTAACCGTGAAGAACCTTTTCCTTTAATTTTTTAATTGATTATTTTGTTTGTCTTGCTCATGCTGCATTTATCTTCCTTTCCAAAAATACAGTGAAAATTGCACTACCAAAATGTGGCTGTTAAATTCCAGATGAGTTTCTTTTACCTGTGATCATATGGAATGCTACTAGTAGCAAAAGTCAGAAATATAATGACACTTGTAAGTGAAAGGAAACAACCCGATGAATGAATATCTGTTGAACATTTGAAAGCTGTAGAGATCATAGGCTGTTAAGGATCTTTTCTTTCTTGTTAAGTCTGTGCACACTATTCTGAAGAAATATTTTTTTCTTTGAACCAAGATAGAAGAACTAAGATAGCCAGTCTTGAAAAAATATACCTGTGAGAGCTGCTTCTTTTAAATTAAGGTTTACCTAAGATGATATGCCTTGAAAAATAGGTATGAAAGGCTGAGTTTTAAACATTTCAGAAGTGACCTGCAGTATATTTCTCTCCGCTTTGTATTTTTCTGTAGTGAATCATTAGACACAGAGTACTTACTTAAAGTTTCAACAAGTGCCAGATTAACTGGAAAATAATTTTTAAGTTTCTTTTGTTCAGTAGAACAAAATGCCCTCAAGTTGCAGATAGTGAAGATCACATATTTAAGGTTTGAAAGATTTGTGATTACCTTATTGCATTTTTTTTTTCCCTTTTTCTCCCTCCATAACTTTGGTTTTCTTTGTATACCTGTTTTGTACATTCAGAAAATCTCGGTACACAGAAAATAAATTTATAAAAAGGTCATTTAGTATGACCTCCTCGTAAAAAGCTGGGTTTCACAGTCATTAAAAACAAAATAATTAAAAAAAAAAAAAAAAAAAGACAAGACAGGTGACTAAGCTGTGATTCTAGTGAAGGATGCTGATAGAACAAAGGAAACGTATGGTGGTTCACAGTGAGGAAAGAAAAAGCAAAGAATACGATTTCCAAAACGTTTTTCTACAAGAAATGTAGAGGTGAATTGGTCAGTTCTCTTCCCCTGCCTACCCCAGCCTTCTCTTTCTTCATTCCCAAGCCTCTTTCAGCTTATGGGGTGAAATACCTGCCTCTTAAGATGAAAAGAGAAGTGCCTCTGGTATTATACTTCAGATACCATAGCACATCCTGGCTGTGTTAGAAGGAGTGGTTTACCCATAAAATCTCCTCCTTTAAATCTCTCCTGTTTTCTTACTTTGATCTCTCTAAGGGTCTGTGCTCATAGGCATGTTTTTGTACTTTTTGGTTTTATCATTATTGAACCCAATTTTCTTGCTAAAACTGACACGTATCCTGAGTCTGTGTTCTCTGGATAAACTGCGCTGCATCTGCTTAACTAAATTCATCAGTCAAAGCCTGTCACCACACCCCAGCTCGCCTTTGCTGTTTTCAGTCTGTGATCTGTTGTCAGCCCCGTCTTCAGGACCTTCTTTCTTTTATCTTCCATCCTGTATCTAAACCAAGGACCCACTCAGCCTTCTCCTCTGGGCGATGAGGAATATGAGAAAATGAATGTATGAAAGTGTTGATGTGAATAATTTGCTGCATGTTTAATTGCAGTACAGAACACCTTATGTACGGTCTCTTGAAACTGCCTTGCTACCTGCACGACAAGCAATTATACTTGTTCCGTTACTTTACTGCTTCTGCCACAAAAAATCCACCCCCCCCACCCCCCCCACCCCCCGGGATTATTTTAGATATTAAGACTAGGAATGGGCACTTTGTTTTCTTGCAATACAATAAAACTTTATCCTGAAACAATCAAGGCAAAACGTTTGCATGAGTCTTAAACATGATAAGTTACATACGTTTTCCTGATTAATGAAATTGGCGATAAATGTTGAAATTGAGATAACATTTTAAATATAATGATTATATTTGGATTCGAAAGCAATGTTAGGACAAATTATGAGGCTTACAACAGCTAAAAGGCAGTAACTGAAAATTCAGATGTACTTCATTCTTCATTCCTTAAAATCTTACTTCTTGTTATTTTAATTTTATCTTACTTTTTTTATTAAAAGCTGTCTGGGAAAATATGCAGATACACTGCATTTAGACCCCTGTTAGATATTGCTTGAAAACAGCATTCTTATTTACATTTGAATAGGAATATACTAAATAATATACAGAAAATCCAGTAAACATAGGAAAAATATATTCTGCAAAAAATAATAAGAAACAGCTTAAATTGCAGTGTATTCAATGTATTCTACTGTGTCTTTTGATTCTTCTTTAATTATGTGGCTTAGATATTTGTAGTGTTATGAAGTGGACTTAAAAGAGCTTTAAATGCACTTTGTACATGGACTTCATCAAAGATGAGGCAAAAATCCAATTCTGCACCTTGTAGGGACTTATACCGTGTTTAATAATTTCTGCATGGAAATATGAGAATAATTATAGACAAAATGATGGAAGAGATTCCAAATGCCACCTGTTTTCACCCTCTGCTGCAACATAGCTTAAACTGTACATCATGCTTGAGACATGTATGTCCAAAAAGTTCTTAAAAATCTTTTCAGATTATTATTGCACAACCACGCAAAATCTTTCTGATCCAGTTCTTAGAGTCCCAATGTTCTATTAATACCCACCCAAATCTCAGTTTCTTCATTTTAAGTTCACTGCTTATTGTTTAATTATCAGTGGGCATGAAGAAAGTGTTTTCATATCTTACAAGTTATCATTGTGTGCCTCCTTAATGTCTCTTCTCCAGTCTGAACAACATTGTAAAGTTTAGCCCTACCTTGTTGGTCTGTTTTTTAAATTATTATTTAATACTTATTTGCATTGCTCATTGTTTCATTTGTCCTGTTACTGGCTTTTTCATTGCTTTGCATCTCATTGATCTCATGAGCATCTTCCGACTGCCTACAAATAGCTTATTTGATTATCTGTTCTCGTATAAAGCTCATGGTATTTTTGAAAGAGTTCAAGGTAAGTTGGTCTTTACTGCACCTGTTTTGCCTTGTAAAAGATAAATACCAATCCTGCCCTTCTAGCTTTCACCTTTGCAGTTTGCTGTCATCCATCCTTTATGGGCTTTCGCAAACTTTGTGCTCATAGGCTGTGTAATTGTGAGCCACGCAGCAAAAACTGATGAGGTGCAATGTGAATGGATCAGTAGAAAAAGCAATTTGTACCAAGGACCCAAAGGATAACTATAGGTATGCATATTTATATACTTTATGATTAATCTGGTCTCCTAGACCGAACATGTTGCTCAAAGATGCACATGTGGCTCAAAACCAGAAGAAAGCTATCCTACAGACTCTTGGTTTCAGGTGTGTAGGCTTCCCAGTGTTGCTTCATCAAGTGCCAGAGCATCCTTTCATCCATTAAGTGGAGATTACAGGAGCACATGGGTGTTGTCATGCTGGTTTTCAGGGAAGCATGTCTTATTTTTGTTCTTGTTCACTTACATGTAACACACGGTGCCTGCTGCTTCCTGACTCTGAATCTGGGTATTGTCTAAACAGAGGTTCAGAATGGAAAAAATGGTGTCTTAAATCTTGTGGCAGGGGCAAATGATCAAGTGGGCACCACAAACGCAATGACTTCCACCGTCGGGGTTGTTCATTTGCATGAAGAAGGGGTGGAGTAACTGAGAGAGGATGTGCAGAGTTTGGAGTTTGGACAGATGGAAGTGCAAAGTCCTGGGGATAAACGGCACGAGGTGCAGAACTTACAGATGCAAGGTGGCATAGCTGAAACTGTTGACCGTGATCTGGCACTATGACCGCAATGTATTGAATCTTCTATGAGACTGGGAAGGAAAGATAGAAAAGGAGAATCATTATTAATTAAAAAAAAAGTCAGGTGAGACAAGCAATTCAGAAAAGGGATACAGCAGTTGAAGGAGAAAAAAAAAAAGAAAGTATATTGAACCATAGGAGGTCTTGGTGTAATATCTAGGAGTTGAGGGCATCTGTGTGAGCTGGTTTACTGACCTTGAGACCTTTAGCCTTTTAAGTGGCACAAGAAGCAGAAGAACACACGAGGTCTCTGTGGTTCGAGCCGGTGCGTGTGCACTTGATACTTGCTGTGGGACTTGCTTGCGCTGCAGATCACACATTGATTGGGACCTTTCTGTTCCTTTTAGAGACTGTTGCTGCACTTTGAACAGATCTTCTGATTTAATTTCATCTAAAAGGAATGCCCTTCACATGCAGAAAAACTGCCCCACAGTCTGAGCCAACATGGAGTAAGTGGGGAAATGAGGGATTGCTGCACTCTAATACTTTGAGCTGTGCCACTGTTGTCGACACATTTTAGCTAATAATTGTTGGCTTGCAGATTTTGGCTACCTCAGGATGAAGTTCATTTTACTCAGCTGGCTTGAAAATACCTAGTTTATACAAGTATTTGTAAGTGCATTCATCCTTTCCCTGCAGGATCTTAATCCTTTATCGCTAGTGCACCAATTAAAATAGAGAACCAATTTATGTTGACCTTTTGACTAAAGAAGAAATCTAAAAAGAAAAAAAAAAAGCATCAGGAATGTCAATATTCTTCAGTATCTATCAGAAGCCTTTCTTCTCCTTTCAGTAAATTGGTTCATTAAGGAGCAACCATTTCACTATAATTCCTCTTTCACTGTAGGCAAGTCTCCCAGGAAATCTTCTGTAAGAGTCCTTTTACTGAAGTTTGTCTTCTCCTAATACATTGCTTTTAGTTTGAGTTATTTTCCTTCTAATCTAACTTTTGAGAATTCTGTCCTTTTGTGACCAATCTCGACTATGTTACCACTTAATCTCCACGTTCTCAGCTATTTCTTCTCTGTTAATTAGAGGCAAATGTGAAGCAACCCCTACCCTCATTACTCTTTTGATGAAAGCATTTGAGGACCTTCCTTTTCAGCTTGTCTCCTGCTGTGTTCGCAAAGGATGTTAGTCAGTAACCTACATTATCTCTGAGGTCTGTGCTCTGGTTTACTCTTCGCAAATACATCATCTACTCCATCCTTCTGGTGCAGGAGGGAAATCCCGAAGTGGCCATGTTGTTTTAAATTTATAACTGTCCTTTGAAGTTGCTTAGCAGTTCTTTCTCCCTTTTGGTCTGCACCTTGGAACAAGTGTACTCATCCATGCTCCCTTACTGCTCTTCCTCGACAAGATATGCTACATGAATTTGGATTCTTCCATCTCCTTTTCTCCCTAGATTGTTATATTGTTACTGTAATTACAAATGAGCTGCCTGAAGTTATAAGTGATTTGTTGAATCTCACATCTAGTCAGACTCATGATTCTTGATCTTAAGGATGTATATCTTCTTTTTTCCGAGCACTGGGATGGGTTCTTCACTTGCTATTGGGGATTGGACCGTTGGCTGCTAGTCAGCTGCTCCTGTGCTGCATGTCCAATTCATCTTCCACTTCTGGTCCTCCTGTATTCCTTTTCAGCCAGTCAACTTCTTTTTCAGTGGAAGTACTTATGCCTAGAATGTTATTGATATCCTTTTGGATCATATGGGCTTCTCTGCTTCGTTTGTAGGTCTTCTACCAGTTTCCCGAAAAGTATTTGCAGGGACTCCTTCATTCCTGGTTTCTGCTTGTGTAGGGCTTTGTTCCCCGGTTTGAGCACAGAACCTGGACTGAAGAATTCCCCTCCAGGGTTCCTGTGTGGACACAACTGCCAGTAACCACTCTGTTTCCACCCTGCACCCTCAGAGCTATTGACCAAGAAAGATTTGATGACAGAGATGACCCCGATGCTGTGCTTTTAAAGGTTTGCATTGTAATACTAAAGTCTGCTTTCTAAAACTCCCTTCTCCAGTCAGTCTCTCAAATTGCCCTGTTACAAAAGTCTGTGAGATACCGAACTGCTGATTCACAAATACATAGTTTTTGTTGGAAGTTTGTGGAATGTGAGAACACACTATCATCCCTCAAAATGATGCAGTAAATTTGTTTTTAAGATTTCTCTTGAAATTATCCCCTTCATAGGGCTTCTCCCATTTGTCAATATAACTGATAACTTCTCAAAGTCTTTTGCCGTGCTGAGATATCTGCAAGGAGATTAGGTAAGTCCCTTGATCGTTGTGGTTATAACACTCCTCAGAAAAGTGGAGGTTATGATTTTTAGTCCCTTCGGACTGCAGAGAAGGAACTTGAAGCTATCAGTTAGGAGATGAGTGTTCTATTGAACATGCTGTTAGATAAAAGAGGAGTTATTTTCCAGCAACTTTGTGGCATTTCTTACACTTTCATTTCCTTTGCCCTGATAGCAAGAGATGGATCTCTGCAGCAAGCTACTTCGCTCTTAGTCCCATTTATTTTATTGAGTGTATCAATAGAGCAAGGTGATGCTTATTGAAAGATGTGGTAGCTGTTTTGAAAAAAGTGTGGTGTTTGTACTGGAATGTGAAGTAATGTGTATAAATTTAGATACTATATAGCTGCAGTGTTAGACAGTTACACTTTTTGAAACCTAAATTCTTCAATGACCAGGTTTGATAAGACACTTTTTCCTCATGTTAAAATAATCACTTTTGATTTTGACAGTAATCGGTCCTTTAGACTGTCTTGAAAATTGATTTCATTAATGTGTTTTGCTACAGTGTGATCAAGGAAGCAGTATAATAGCTCCTACTTAATGATATTTGTTTTGTTACAAGAAAAGCCCACTTTGCTGAATATAAGTGCAAATCCAGGGAATTACTGAAAGATCAGCTTGACTGTAGGTACTTCAGTACCTCTATGGTATGTCTTATGAGGTTACTTTAAGTTAGCCTTTCCTCTGTAACAAATACAGAGTCACGTGATAAGAAATTATTTAGGAAGGCACATGTTCCTTAACACATGAGTGTAAAATATTAAGAAAACACAGGGTAAGAAAGGACTTTCTGGGTCGTTTTGCCTAGTTGTTATCATAAGCAACCCTGAGATGAAGGCTTCCACAGAAAATTGATAAATTGTATCTTAAAAATTTGTAAGTGGTTTCTCTAGCTATTCTTATTAGCCTGTTGTTCCAGAATCCTATTTCTTTGGATTCTGCAATCTAAATCAGGGACTATTTTAAATCTAGGACTCAAATCTGCAGGTGAGGCTTCTAACTTGCAGCATTTATCTGAAAATGGTCCTCACTCTTTTCTGATGGAGCAGCATGGATTTTTTGATAATATTAAAAGATCTCTTGAGGCAAAGAACCTTGGTGTTAAGGGTACTGATGGGAAATGACTTAATTTTTTTCCAATAAAATTTAAATTATTTATACAAACTGTATTGTTACTGAGAAGAGAACAATAATGACAGTGATGTAGTTATAAACAGTCATCAACAGATTCTAGTTTTCTCAGGCTAAGGAGGAAAAACGATTGCGATCGCATTATAGGATTAGAGGTTCAGTATATGTATTAATAAATACTTCTAACCATGAAGATAGTTAGGCAATATAATCTAAAGAAGGTAGAGAATCTGCCTTTAAGGAAAAGAACAAGAGAAAACCAAACCATTATGTCAGGAGTAGCTAATGTGTAGCTAATTTCACAGTAGTGCAAGAGAATGGTAGTCTTTTGCAGAACCTCACAACTAAGCCCAGTACCCAATTTGAGACATGTTTTATAATTTTTGAATGGGAATAAAAGCTACTGGAAAGGTTACTTATGCTTGTTGAGGGATTGTTTTTTGTTGCCCCAGTTTTTCTGGTCTTGTAATGCCCAGTCATGAATTGCTTGGAAACCACAGTAGAAATGTGAGACAAAACTTGACTTAAATACATATTACGGATGGGTGAACATTTTAGCACAGCTTGTTTAATGGAGAATAGGGTCGAAATACTTAGTAAAAATCTTATTTTCCGTAGCAAAATCTATTCTTTAGTTATAAACTGAAATATATAGATTTTGAGGAACTGTCATTGTGTTTGTTGTCTTACATGATTATTCTCTCCTTCTGATCAGCTAGTTTCTTCCAAAATGGTTTTGAAATATTTTAAAGTAGAAATCAGCACGATTATATAGCAGAGTTTAATGGCACAAGCATTGGAATTTTGATTGTGTCAGGCTCGTTGAAAGGGCAAGGTGCAAACACAAAAACCAGCAAACAAGTAATCATACCAACACAATTTATTTTGTGTGTGTGTCTCAGTGAATTACAAGGTGTCTCCATCCAAATCATGTTTTCACTTCTCAAAATCTAGCTAATCTAGCATTAGTCAGTGTAAGGATTGGAATAAATGAGAAGGGTAGGTCCTAAAAATTTTTTGTAGAGATTTCTAGGGAAACAGCAGAGTCTCTGCTCTAGAATTTTAATTAAGCCTTATGCATACACAACAAACAGTGGGACTGTACACATCTCTCATTGTTTCTTGTAGGGAAATATTTCTCACAGATTTATCAACAAAGATTGACTGCTTTTGTATATAGCGTATTTTTTGTTGTCCTCCAATATCAGTATGCTAGCAATCTGCAGTTTTTCATTGTTCTTTCTGAAGTCTGGCAACAACTTCTTTGAAAAATAATATACAAGGATAATGTGTGATTAAATTTTCAGCATGACTAAAGTATCTTCAAGATGATGTGTTGAAATTACAACCAAGCCTCAAAGGCAGGGAAGCAGATGAAATAACCTGTGCAATTTATGTAGACTAAATAAAAACACCAGCACAAAATAACTTATTATTAGTCTAATTAAACAATTAGCAGTCTTACCAAAACAGTGTTATTAGTCCAGTTACAGTGATACCAACAATTATCATCCAAAACAGCTTTCTCCAAATGATGACAGAATTAAAAGCACAAACAGTACACAAACTTCTGCTATCATGTCCTTCCCGTGGTGTTCGGTTTGCCCTTTTTTGCACGTGGTAACATGAATCATGATCCTGCTTTGCCTAGAAGAATATGGAGTTGGTTATGGGGATTCTTCCACCTTGCTTTTGGGTCCCTCTTCAGTTATTTTTACTTTTGCTGCCATAATTGGATTACTTGATTATTTTTTTTATTATTCTTGTAAATTACTTTTTTTTTTTTCCTTCAGCACTCAATAAATGCCACGTTATAGCTGAGTGGTGAAATATTCCGTTCATACTGAAATAGTTACATCTATAATTTGTTTTCCAGACTGAAAGTCTATTGAAAAAATTACTTTATCGCCTTCTGTAATCAGTTTGACTTCATATATGGAAAGAAAGGGAGGAAAGATGATGAATAAGGGAGTAATATTTCTGGATTTACCACATTTTGGAGTTTACCTTTGGATAAGGGACAGACCTTCTTTACTCATCACCTCATCTCTCTGTGTTTTCTGTTTCCAGCCTGTTTGCCTGTCTTTACCTGGTTCTTGGTGTCCTGTAACTGATTCTGTATAGACCAGAAACTCTTCACTGGCTCTTAATGATTTTGCTGGCAATAACAGAGAAGAAAATTTACCATCCTCTGACTGTTTTATACTTCCATTCCTCCTGCATGATGTATGGAATTGTAAGAAGTGTTCTGACTCATTAAATATTGATTGTAAGAGGCTGTAATGGGATAGAAATTGTTTTCTGTTATTCTGACCACACATTAACCGAATCACAGAATTTTAATTTAAACAGAACATTGAATAAAATGGTAGAGCAGAAAACATACATCCAAATAAAGAAAAGAGTTTCATGGCCAAAAGGTTAAGAGATGTTAGATATAAGATTATTAATTTATATACTTTTTTGTCTAGACTTAATACCCTTCTCACCACATAGATTCTGTATGAATTGCAGGTGTACAATTATGAACATATTGGGTCTGAAATATTGTCATTATTAGTTAAATTCCTGAATGTCGAATATTTGGGGGGGGGAGAAGAATTACAGTTAGGTTCTCTATTTTTCCTAATTTATTATGTTTGCTTTAAGAACATACAAATCATAATCTATTGGGAAAAACAAAACATAAATAATGAATATAAGAGTTCTAGGAAGATCATACCTTTATCTGGAGTAGTTTATGAGAACAGATCATATAGAATTCTGCCTTTACATTAAAAGACAAATCTATGTATGAATCAAAAATAACGTAACTACCTAGACCAGGGAATAAAAGAAAACGTTTAAGCGTGATAGATGCATTTGGTTTTATTGTCTGGTCTGGATAGGTACATATCTTCTCTCAAGGTATGCACCTGTAGACTTTTATTTTCATTTCAAGATTACTTTTATAATTGAAGAAGCCAACCCACGCTCCACACACTGAAAGACCATTCTAAAGGACAAAATATATTCAAGGTTTTCTAATTCCCTTTAGTATGGATAACAGTCTGAATTTTTCTTTTTAACAGCTTTTCCCACTTAAAATCTCGCTGTCAGTACTGAATTTCCACTGGTTATTTTTCTCTGTATCCCTTTAAATGTTGTTGCACTGTACGATAGTAGTTTTCCTATCCATCCAGCAAATGGATGAAGGCAAACGTTTCCATCAGTCCAGAGTTTTGCCATCCCAGTGTGTTTTCCTGGATATCTTTCTATCATTTTACCTTTATTTTTGGCTAATGAAATTCACAGTAATGTTTCCTGGTAATCCAGGAAAACGCGCTCTGTTTTCATTGCCGACACCACTACCCTTTTTCTCTTTGTGCAGGATTGCAGCTGACAATAATTTTTCTTTTGATTGTACATCCATAAACATGTCCAAGGACCATTTTTCTCCAGCTGGAGTTATGCTCCAACTCGGTTTATGAAATCCAGCTTTTTGTGTATGTGAACACAAGACAAGTAATATCCCTTCTAATCTTCCTCCAACCTTTTTTGTATCTCTTCCATTTTATCAACAGCGTAGCTCCTAATGTCTTTCATCTTCCTAATCATCCCCATCACTGTCCCTCTGCATTATCTGCTTTTTGCGCCACCATCTGAAAATCGGTATTCTTTTTCCAATTCCAATATAATTCAACACTACTTCATTGCTTCAACCACCTTTCTTCTGACAACTTACCCTCTTTTTTATTTTNTTACAGATGTTTCATCTGTGCTCTTTCATAGCACTACAACCACATCATCCAGATTCCCTTTCATGTTTAACCTCTGCTATGATGCCTGCAGGGCGACAGGAGTGAATGCTTATTAATTTATAGGACATTGTGTTTAAACTTTGTGTACTTTGTGTAAATGCTACTTTGGTTTTTTCCTCTCTTCATCCATGTTTTGTGCAGTACTTCCCTTCTCATACTGTGAGCTTTTGGAGACAGAATTTGGATTTAAATATATAATCGGAAAACAAGCAGAATCATCTGATAAGAGAACGTTTGAAAAGATTGAATATTCTTGATAATAATGTATTTCCTGGCCCACCAACTACTTTGTTGTTCCTATTGTAAAGTACTGAACCAGATTTGATGTATTTTATTATTAAGAAAAACAGAAAAAATGTCATACAAAACTGAAATACAAAGTGTTATTTATTCATGTTTTAGTCAGTTCAGATTAACCAGCATTTCACCTTACTTTTCACTGTGCTTGTGGATGCAATTCAAATATATGATCCTAAGGAAAAAGCTTGTATTTGAATTAACAAGATCCTTTACTGCCTTCTGACTGCCCACTTTGTGAGATGTGTGACAAATTATTGGAGGATCTAGCAGAGATATAGAACTCTGTTCTCAACTCAATAAGAGTTTTAATTTCTGAACTGCAGTATCACATGCTCCTTCTTCTTCTCTCCAGACCAAGGAATTTTGAATTCTCTGCTCTTAAGTAGGTATTGTAGGTGTTTTTTCTGCTTTCACATCTTTCACATAGCAGTACTACCCATAGATTTGCAGGCCTTTGTAATATTAAAGATAAGGATTCGATCCTAGTTTCATGCATAGAGGTTTTATTTAATCTAGCTGAGTGAGTTGTAAGAATTAGTTGCTGCCCTCCAGAAGAAATGTTATTTCCAATTGAAACAGTCCACAGTTTTGCTTCAAACCTGCCCTTTGTGTAGCTTAAAGACCCTCCATTGCAAATCCTGCCCTGGGTCCCCAGTTCTTGTCTGATGTGGCACCGAGAGCTGGCTGTCATGCAGATTGCTAACCTTGTTCTTGCACGCTTCTTGTTTGTCAGCAATTTGTATAGAATTCCTTAGCTACTTGTTGCTTAGAATGCCTTGGTGTTTAAATTATTTTTAAAAGAAAAAAAGACAGAGAAGAGAAAGCACAACACAGCACATCTCGTTATATAGCAATACGTGTCGTACAGGACTGGTTAGGATAGATTGTAGTTTTAGCCAACCTTGTGGCTTGTTGAGAGGTATTTATAGTTCTGTCATATCCTTTGCTATTTGTAGTTATCATAAAATGTGCTGCTTTCATCGTCTATTTGGCAGAAATAAATAAAAATACTTACCATATAAGTAGTACTCCCTTGTAAAATTTTCAGCACATTGTCAAGAAAAAAAATCTTTTAAAAGATCATTCTCTCTTTTTAAAGACAGTGTGAATTAACTTTCTTACATACCATTTACAGGACCATCTGAGAACATTAATCTCTGCCCATTTATATACAAGTCAAAGCTTGAAAAAGTTCTGAACGTCAGTATTAGTTGTTTGGCTCACAGAATATTTTATTTTAATGTGCTCTGATTCAAAGTTATACTCTCTTTATCAGAGGTTTATAATAAACATGGTTTGGGATTTCATTGACTTTAATGTAGCATTCAAATTCAATAAAACTGTGCCTAGATTGCTGCAGTTATAAGACAAGCAAAAGCATAAAATACATCTTTAGTTTTCTTATTTCAGTTTTTAATAGTTGCCTTTTTGAATTTCTGGTGTTCATAACTGAAATTGTATATAATCGAAGAATGCTATAAAGTATCGAGAGTGATGATTTTATTACTATTTTTAATAATATTTGTAAAGATTAGTGGATTGTTTCTTCTTAGTGCTGTAGGTAGGGAAAAGAACAAAGTAAGTGAGACAGGGTCACTGGTAGTTTGTTTTATTTTCTTATATGGGAAAAACAGAAAGTTATACATGGAATAACAATCTGACAATAATCATAAATATTAAATAATCATAAAGAGGAAATAAGACAGTCACTCACCACCTGCCACAGACTGATGAGCCTCTGAGCAGTGGCCACCTTGAAAGGCAATCCCTTTTTCCCCTCCAGCTTCTTCTGCCACCACTTTTTATTGCTGAGCATAATGTTACGGGTATGGAATATCCCTTTGGTCAGTTGGGGTCAGCTGTCTTGGCTGTGCCCCCTCCCAGCTCCCTGCTCATCCCCACTCTACTTGTTGGGGGGCGAGGAGGGGGGGGGAAAGGAAGACTTAATGCTGTGCAAGCACAGTTCTGCAACAGCCAAAGCATTGGTATGTTGCAAGCAGTGTTTTAGCCACAAATACAAAACACGGCACCACACAGGCTGCTAGGAAGAAACCAAGTCCATCCCAGCCAGCTCCAGTACATGAACTCAGCATTTACTTACTGTAAGAAAGTACTGGAATAATTCATTCAAGTGCATTTTTTCACTTGAATAAAATCAAGATCGCACCAAAGTGATAATCTGAGTATTCATTGCCTGGAAAGCATAAAGTAATTTAGGCAGTTTATTTGGAAGAATAGCAGAATAAATGCCTAAAATTAATTATACTAATAATATTAAATCAGAATTATATGTACGGGAAAATGCAAGTATGTTTTAAGACTAAATTCTTCTGTGGTTCATTTTTAAACTCTTAATATTAATTTTCAGCTTTCTGGGGGAGCCTTAAAGTTAAGCTGATCTTCATGGCTGTAAGTGTATTAAATGAGTCAAGAAGACTGGACTTTCCTCTGAGTAATCTTTTCGATCCTAATAACTTTTTGACCAAGTTATGTTACTTCTGAAAACCCTTGCATTTTTCTCTATAACAGTGTGGTTCTAACTCAATGAAAGAAAAACCTCTTCTTATTCCAACCCCTCTTTAAATTGGATGGGGAATTATTGTTGAATAAAATGTACTAGGCAGTGATTCTTTGAATGGGGAGAGCCTCATTAAGCACGTAGTAGTACACATCTTAATATTTTCTTTATTTTACTATACAGTCTTACTTCATATCAGTCATTTCATACTTCAGGAAGTTACTTTCTGGAAGACTATTTATCAAGCAATTAAGGTCTCAATCACCCTATTTCAGTTTTAAGTCTTATAACGTCCATTTGTGGCTTATGCTCCAGAATGTAGTCTCTGTCTCCTCATATTGAATAATGTCATTTAACTGAAACTGGAGTGCTCTGCCTGGCCAGAGTCTGGCAAACTGTTGGTCTCTGGTAGGTGGGTACCTCACTGCTGAGGAAATAAAGAATGTGGGCTTAGAAACCTCACACAGAAAAGGGGAAGCCTTTATGGAAACCATAGGCTCTATCATTAGTTTTTTTCTGAGACTCTGACAGTTTAAATTTGCTATACAAATTGACTTCCCACTGCTGAAAATAAACAAAGAAACTACGATAAGTAGCAAGAATTAGTGAACAAATTAATTTCTGTGCTTCATTTCCCTATCAGTAACGTAAAAACGGTATCACTCAATATAAAGCCACTGAAAGTATTTTGAAAATTAATTAATAGTTGTGAAGAACTGTGTAACTTCAGTAATAAACACTTATGAGAACAGAAGCCAAGAGGGAAACTGACAGTACTGCCTTCAAAGCAGGGTTTTGACAGAGTACAATAAATGTGGAGCAAAGAAATTAATGAGGCAAAAGCAAAATAGTGAGTAGATGCTGATTAAGAGCAGTGCCAACCTTGCATGGAATAAGCTGGGATTCAGCAGGGTAGATGTTATGTAGAATTACAGGCTTTATCATACACACACAATCAAGAGGGAACAGATGGAATTTGCCTAGGCAACCTTAATTTCTGCATTTCCAGTTTTCTGTAAGTTTGACTTTGTGTTTTTTAACTCCACACCCCCACCCCCTTCTTCTACTGTGAGTATTATTTTGTGCCTGACAGTTACAAACATTCCACAGAAGCAGATAAAACAACATATCGAATTTGCCTTTTCAGTTAGAAAATGTGTTTCTATCCAAATCAATACATTGGTACTGAATTCTTGTTGAGTACTTATTCATTGCTAAAAATATAGCATAGTTGTTGTTTTTTCTCAGGTTATTCTTTCCTATTATGATTTTATATGCTATTGCTGTCGCATATCTAGACAAATAGGATTGCTGTAAATTAGAATTAATAGGTATTAATGCAGTTTGCACACTCAAAAGCAAAGTCTTATTTCTTCATCTTACTTCCTTTTCAAAAATAGACACCACCATCTCGTATTGCACCCTTTGTTAGAAAGCCTACAAATGCCTTAGGTTTTGTATGTGAAATAACTTGTATAGACATCTCACATTTTGATTTAAGAAAAATATTTAAAAATATAGCATTCCTTCTTTAGCAAGCATTATTTCGTAATTCAGCTGTGGTAGTGTACTGGTTTGGGCTGGGGTAGAGTTAATTTTCTTTGTAGTAGTGAGTACAGGGCTGTGTTTTGGGTTGCTGCTGGAAACAGTGTTGATAACACAGGGATGAGCAGTGCTTACACAGTGTCAAGGCCCTTTGTACTCCTCACCCCACCCCACCAGTGAGTAGGCTGGGGGGGGACACACACGAAATTTAGAGGTGACACAGCCAGGACAGCTGACCCCAACTGAGCAAAGGGATGTTCCATGCCATGTGAGGTTGTGCTCAGCATGTAAAGCTAGGGAAAGAAGAAAGAGTCGGGGGGACACATTCATAGTGCTCGTGTTTTTCATCCCAAGTAACTGTTATGTGTGATAGAGCCCTGCTTTCCTGGAGATGGCTGAACATCTGCCTGCCCACGGGAAGTAGGGCATGAATTCCTTGTTCTGATTTGCTTGCATGTGCAGCTTTTTCTTTACCTGTTAAACTGTCTCTATCTCAACCCACGAGTTTTCTCATTTTCACTCTTCCGATTCTCTCGCCCATCCCACTGTGAGAGAGTGAGCGAGTGGCTGCGTGGTCCTTAGTTGCCAGCTGAGGTGAAACCACAACACATAGTTTTAGTACAAATAACACTTTTTCTAACAAAAAGGGAGTTCTTGGCTTTATGTAATCAATTATAAGTTTTGCTTAACATGATATGGACTATTACAGGGTCTGTAAATTTCTCTTGGTGCCAAAGTACTTTAACAATAATATTCTATGTTATAGAGAGCCTTACCAGTAGCTTTTGTTATTGCATATTTTCTTTGCTTTAGAAAGGAGTTATATTTATTTTCTCACTCCAGTAGTTTCTGGTTTTGTAGTCACAAGCATCTAGGCTTCTAGTCCTATAACTGACGTGTGAAGGCATGATTCCCAACAGTATGTTCTTTGCAAATCTGTCACAGTGTGGAAAGCTATCTATCACTATATCCTTATTGTGTTTGGAAAATAATACCAGCTGAATTACGTGGTATAAAATATAATTATTTTTGTTGTCTTGAAGAATTCACATTTCCATAATATTGCTTCGGATGTGGATGCGGTGGTGTCATTCAGATACCTGCCATACTGGCGTCGTTGTTTGTTTTAGAAAGTGAATAGCTATAGTGAGATAGTGGCTACGTTATCTTTAGATAAGTATAATGCTGTTTAATTCATTGTCCTCTTCCAGCTTTGGCGATGGCAGCTGGGGACACTTACCCAGCTGTTTATGGCTGCCTGGCAAGTGGGGGGCTACTTGTTTCACAATTCAGCTAGCAGAGCAGAAACACAAGTTCTCACTGTTCTGCTATGCTAGAGTCAGCAATGGCTTCAAAACATTTCATCAGCAATTAGGTTGAACTTGCTAATTTTGCACTTAAGTGGATCAAGTTGAATTCCACCGGCTGTACAGTGAAGAATTTTCTTCTGTCAGGAATATAGTAACAAGCATCCAGGGATAAAAAGTCTTGAATTTCTATCAGTGTGCAAAATGATCCTGTCTCTTAAGTATCGAGCAGGTTTCATTGTTTTTCCTGTTAGAATACAGCTGAAACATTATTACGCCACTTTTCTATGCTTATATTTTATTGAACATTGAATCACTTGGTTTGTTTGTTCCATCCAGACTTTTACAATGGCCCCTTTCTTATTTCTATTCAGGTAAATTAAAACAAACCAACAAAAATAACCCTCAGCATTTTTGAAGTTGTTCTTTTCACCAGCAACGTGCTCTTAGTAGTGATGAGCAACTATTTACTAGTAAAAACCTCTTTTTTTTTTCTTACTATAAGATATTTTCTTATGTATTTTGATAGCTGGGAAAAGCAAAAACAGTTGACCCAAGATATAACAATGACATAATATTTTTTCAAATGTTTCACTACATAAAAATAACAAATTTCTTTACCAAATGTTATATATATATTTAGAGATAATTAACTCATTGTTTTACTCAGCAGTTGTAAATCAATATCTAACTTCACCTCTACAGTAAAGGAATACTCATGATCTACGTTTGAAACCTTGCAGTAGGTGCAGCCAAAGAATAGCGTATGTAGTTCACCATCCGTCTGTACAGTTCAATACCTCAATCCTAGGTGAAGCTTTACTTATAAATTCCCCCCATTCTAGCTCCTGTCCAAGATCACCACAAGAGCTGGGGACAGTGGGACCACACTCATTATTTTTAGGTATTAGGCCAGCTACTGTGTTCTTTTTAGCTTGTTCTGGATAAGGTTATTTCCTAAAGTGAATATATATATATATTATTGATTGTAGGATGGAATGGGAAATTTGAGAGTCACTAAAAAAGGAATACGACTTGAAGGAATATCTGAATTTCTACTTCCACTATACGTGAAAGAAATCCATTCCCGAAAGGTAGGTGTTTTTCATCTTTTTTTTTTTTGTCTTAATTTACAGCTAATATAAATTAATCTCTTCAGTCTCAAACTACAAAGTTTAATTCTTACACCTCCTAAATTAGCAATCAGTAGAGGTTTGCTTTGAGAATACCTTAACAGTGAAAGCTTCCTTCATGTCAAAAATAATAATTATTTTATTTTTATGAAGCCTTGCTTGCCTCTTAAAAGAAATGTCTTATCCTAAGGAAAGGAGATTCAAAGCATGTATATTTTATACTTCAAATGACCTCACCACTGGGAATGGAACCTTTGACTCTTCATTTAGTGTGAACTCCACAAAACCAAGATTAGAGATATGTGCAAAATACAGTGAAAGAAGGAATAGTTTTGTATATGCTTAAATTCTTAAATATTAGCTACTGTGTTCTTAAGTATTAGCTAGTGAGATTTCTTTTTTCTTTCTTTCTTTTTTTGTCCCCCTTCATCAGCCACAGGCAATTTTGCTAAACTGTATCATGTCTCCAGGATTTAATTTTTCAAAGCAAACCATTTTTAATGTTGCTTAAATGTTATTGTTTTATCATATAGCAGCAGGTTCTTACAGAGGAAAAAAGTCAATCAAAATTCTGTGTTCAGAAATTCAGTGTAGCTCATTCGAACTCATTCATTTTAATAGAGTCATGCTGTTTATATCTACATTTTCAATTAATTAAAAAAAAATTTGAAATACTGGATTGGTTTTAAGTTCTTTTCACCATGCAAGCGATGACCTATGATCAGAGAGGGACGTTACAATGTTTTTCAATCAAACATCTGCAGAGAATTTTAGTATGCATACTGCAAAATTTGATAGGAATGATCCTGAATGCCTTTGTAGAAAATTCTGTCTGTTGCAATCTGTCTTCTATGTATATAAAAAAAATCTCAAGTTCATTAAAAAATGAGATCATGGCAGCTTCCCGTTTCTCTTAATTAGAATACTTTCGTGTTAATAGATATGTGAGGTAGGCTCTCTGTCCTTTCTTTCTGTAAAACTAAGATCTTTCAGAGTTTAACAGAGTAGCAATGTTGTCCTAGGTAATGAAAAATTTTATAATATTTAAGCAGCAGAACATTCCCCAGCAATGTTGAATTTTGATCACTTTATTGAACAGGTATTATTTTACTTTGCAACTCACCATACATACAATTTGTTACAAAATCTTGTTCATGATTTTTATTTTATGATAGTAGCTAAAAATACTAAGAACTAACTAAGATAAATGTATAATCAAACATTTGGTAATGAATTATTTCTAATAAGTGCAAATCTCATACCTTTCATATTGATCGGAATTTTGAGTAGGGAAGAACAACGGAACATTTAACACTTAAGTACATAAATGACCATTTAAGTACCAAACACTGCTACCAAGAATAAATCATTGAGACCAGATTCTGCCTTTTAAAATTGGAAAGATACCTACAAAAAGGAGCTTTGGCTGTGGGTTTATTTTTTCCTTGCCATGGAAAGGTGTAAACACCTCTACAGTAGTTTCTGTAATCCTCTAGTGTTTTCTTTACAATTTTGAAACTCAAGAATTCATTAAATTAACTAGAAGAACTTGCCTTTTATCTATATCTAAATAGAAAAAACTATTTTAAGGGTTCTGTTGGACCTTAATATATAATACAACAAATCCTTTTAAAATCATGCCTAAATTGTGAATGTCTTTGAATATTCTAATATGTAGACTTTATGAAATTGGTGTAAAACTTCCAGGCTGTATACCCTTTCAGGGAGCATACTTTTTCTTAGAGGTTGCAGAATATTGATTATAGTTTGTGTATTTTTCCCAGTCCCTTTCTGTGGGTGGATGGCGTCTGTTATTGTTCCATGTCCTATTACTGTACGTGAGAGTTATGATTTGGGATGTTTGCTTGCACAGGGCTTTGTATTGTAGAACACTGGTTCTGTTGAAGTCAACATGGAAACTTTGGTTTCAAGTTACAGTAATAAGAGATTTAAGTAGGGTCCTAATTTCACTCAGAGCTGCTGACCAACGGAGAAAAAATGCACAGAAATGTAAATACTGTAAAGCAACAGGATGCAATGTCTACCAGTAGACTAACACAATGTCACACTAGTCCTTTGAGGCTCAGGAAAAACAGATAGACCCGTCAGTAAATGCCCTCAAACCAGCAGAAGAATAAAGAGAGAGTTTATCATTAGGTGGACAAAGTATTTCAACTAAAATACTTTTGGTGTTTCAGGTCTGCTTATATCTATTAACATTAAAACACTTGTTAAAAAAGAGGTATGTACATAGATTTAGTTCACATCTTGCAGTGCTTGTGACTTAGCTGCACGTTCCAGTCTTTTGCCGACTTGATCAGTAAGGTGTGCTACAGTTTCAGTAATTTGTGATGTATACAAAGGCTAATGTCACGAGGGGATGATGAAAAAGTCCTCTGGAGCTGTGTTAAGCTTTAGGGTAGGGATTTGTGATGTCTCTGTATGGTGTTTCCACAGGCGTGTGGTGTCTGCATGTGACATTAGCTATTTCTTCACTTACAGAATTTACCTTGGTGCTGTGGGAATCTAAGAGTGAGCCAGGTTTTCTGAGCTCTCATAGTCAGTACAGACCCAGTCAACACAAGCAGTGGATTCTGAAGAGCTATCCTGGCCACCAGCACTTAGTGCTTCCTTAGGGTCATACATGGGGGAGTGCTTTTTCCTGCCTTTTCCATGGAAGCAGTGACGATCTAAGTTTGATGCATACAGGAGTTAAAATGTACCACGGAATCAAAAACTCATTTGAAGCTGATGTCTATGCAGTGCTTTACATGCATATGCTGCTTACTTATTTTCTGAAAGGAGAGTTAGGTCTTTAAGCAAATTTAATCATTTCTCTCTAAAAGAACACAGGCATTACAGTGACATTGTTCAATTAACTCATGAGGTGATTTGTAAGATATTCAATAATAACTTTGTGGAAGGGATGTATTTCCTCTCCGCTGGTGTCAAGGTTCGTAGAAAGGCCTCTGGGGGACCTCCACGGAGGCTCTCAGCCCTGCAGGTCAAGGCATCGCTGCTGTCCCACTGCTCAGCACAGAGTTATATGGGAAGACCAATGATACTAGCAGCAGGGTACAGCCCCAGGGGTAGGGATGGTTTTTGTCAAAGTTAGGTTGGTGGTTGGACTAGGTGATCCGAAAGATCCCTTCCAACCTAGAAGATTCTGTGATTAAGGCTGAGAGAGATGAGTGGAGCTCTTACACGTGTACTGGAGCTTATCTTTTAGTTAGCTAGATCTGGAGCCGCTAAAATGTGTTTATTGGCAGTGCAAGGTTCACCGCTCATTCTGATAGTGAACTACTACTGATAAGAGTCCTGGTCTGTCGAGTAGCTGGGCTGAACTGAGCTCTGCACTGCTGCAATTTAAATGTGAAGGGTGGCTGGGGTAAAGTTCACGTATGCTTACAGATCCTGAAATCACCACTTCTGCCTGCAGCATGCCTGGATCCCCAAATAAGATCATTTATGTAGAGTTTAAATGAACATCTTAAAATGCCTTTGTGGTAAGAGATGTATTGTACTTTATGTATAGGTTGAAAAATTGCCTTTTATCTTGTCACTGCTTCATTAAAACCCTGAATATTAACAATAAATGCCAAAATGCTTTGAGTTAAGTCAGTTGGAGAACAAAAATGCATGAATTCTTAAAAAAAAAAACAAAACAAAACAAATCAAATCTTCTACTGATATTTTTCTCCTGCCAGTGTAAAATTTTCTATCAAAAGGTAGTAATGAAAAATCCAGGTCTTGGGTAAACTGAATACCCATTCCTCTTTCGTCTGTAGAAATTGTGAAAATGAGAAGGCTACTCAGATGGTGCTGCTTTCCTAACTTTGCTCCTCTTATTTTATCCTTTCCACTCTATTTATTATTCTACTCTATATTATTCCACAGAACCATGAGTTCCTGCCCAAAATCTTATGTTTACATAAAAGATACTTCTGTATTTTCATCAAATGACTTAGCTGAATGTCGGCGCTTGAACTGATACATCAGAACCTGAGAAGATAAGGGCTCATTTAATCCTGAATCGCCATCTATATATCCCCAAAACAAGGACACACATACCCTATGAATAGAATTTTACTGAGAATTTCAATTTGACTATGGTTGGTCTAATTGTATGTGTTTAGTCTGAATATAAAATAATAGTCTGAAAATAGTAAATTTAATCTAGACGATGTTGTATTTTCCGTGTTCATATCACTTGCGTTGATATGTAGCCTTCTACCTATGCAAACTACATTCTTTGTAGTGTCATTAACGAGATGCTTGAAATCAAATAACGCATAATGCAATAACCTGAATTATTACAGTATTTCAGTTCTTCCAAATTAAATTTCTTTATCATCCTACTACTGCATCCATACTACTGCATTTGTGAATGGAAACAATCAAGGTATAGTTTTATTAGTTTGTTATATAACAATAAAAGAAAATTCATGGTGTTTTCTTAAGAATGTATCCTTGGCTTTATTGATCTTTTTCATTCACAAGTAGGGTACTTAAGGTTGAAGAAAATCAAGTTTTCTCTTTGTTACATGTTTCCATTGCAGATAAAATAAGTAGCTTGTCCCTTGAACTAGGGAGGATTGCTTTGTTTTTTCTGTACAATTAACAAGGTTAAAAGTGTATTCTCTGAATTTAGAGAGCGTGTGTTTTCAAGAGATATCCTTAGAGAACACAGAATTTAATGATTTAGTTAAAATTCATTAGAAAAAGGTCTAGAAAACAAGAAACACTGAATACATATAAACTTCTAACTGGACACAGGAAACTGAAACCTCTCTGTATATCTTGTTTTTTAAAAGAGGTGATTGTATGAGAACTAAGAAATTGTAGCTAGGTTTCAAATCAGAACTTCTTTCAGCTATTCCTTCTCTTCAGTTTTTCACTCTGTAGACTGAATATCCTTATAAATATTTAGAGAGCTTTATTTTGTTTTGTTTTATTTTCAAACATGAATAAATCTTGGAAAAAGCAACTCTACAGTATATTCCTTTCTTCAGTGTCTCTCTAAGTGTGTGTAGTCATTAATATAGAATTTAACTTTGTCAGTTCCAGCCAGTGCATTGGACGTATTTAGGTTTGTGTTTGGGCCTTAGATGCCTTCGTGACAACCTCCAAATTCTTCTTCTAAGAGAATAGCCTTGTTGAGCTTCTCTCCCTGATAGGGTTATAAAGAAGCAGCATAGGAGATCACATCAAAAGTCTTTCTGAAGTTGAGAAAAGACAGCTACTGTTCTTGTCTATTGAGGTAGTCTTCTCACTATACAAGACCATCAAATCAGGTGCTGCTTGTCCTTACTAAACCCATTCTCATTTTTTCCAGTTGCTTTCTTTTCCTTCATCTGTTTTGAAGTGATTTTCAGGGGGATCAGCTCCACAATCTTCCTAGGAACTGAAGTGAGGCTGACTGAGCTGTAGTTTCCAAAGCCTTCCCTTCTTGCAAGATGTTCATAATCTCTTGTAAGGTCCTTCAAGTATGTTGTGATTGTCGTTTTGGGGACTGAGGAGGAGGAACATGTTCCCCTACCCTGCCCAGAAACGTGTTCTTCTAAGGCCAAGTTGTTTGCTATATCCACTCTCTTTTCTGCTCTGTAAGATACCCCATTGCCACACAGTTAAACTAGTTTGAGAGTCCTGCAATCCTATTGCTACTGCGGTACATGGGAATCAGAGAAACTCAAATTAGGAGATGTCATTGCTCACCTTTTTTTTTTTTT
>VXBO01012698.1:110891-141195 GCA_013400135.1 Rhinoptilus africanus
GGGAGGGGTGGAGGGGGGGGGGGGGGGGGAAACAGTGTTTATACTTAGCTGTGGCACTTACTCTTCCTTTTTATTTCCTCAAAGTTCTTCTGCCATTAGTTGAAAAGGAATGGCTTGAAATTCTTAGAAAGTTTTCCCACACAAAACACAGAAAATTGATATGAATATCTGAAATATTGTCAGGAGAGTGTGCAAGAGGCCGTGTTTATATTCTCCCATTTGAAGCCTACATTATTTTTCTTAACTTCATACTTTGGTCTTAGCATTTTAAGGCACTTATCAATTTCTCTTCACAGAGAGAGTCAGAGGAGCAATAAGAAAACTGTTCTGAACTACAAATAGAGTTGGTGTTAGGATTTTGTGTATTTCTGGCTATTTGTTCTGTACCTTTCTAAGTTTTGCAGTTGTTTATTGGTCTGGCTTTCACCTGTGGATTTCAGCAATTTGGTGTAATTGCCAGTCAAAATATTGGAAGAGGCACCTGGTGAGCATGGCACAGATGCTTTATGTGTGAATTCAAGTAGTATAAATCAATATCTAATGAGGCATTCTACAAAGAACACTTTATTGCATGGGTGCATTTATGTAACAAACAGGCATAAATCTGCTTTTGACCTTGAGTTTAGCCCTCGGAAGATGTACATCCATATTACTTAATCTCTTCGCTCAGTTTTAGGTTCAGGGACTGTTTATTTTGCACATGTCCTTATCTCGTAGTGAAATGAGAACCAGGTGGGCACCAACCACCTCCTTATCTCCTGTGTATCTCCATTTCTACGTAGGAACCACCCTAGGGACATACAGACTACAGATATCTGGCATGCATAACAGTTGGGCCAGGCTCACAAGGTGTGCTGCGTAACTGAAAAGGAATTGCAGACGCATGCAGCATAATATAGCCTTGCTGCTAAATTCCCTTCCATTGAAGAAATCAAGAGTTCAAACTTGGAACAAAGCAAGTAGAGTAAATAAACGTAAACCAAGCCTTAACTGTGGATGAGTCTAAGCCAGAATCTAACACATGCTTCAATTTTAGCTTGAAAAGACCCTCATGCCCAAGCAAAAGAGTCCAAAACCCTTCAGTTGTCCTAACACAGTAATGAAATTACCTCTTATGAGTTACATAGTGATGGTGTCTCTATGTACGTTCGGACCATCTGAGATTTCCAAGTTTTTCTACGTGGATTTCTGTGTGAAATTATCAGACACATTTCATGTACAAAAGGTTTGCTGTTGCATCACCTATCCCTTAAAGCAAACTGCTTTTAGATAAAATAACTAAAAATATTAAGCATATGAATGTTTCCCTTAATTGTATATAGGTTAATAGATACATTTACCATTATTTTGATGTTCTACAGATTTTTGATTTTTCATTGTTTTGCTACAGTAATTTTATAATATTAAGATTAAAACACATATTTTAATGATTTTTAAAATGTATTTCTTTTTATAGACCAATTTAACACTTGTTCTTGAAGATAAATTGCAGGTGAATGACTCATTCCCAGTAGCTGGGCGTAGTCTCTCAGAATTTCATCTTCATCTTCCAGTCCTTTCTAAATGTGATTCTAGCTCTTTAAGACAGAATCTCCTCTGATCCGTATCATCACATTTACCATTTTAGTTTTTCATCAAGACAGTACTTCTGAAGTGCCTTTTCTGACCCTCTCCAAATACATTGGTACGTGTTTATAGCATGGTCTTGCAGCATGCAAGTTGGATTCCTTTTCTGCAAAACTAAACTGGAATATACTGAAGTACAACCTAAAACCCACAAATAGTATTAATGCTAGGTCCTCAGCACCTTAAGTTTCATTGTGTAAGTCTGTTTTAATTGGATGATATTGTTGTAGGTATAACCAATTTCTCACTTCAATAATTTAAGCAGTTCCTCTTCTTTTACTTCCCTTCCCTAAAATGAAGGCAAGGGTGCTTCTAGTTTGTCAGCCCTCCTGGAGGTTTAAGCAGCAGGCTTAATTAATGTCTTCAACTCTGATTTGGAAAATGCACTCTCTCACAGACATTTTGGATAGATCTCTATGATTAAAATAAAGTAAAACTGATAAATCTCTAAAGACTGCAATTTCCAAACTAGAAATGTAACTGAGGGATCATTATCCTAAGAATAAACAAGAAGCTTCTTTTTTTTTAAAGTTTTGACCTCTACAAGTTCATTAGTTTCTTAAAACTCCTAATTATATCAGACTTGAAATATCTATTCTTGCTTTTAATCCTGTTTTGCTTGCCTGTACAAATACGAATCTATTTTAAGTAAGTTCAGTGGGCAGAGAATCTCTATAGAATTGGAAGCCACAGTTCTCCGTATGCATATAATTTTTGAAAAATTTTCACAGAGAAACTTTTCCTTTGCAGTTCAGCTTTCCCTTGGGTAAAGAATTTAATCCTTCTTCTTGTTTATTTTCTTTTTTCGTTCAGTCTTTTTTGAATCTTCAGGTACGTAATGTATGTTTAAGAAACTTGTTTTAGAATTTATTTTACAAATCACTTGAAGGTCTCAGGATCATAAAGTCTTGAGAATTTTTTTTTTTAATTTTCACTGTACTTGTGAAATAACCTTTTGATAATTTAATTTTTGGTAGTGAATCCTCCTTTTAAAATTAACATAGTTTTATTTGAGCAATTTTTTTTTACATGGCTCTTCCTAAACAGTAGGCCTTACATATTGCCTATGTACTTACTTATGTGTGCTAGGTCTCAATTTTCTTCCAGTATCTTGGAAGAATCGTTGATAATTCAATGTTTTACTTTTTTTTTTAAACAAATATAAATGCCCTTCTAAGCTGCATGTGATTCCTTTTTTTAGAAATTATGAATAAAAATGTGTTAATAAAAAATAGATCATTATTGTACAAAACATGGAAAACTCAACAGGTAGCTGCCTAACCTTTTGTATGTTTTGGCCTTTCACCGTAACGCGAGAATGAAGGGTAAGGTTGGTAAGACACTTTGACAGCAAACAAATTGGCCTTATTTAGACTGAGATAAGCTGTCAAAGTTCACTTTGTAAGTAAACTCACCTATAAGATCACTTTAAAGACTATCTGGCCCCCCAGCACTTTCATGTTTCATACTTCTTTTGAAACCAGAGGGTTCCATTTCTAGGAGTTATGTGAATGCTTAGAATTTAGACTTTTATTATCTTTATGCCATTTGGTTTTGTACTACGATGGGTACAAAGGTTAGAAGAAGCAGAACCAGGATTTGTTTCTTATTTCTAAAGGTCAATAGCTTTTTCCAGGATTTGAGACAAGATGGCCTCTGCACCTCAATTTCTTTTCTGCAAAACAGGGATAACAGCACTTTCTTATCTCACAGAAGGTTATATGTCTCGATACTTTAAAAGATTGTGTGTGCTGTTAGACAGTGTAGGCAAATAAGAACATCAGGGCATGGTGGTATTATTAAAAAGTACAGAAGTATTGTATTTGTACAGAGTATTCTATATCAGGCATACTGAGATCATCCATTAACGTTCGGTGTGCTAAGTTACTATTACAATTATTTTGTTTCCTGTCTTGAAGATCAAGCTTATAGGCATCGTTCTAAACTCATCCTTCTCTTATAATTTATTTCCTGCATGTTTTGAGACCGATGAGCTATAAATTGCTCATGCGATGTGATGCTTTTTCTAATCAGAAGCTATAAAGCGTAGAGCCTGGCATTATTTTATTGCTTTACTAAACAGTTTTGCTAATGAGGCCACCAATACAACTTCCCTATTTAAAGATGAAGCTGATAATGATGTTGCTCCTAATAGGGGAAGAAGGATAAGCAGTTCTGTTATGAATTGTTTCTAGCAAATGTCTTCATCCTTTGAGATGCTTTGGGGGCAGGAGCACTAACGCTAGAAACAGAGCATATGAAAATAAGCAGCAGCTCTGTCAAGGTAAGACTGAAAAATAGGAAGATTCAATTCATCCTGCTTGTCTTAAATATTTCCTTCCACAGTAGTACCAGTAAGCTCTGACTCTCGGTGAATGTATTTATAGCATTATAATAACACATTCCTTACAAAAATGTATGAGAAATGCAACATCACATCCTGTAACATTTTCACATGCCTGATGTTTGCTACAGCTTCTTTTGCTTGTTCCTTTTTAGAAGTGAATAAAGTTTGATCATAAAGACATTATGCAAAGTGTTGTTCAGCAAAGTGTTATTGGGGTTTTTCAGCCTGGAGAAGAGAAGGCTCCAGGGACACCTTATAGGGACCTTGCAGTACCCAGAGAGAGCCTATAGGAGAGATGGGGAGGGACTCTCTGTTAGGGAATGTAGCAATAGGATAAGGGTTAATGGTTTTAAACTGCATAAGGGGACATTTAGATTCGATATTAGGAAGAAATTCTTTACTGTGAAGGTGGTGAGACACTGGCACAGGGTGTCCAGAGCAGCTGTGGCTGCCCCATCCCTGGAGGTGTTCAAGGCCAGGCTGGATGGGGCTTTGAGTGACATGGTCTAGTGGGAAGTGTCCCTGACCAGGGCAGGGGAGGTTGAATCGAGATTATCTCTGAAGTCACTTCCAACTCCAACTATTCTACAGTTCTGTGATCTGATTTTGTGTAGCAGTTCCTAACTAGTTTATTTCCAGGTATTTCTTGCATTTCCATAGTAAGTGAGGAAGTCCTACCTGGTACTCATGCTTTTAAAGCACAACAAGAAAGAAAACTTTCCAAGAGAAATTGGACAGTTTAGAAATGGTGATTACAGAAAGTATTAGAACTTTGACCAGTTTGCCTGGCAGTAGATGCACAGTCCCAGGCTAAGGAGTAAGCTCTATACAGTGAAAAAGTATTTGCTCCTTTGAGTTTTATATTGCCTTTCGGAATTGTTGAAGTTGGCAAATAGTGTTTTCTGATGTAGGTGCGAGTCTTGGTTTGAAAGATAAAGGACTGTGTTAGGTGAGTTAATCTCTGTTTCTCTCACCCTTTACTGGAGAAAGCTTCAGCTGGTTGTTGGATGGCCTTTGGATCCACGGATCCAAACATGGATCCTTTGGATCCATGTGTTCCTGGCTCTAGCAATCTGTGTTTACAGTTCTAGATATGGCTCTTTCACATTTAATGTGGACCACCACCATTGCATTTTTTTTAATTGATGGAAAATGTTCATGTTTTTTGAAAATGGTCCAATTTGTAGTGCAAGCATGCATATTCCTTAGGCAGGGAAGAATTCAGGGTCTAGCAAATTTCCATCCATGCCATCTCAAGCAGATACAATGTTGGACACAAAAACATCCAATATAATTCATATTTTAAAAGGTGAAGGCTTATTAATTGCTAGAAGTATTTTAACTCTGATTCCCCAGTGTGCATATAGATACCAGTGTAAGTGAAAAAAAAATTATTTACATATCTGTGAGTGACTTCTATGGTTGAGGTTATCAAAGTAAGTGGTTATGTTACAGAAATCTGTAAAGGTGAATTCCTCATAAAGGTTCATATGATCAGTTGAGATATTTAATTACAATAGAAATGGTTAGGGTTTTTCCACAAAAAAAAAAAAGATTATTATTGCCCCATGTCTCATCTTTTTCAACAGCCACAGTACTGAGTGGTCATCTCTCAAACTTCAATTTTCTCTCGCTCCTACTCTCCTCTTGTATAAATTGTATGTTATTCTCAGAACCTCCTTCCTTTACAGTTTTACAGGAAATTCTAGTTATCATTCATAATGGTTTCCTCCCTTACCTACCCCATTAGGACACACTGAAAAGACAATTAAAAGAAAAGGAAAGCATGTGGCAACCGCGAGCTATTAGTTTCACACCACCTGAAAGCCATTAATTGAGTGGAAATAACCCAGCAAAAGGACAAAATTTAAACAGTAGTGATTTAGAAGAAGTGTAGCAGTCCTGAGGTGTTCGGTCAATGTGGCAGATAAATATGTTGAAAATCTTGTAAAATAAAGACTTTGCTTTTTTATATATTGACTGTATAAAATAGCTATTCGTACTTTTGTTAAAATCTCTAGGAGCTTGATTTGACTTGAACAAACTAAAGATTCAGTTTAAACATATGAGGTGGAAATATTTCAGTGTTCTTCCGTCCTAATACAAATCCTGACAGATCTGTATACTATCAGTTTAATACTTCAGAGAAATACATTTGTTGCTCAGAAATGTGTCATGACACTAGCAAGATCAGCTAGACTTTCTAACTTGTAATGATTTGCAGAAGTTAACTATGCTTATGTTTGCATGCTTGATTAGTAAGGAATTTAAAAAAAAATTCTCATTTAGGGTTTGTCTTCTAAGAATTTTATTCAGTCACATCTGCTTTTCAGTTTGGAACTACAAATAGCAAAATATTGGGGGGAGAAAAAAAAGCAAGCAACCCTGGTTTTTGGGAGAATTTGTGGATTTTTTTGTTTGCTTGTGAGTATTTCTTTTTGCTTTTGGTAAGTAGTAGTAGTGTATACCTACATCATTCTTTTTCAGTAGATTTGCTAACTCTGTAATTTCTCATTGATTTTAGAATATGAAAACCTCTGTAGAGAAAGTAAGAAATGATGGATAAGGCTTAGATTTTCATCAAAATACAACTGCTGTTCAGTACTGAGGTTTTGAGCTAATTCCCTAATAGATTAGGATTGCTTCCTGCTTTGTAAATGAAAATTAATAGTTTTCCATAGTTTTAAGGTTGATATAAGACCAGGGTAAATTAATTTTTTTCAGACTTCTTAAAATGTCAGATGGAAGACGCTAAAAAAATGTTAATTATCATAAAATTCACTGGCAATGCCCTTGAGCACAACAGTTACCATTATAGTTAATGCTAGTAACTGATCTCTTCTAGTTTTCTTTCTCTGGAGTTATTCAATACAGAAACCTTGAGAGTGAATCCTAAAGTATGTGTAATGTTTAATTATTATGCTCCATCAGTCTTCCCATTTCTGTCACTTTGACCAATTCAAAGCCCACAATATGAAGATGTAGATAGCTTTTTTCTTTCTTTTTTTTNCATTGTGCTTTATTAGCTATGTCTTGTTAGTGTAATAGGACAGAGGTGAAAGAGGAGCCCTAACTTTCTTTCAGTATGTTATGCATTATAGTCTTTATTCTGTTTCCACTGAAATCAACAACAAAACTCTCAACAGTCTATTTAGTTTAGCTCCTGTCAGAAGTAGGTACTTTCAAATCACGAGTTTAATATTAAAATGTTTTCAGTTAATATCATTATTTTAAAATCTTTAAAATGGGATTCCTGTATAATCCCAGGTATTTGTCAGAGCTTTCACACAATGCAACTGAAACAGAAGTCAAGTTATTACCCCTAAAGTCTACAGACAGTAATACCAACATTTAAATTTTCAGTTAGTTCTTCTGCTTATCTTGTTGGGACACAATTTGTGCATCCTCCTTACTTAGATCATAGAGAAATTTTGATCTCTATTACGTTTAAGAAAATATTTTGAGAATGGTTGAAATACGTGTCCAAACCTGTCTGATTTGCATAACTTAAGCCCACTGCCCCTGTTATTCAGTTACTCTGCAATTATGCAAATATATTTCATTATAGCATGAGCAAATTTCAGAGTCACTATTTCCACAGCAGAGTGTGCATGTTGCATACCTAGTCTTTAGAGATGCTTCTTCCATTATTATTTATTTGTACTTATGAAGGATGAGGGTGGCAATCAAAACAGCAGTGAGGATAAATTAGTCCTTGTTGACATAGAAGAAATGTTCTGAAATATTTTGTGATATTTCAAAGCTGGCATAAATAGTGGTTTTAATAGACAACTAGCTGCTCATCAAAATCTTGTCTCTGGTTGACTTAAATGCAATTGGAAAACATCAAATTCTGTTGTGAAAACTGTAGTCAATTAACATTAGCCTGCAGATAACAAAGGCATATGCCTCTGGTTCCCTTCCCAGAGTTTATAAATGTCTTTATAGCATTTTATTAGTATGACTGATGTTAGTTGATTTTGGATTTTTGTATTGTAAGGCATATTTTTGTTAGGCAAAGCTTCCCTGACATTTCAGCTTCAATTTCTGGTTTTAGGTATATTCAGATTTTAGTATCTGTAAACAACATACAGTACCTGGGCACTTCTGTTTTCTTACCCATCCACTAATGCTGCTGTTTTACCTGTCCAATAATCGATAATGATTTGAGTCTGTGTATTTTATACTTCATGTAACAACATTTTTCTCTTTTCTAGCTTTTATATATAATAATTAGTGTGGAACACATGGTAGTTTCGTAGAACTGCTGTAGAAATTTTCTGTTATATCGCAGTTTGTCCTTTTGAGTTCAGTCTTACCCCATAAATCTTTTTCTTTTCAAGTTGTCCTATATATTTATTTTAATGAATGAAAAGAAATTAAAGCAAATGAAACTTTGATGGTTATGGTATTACACAGTATTAGTGAGAGTGAAAGAATTAGTTGCTTGGTGACTATCTGTATCTTGTCTTTGAGTTGCTTACTTGTTTTGAAATTCTTCTAAAATTCATAGTTGAAACATATTTTTCTTCACACTGGAAATTATCTGTTTCTCTTTGGTTAAAATACCAAAGAAAGAGTAAATGAAACTTTGCTTGCATTTTCAAACTTTCTGATTGGGAGGGTGACTGTGAAATCCAAATAACAAGATATTTAATTAGTTGTGAAGCATTTTGCAGTGGCTTTCTGTCACACTTCCCCTCTCTCACTCTTTCTCACGCCCTCTTTTTCTCTCCTTTACTCTCTCCTTTATTCCTTCCCCCCTCTTATTCTGTTTTTCTCTCTTTTTCTCTTTTATCTTTTTTTCTTCTTTTCTTGCTGTATCTGTTTCATTTTGCATAAATAATTAAGTATTCCTAAGGATTAGGAGGAATCATGATTAAAAACCTAATAATATGATACTATGACTGGGTGAGTGTTTGGAGCACTTAACTGTAGGAGAAGCACCTTAATTCCAGTTGATGATCCAAGTAGAATTTTGTAGATTTAACATTAAAACTTTGAATTGTTTTCAGCCACCTTTAAAATTTCCTAAGATGAGTTTGCCCAACACTCAATTCATTAGGGTAAATGCCTCCCCATAAATTTCATTCATCAAAATTTGATTCTTAATCCCTAGAGTATGAAGGATGTGTAGGGATGACTTCTCTTCACTCCAAACACAGTGCCCAGGTGATTAAAAGTGCTTCCTCTGACCATTGAAAAATATTTCCATTTTCTCATCTACATGGCGTACTCTTTGTATAAAAAGTGCCCCACAATGGTGCTAATCCTCTCCTGTCTCAGACATTCCTACTAAGGACAAACTGCTTCTGTGTTTTGGATTAGAGGGATTTGATTTATGTTTGCTCTTCCTGACTGTAGAAATCAGTAGTTTTTCTAGCTGAGTCAGATGGTATCTTCCCATTTTTCCCAAAAATGTGGAGGGAAGGGACAGAGAACAAAAGGTAGGAAAAGGCTTAAAAGAATAATTGTCCTTTTTCTCCAACAGTTCATATAAACCCTCACGTTGCCATTGAAATTATCAAGTTCAGTTCCCAGTCTTTCATAAAAAGCAAGTAGGTCTAATCATAATCCCAAACTAACACAATAGAAGCCCCTAAAAGGGATATTCTTACCACAGGAAAATGTTACATCCTCTTGGTATTGCTCAGAGAGTCAGTCTGTCTCAAGCTGAATAGCACTGTGATTGTGTCAAGGTCTGCTCACAGTGTGGTGTCCTGTGAGGTAAAGGAATTACGCTAAGAAATTTTCAACAGGCTTTAAATAATCAGCAGGTTGTTATCTTTAGTAGTAAAATTTTGCAGAGCAGTCAGAGATTTCAAAGCATGTTAGGAAGAGCAGAGCGTTCTCAGCTGAAATATTAACTAAACACAAGAAAGACGAGGTATAAACAGAGAAAGAACTGGCAGATTTTATTTGAGGGAGGGGGAACAGAAAGGAGGATGTAGATACTTGGATAGAAAAAACATTATCGCACACTAATTTCTTATTCTTTTGGCAAATACATTTAGAATCCAGACAGACTTTTCTGGTATATCAATGTAAGTGTGATTCTAGAGGAGGGAAATACATAAAAACTCTGGAATATTGAAAAGGTCCAAATAATATTGTTTAAGTCTTAACTCCAAAATGTAAATAGAAAACTCTGGTAGATGAATATAATGAATCCAGAGTTCTAAGTGTATTTTTATCCTTGTCTGGTTACCTCCATCATTCTTTGTACCTTCCAACAATTACAAGAAATTAAGCACGAACCCTAAGTGTAACAGTCTTCTGGTGCACATTTTGAAACTTTATATGTAGACTTCATTAGAATGACACCTCCAGGAGAAAAAGCATGAAATCATGTAAAAAATAATTGCTGTATTAGAGTGCAAATTTAAAACAGATGTTGGTTTAAACTTGTCCATAGTGATCTTCATTTCAGTTCTTTCTCTTCAGTTTTCCTTTTCCCATTCTCTTCTGTGCTTGCAAAGTATAGACTTAGAAGTCTACTAAACTGACTTCTTTCAGGAAGTTGTTGTGACCTCTATGAGGAAAGCTTTTGTACCCTGTGGTGCTCCATCATCATTCACCACTTAAACAGCTTTCAAGAGATCTGCTTTATTCTATAGACACGTTCCATCTGGCTGCACATAACAAAAATCTTTAGGGAAGTCCGAGGTAGTCCTCCGAGGTAATTTTTCAGAGAATCCCAACCGTTAAAGAATTGGACTCTTCAGTATTTAAATCTTACATTATTCCTAATCATGTTTTAACCACTGTCACAGTGGTTACTTGAGCTTGTCTTGGAAGTAAAGATAAAGGCTGAACAGGCATCACAATGGTGTATTGCAGAACACTGTCCCTCCAGCTCAGTGCACCCATCTGTTGGACCACATCCCAAGCCATAGATCAAACCCACAAATACCATCAATGGGACATTAATTCCTTTTGAATAGCTGGTAAGAAAGGATAGATGGTAAGAAATTAAAACATCTGCGCTTTTCTTTATTTTTGGACATTTATAAAATAAATAAATAGGAAAGGGAATTTGCCTCTACTGTGCTGATCACCAAGGTGTCTGAAGATTATTGGATACTTGTAGTATAAGCGAGTTTACTTTATCTTATATATCAGTGCCAGCACATATTTAGGACTGCAGTGCTTTTACTAAAGGAGGTAGTTTATGCAGTCCATGGTCATAAAAGTGCCTCCTGCTTTCTTCTTAAAAGCATCCAGCCATGATTGCTCAGATTCTGCCATGCAACCAGACAGTAAACTCCTAGTGGACCACATTGCTTCATGTCCAGGGCCTTAGCCAAGTAATGCTTCCCAGTTTTCTTCAACAGAAGGTTAGTGAGTACAGTTGTTAAGTGGATTCATTATTTCCCCAAAATAGTAGAAATCTGGAATTGAATAAATAAATAATAGTAACAAATAACTAAATCATAGAGAAAAAAAATAAATCTGAAACAAAATAAGTGGGTTTTCTTCAGTTTTGTGTTGCAAAGGGATTGAAATGGCTGAGAACATACTTGTGCATTCCAAAGACTTCCTGTATTTCCATTAATAAATTCAATTGCTGCTTGTGCAATCCACCGTTCTGAATACTATGAAATCATAGTTGAGCTTTCTGGGCTTGCTCATTTGTACTAATGTAATCTTAGTGGGGTTTTTTCCATTGGTCTGATTTTTGTTTTGTTTTGTTAACTTTTTCTTTACCCAAATCAGATTTTTAAAAATGTATTTATACTTTAATGTTGCCAGGCAAAGTAATAGGACCAGAAATCCAGAGAGCAGAACTTGAAGCAGTACTTCGCTATTGATGTTTGTAGTGATACCTTTAAATCATACTGCCACTATGAAAACCAAGTTTGTAGTTGGTGACAGCATGCGGCCGTGACTTTCGGAGATTTTTCAGTCTTTGCTATTGTCGAATGAATATCAGCATTGCCGTTAATAGGTATGGTGATTGATATGAGTAATTCTAAGTATAATTTTGTATGCACATATTAGAACATCAAAAATAAATATCAGGGTGGTTAGGCTAAGCAATGAAAAAAAGAACTCCTAATGTCAGGCCTTAAATGGTTGTTGTTAGACATATATCAATTAACTAATTAAATGACAAAAAAATAAACATCAATTTATTCTTTGTGATTATTTTAGAAGAACTAAGAAAATGTTTAAATAAATCAGTGAACCTTTTAAAATTTTGTTTCAGATTTTTTTCGCGTGAGATTAGAAAGCCCATCTTAAACATGTGCAGCCACCTCTCTAGTGGAAGCTGAAAGCCATCAGTACTGCACAGCAGGGCTGGGTTGGGAAGGAGAGGAGGAGTTTGGTGTTTTCTGAATGTATAGTGCTTAAATATGGTTTGTCTGCATAGTATCTTTATGAGCTTGTGTTGGACTTGTCATATACGTTTCCAGCTGGAGGCCTGACGATGTGACACGATGAAACTTAGAAATCACTCTAATTAGGTTATAAAATTGCCATTCCCATCCTCCCACAATGAAGCATGGTTTTATTTTATTTTTGAGTGGCACAGTACCATCATTATCTTCTTGCTGATAGCCTGGCTGGCACAACTGATGGGGAAAGTGAGAGACAGAGACATCTGAATTCCCTCGGGCTAAAAAGGGAATTAGACCAGATCTCCCACTTCTTGGGCAAATGGTCTCCCTATTAAACAGCTATAAAAAAAACCCCTGGATGACAGTTGAGGAAATCAACACATCTAGTCTCAATGCTCTATTTTTGGGTTGATTTTAGGAATCATGAGGAATAACTAACAAATGCCAAATTGTTTTTGTCAGGACAGTTCAAACAAGATGGTGTTACATTTGTGTATAGACAAGACCAAGACTTTCAACACCTAAGTAATTTTTTTTTAAAAAAAAGGAAGGCAATGGATGTACCTGAGGTACCAGACTGGATTAAATAGATTTTTCTGGCATAGGTTTGATTTCAAATTAGCCTTCATATAAGACACTTTGGTGCCTTCTTTGTGCTTCACCTTCAAATCCTTAAATGAATTTGAATACAGATTGCCAAGAATTGTATGATTTTTTTTTTCTTTTAGTGTGTTTGGTACCAGTTTAAGAACAGAACTATTTTATTCCCTAACCATTCCTATAGAAACTACCCTTGGCTCCTCTAGAATAAGTGACTTTTCCCTCATTTTCTTTTAGTTCTTGCTTTCATAGTAATTCTTGGTGGTTTGTCACTGCTTATAAATCAGCAGCATATGAATAAATTAATTAAAAACAATCAAACAAAACATTTCCTTGCCAGATGTAGGATAGTTGATTTGCCTTAAAAAAAAAAATAGTTTAAAAAAAAATCTGAACATAGACAGTCTTTCAGACCCTCCATGATACCAGTTTTTGTTCCAGTCTTTCTACTTCTGTTCCCTCCCTCATCTCTAAAAACCGTAGCAAAGAAAAAACTACAAACTCAGCAAGAGTAAAAACTTGTATAAATCTCCATTGCTGATTCACTGCTGGAAACATAATTGCATCAAATACTTGCATAATTTTTTTACAAGAATAACGTCTTGGGTTTCATATGTTGCAATAGGAGGGTTTTTTAAATAAGAATCGTGCACTTTTATATTTTAGTCTATGTTTTAAAATAATACATGAGACAAAATTCTGTGCCTCCTGTCTGCACTTAAAATATATGGTAGGTACAGATATGTCCTGGAGCTACCTTAGTACCCCAGCGGTTTTGGTAACAACCTATAGAGATCTGATCTTTCAGTGCTGACTTAAAGATGTTCTTTTTTATGTAATTTGCTGTCAGTCACTCTGGTTCAGATATGCCACCAGGACTCATTTGGCATGGATCTATCCATGTATTTTTTTACTTCAAAAATCCTCTTTTTATGCCATACTGAAAGCAAGAAATTAGTTTTTAGGGGCCTCGGTGTGTAAAAGTTTCCAAGCCACTGGATGACTGTTCATAGCAGCGTTCCTGTGCTCTTTCTGACACACTCAGTGAGTGCAGTGACGTCTCTCCTCGGTCAGTCAGTCTGCGGAGCTAAAGCATATCGGATTTGAAGCAAGACTGGAAATGTTTCATGTAGCCTGCAGAATGAAAGGAACTAAGGGATAAAGATTGGTTTCCGCTTCAGGTTAGCCTTACTGTTTCCATGATCTTGTACGGGGAATATCTTTTGTATATTTTTTGCTGGTGCGAAGATACATGTATTAGTTATTTTAGAGGAGTCTTTGATAAAGAAATCTACTTAAATTTCTTCAAGAGCCAGATTAAGCACTAAGGTAATGATGTTTAAAAGCCAGAAACTTTAGAACACTAAAACAAAATTGCTAAGTTACACTAAATTAGTATTTTTAATATTAGTTAATTTTTAATATTAATAAATAATGTACTCTTGTCAATTGATTTAGATGACAATATGATGACATAAGTGATACAATTTTAAATTACCAAGCTGTTGGATTCTTCAGAAAAGGAGGGTGAACTTCTGTCAGAGTACTTCTTTACCCTACAACTTTTATAAGTAAAACATGTGCGTAACTAGACCAAATAAAATACTGTCTGTTTCTGTGAAGGTTATCAAATTTAAGAACAACCTGAATGTTCTTTTTGGATGCAGTTGTAACTGTCAGTCTAATCCATGCCATTTTTTGCACTGATAAATTCTGTCTGAGAGTTTCTAATGCAGTTCTGGAGGAAAACTTGTCTCCCATGTTTGCTACTTGGGGATCACATAAAGTTCTAAGGGCCATGCTTTTGAAGATCTTCTCACTGAGGTATGGTAAGATAGCATAGATAAGGCAGGTCTTCATGCATGAACAAATCCATGAATTCTCCTTGATCCAGATTGATTTTGGGTTTTTTTTCCCCCTAATATTTACTTCTGAGGAAAGAAAATGCTCTCAGCTTTACTGGGAGTCACATGAGGACCTAAGGAACAAAGCTTACTATTACTCCATACTCATTTACATTCATAGAATCATGTAATCGCTGTGTAGCGACCATTCCTCTCAGTTTTGTGTCATATGCAAAGTTTCTGAGGATGCACTCTGTGCTATTGTCCAGGTTGTTAATGATGGGATTAAACACTGTTGACCCCAGGATAGATCCCAAAGGTATTCCCTGGCCTCCCCTGGGGCTTTGTGCCACTGGTCACAACTTTTTGAACCCAGCTGTTTAGCCAGTTTTTAGTCCACTTAGTTGTCATTTTAGGTAGGCCATCAGTCTGTCTACGAGGATGTCATGGGAGACAGCCTTAGGATAAACAACATACACTGCTCTCTCCTCATCCATCAAGTTGGTCATTTCATTGTAGAGGTCTGTCATTGGTCAGACATTTCTTCATAGACCTGTGCTGACTACTCCCAATCACCTTGGTCAACTTGGGGTTGCTAGAACTGTTTCGAGAGTGCAATCCTTCAAAAACACCTAAGTATTTCAGTTTGTGTATTCCAAGTGATCTAAATCAAAGAAAACAGATTAAGAAATGTTTATAAAAATACTGTTCCCCTGAAGTTTTTACTTTGGTAGATTGTTGCATGCTTTGGTTTCCCCACAGAAAGATAAAAAGAAATGTAGAACATTCTTTATCAATCATATAAGTTTACATCAAAGAGTAATATAAAATGTATGAATGAACTTTACCACATTAGATAATATTTCAAAATAAATAAGGCAGAAATATGACTCTGTTGACAGAATTTCCCTCCAAGCACAATTCTGATGTAACATCAGCAGGGAAGAAGGCCATCTGTCCATGTGTTTTTCTGTAAGGATATTCAGGCTTGTTTGGAAAACAACCAGACCTTGTCCTTGTAGAGGCTGGCAAATCTGTGATATAAAATGGAGTCATTTAGTAGACTGAAGGGTTTTATCCAATTCAGGAGACTACAATAACCAGGAAGGCAAATGCCTCAGCAGTAAAATTCAGTCAATGCACTGTCCTTATCAAATAATAATGGTAATACTTAGTGCATGATAGCTCTTTAAATGTTAATATGTACAGTAGACTGTAAGCTAAGGCAATATCAGATACTGCACGTAATTTTAATGTTCTTAGTAAGTATATTCTGAAATGCCAGATAGAGATTGTTTTTCTTCTCTGAATTACTTCGCTACTTTCAGTCTTTCTGTATTTCCTGAAATGCGTGCTCTTCCTGAAGACGTTGAAAATGATGTGCGTATGTGGTACCTGTAGTTAGTATATTGAAACTTGAAGTTACATCAAGATTTCATTTGAACTCTAAAAGTGATCTAGAGATCATATGCAGTTTCTCTGAATACAGCAATCTTGTTAAACAAAAGGGGAAGTTTTCCTCATTTGGGAATTTTACCGTCAAGCTGTTTACGGTAGAGGTATTTAACTTCACAGCCACAGATTCTCTCACCTGACAGCCTCTCAGAGTATACCACTGACTTAAAATAATGTGAGTGTAGTGTCTGTACAAGGTGTACAACATTGCTAAGCACTGCTATTCATCTAACTATGGTTGCTCTTCATAAAGAAATCTTCTGGATTTCAGCTTTACTTGTATTTTGTTTCCCTACCTTTGAAATTAGTTCTTTCAGAACTCTTGGCCTGTATTGGTATTTTAGTAAATATAATTAGTTTTGGTGAGTTGGAAAGAGCATGGTGGTTTGCCTAAGGGATGTAGGAGAGAAACCAATGCAATAGTTACTGGTGTGAGGCTTGGTGATCTACGTTGTACTGAAAGCCAGATTAATTAATTGTTCTGATTTTAAAATCTATGTATATAGCAATTTAACATTTTGTCTCTTGCCAAAGAGGCAAGACACTAATTTCATAAATGTCATTGGACTCAGGCATGTCTCAGACTGTTAAAAAAATTACTTTCCCTCCTTTAATAAGTTTTGTCTTACAGATGCACTGTCCTTCTTAGACATCCTTGGTGATATGTACTGTTGCTGTGACACACAGGGAGAGAGAGAGTATGCTATGTGACATTTAATTTTGGTCTCCAGATTATATAGGATTTCACAGTTTTGCAACAATACCATGTCTCAGAAGCTGAGAGTAAACAATTTAAAATTAATGCAGTATGTTCCTTGAGGATAAAAGGAAGGGAAGCTGCAATCTGCTGTTGTGGTTTCAGCTTCAGGACCTTGTAGAGGAAATTCAATTCAGCAACAACATCATAAATGCCAAAATTGTTTTTGGGGAGGTCTGAGCCTAACAGGAGGTCTTCAAATAATAAGCTAGGAGGAAATTATAAAACTACCTTTAGCTAGTTATACTTTAGAGACCTGAGCACCAAACACAAGTCCAAGAATACCCTCCTAGAAGAAGAATGAACAAGATTTTTCAGGGACTGAAGCTTTAAGAAAATGAGATTTTTTTTTTCAGATTTATTTTTTTAAATATCTCTGGAACAGTCTCACACCTGATTTAAAAAAAAAAAAAAAGTCTGTGAACTACAAATTAGGAATTCATAACATTTCAATTTATATACTTCCTGCGTAACCCAGAGAGAACCCAAAGAGGCATTCAAATTATGGTATATACAAGATACATGAGCATTAAACCCCCTTGAAATGATTTTGATGTGTTGGGCAATAATGACTCATAAACTCAGTGATTTGATAATTAAGTGACAGGATAACCAATGTGGATTCAATGTACTCGTTAGTGCAACAGAAAGTAACTTTTTTTTTTACTTTCGGGGTTTTATGGTCTTTTTAAGGGAAGAGAAGTGAGGCAAGAGGATCAGAAGACAACATTTAAAATAAATTTCTGAACAGATCGTCCATAGAGAAAATTACTTCAATGATAAAAGAAATTGAATTGCCACATAATCTGTTGTTTCTGATAATATTTCATGATGTAAAAATATCAATTTTGAGTCCCAAATTAGACAATCCCATGTGTTACAGATGTGAAATACGTGTATTGTTTCATTTCAGTAGGTTATAAAATGAAACAAGTTCTTGATAGCAAAACCAGCTATGAGTCATAGGAATTGAAGCATTCAGTATTATTTTTCTGTTTTTTTTGTTGGACGGACCAACTCTTCTTACTCCTCTTAAAGACTTACAGTGACAATGACATTTGGGCTTTTATACATCCAAAGTTTGTAACTTTAAAGAACAAACAAGCCCTGACAGCTGGCCTTCTGATAAAGCCTGGCTTTGTCTTGAGAAAGAATGCTTGAAAGTGATTTATTGGCCAAAGTTATTTTCTACTAAATTGTGGCAATTAGAGTAAATAAGAATTGTCATTATTCCATACAATTTTGTCTTAACCTTTTGAAATCGGTATACAAGTGGGCACACAGAACAGCTGAAGCAATGGCAGCTCAGGGACACTGGTCTGGAATATGATTCATTATTATCTCACTTTCAATAGTGGAATTATTTTAATAATTCAGACATGTTTCCGCAAGCCCTGACACTTCACAAATTGAAAAAAATTGTAAACAATTTTTAGAACTCCAGGAGCGAGGCAGAGTTCCTTATGCTTGACCATTCTGTTTTACATGTATCCTGGGTTAGCCAGTGGCTGGAGAAATGGAAGAGCTTGCCTCAGAGGGAGCCAAAGGCACCCTATGCACTGTGCTGCCTATGGGAAATGTAAGAGTCTGAAATGCTGCCGGAATAGCTGGATGCTTTCATGTGTCCTTATTGGAATGTTTCTTAAAGGCAGCATAGATCTGGCCAAAAAGACTATGGGAGAAGTTGACAGAAATTCTGGGATTTGTCCTGCTTGAGTCCATGCGTCTGTGCTTACAGCCTTATCCACACTGTCCTTTTTCTCAGTTGTAGTTTTTGTAGTTTTGTAGTACAAAACAAGATGTTTGTAGTTTTAAATGCAAATATATGTTCTNCAAAGGCACCCTATGCACTGTGCTGCCTATGGGAAATGTAAGAGTCTGAAATGCTGCCGGAATAGCTGGATGCTTTCATGTGTCCTTATTGGAATGTTTCTTAAAGGCAGCATAGATCTGGCCAAAAAGACTATGGGAGAAGTTGCCGGAAATTCTGGGATTTGTCCTGCTTGAGTCCATGCGTCTGTGCCTACAGCCTTATCCACCCTGTCCTTTTTCTCAGTTGTAAGATGCTTGTAGTTTTAAATGCAAATATATGTTCTCTCCCTATTGTTGCTTGAAAATTCTAAATGAGATACAATATGGTCATTTGTTAATTTACTAAACTGTTGGTCATTTACTGAGTTAATATTTGGCTGACATTTCAACACTTTTGTTATTTAAAATGGGTATGAATCCAGGTTTCTGACCTCACTGTTTCACAGGTTGGTTCCTAATGCCACACCAGTATTCTCTGCTGATTTTTATTCTTTATTATTATTTTTTTAAAAAACCCTGCTTTTTAAACCTCAGCAATGTAACTAAAAATGATACTGCCGCTTTTTTTGAATTAGCCAATGAAAAAATTTAAGGTAATTTAAGGTTTTCAGGCAATAAAAGGTATAGAACACGTATTTGTGTTGAAAATCCCAACATTTTCACATATCAGTGGTACAGAAGAGGAGCCGCACAGACCCAGCACCCAGCTCAACCAGACAAGTTCATTATCAGCAGTGTCAGAGGAGGTTTTGGTCCTTTTGTCCTATAGGGACAAATTGGAAAAGATTCCTTAGAAAAATACTGCTGCTTTTTCTGTTCTGCTCTACTTTGTTCCTGAAAGTTCAGAAGATTCAGATTTTACCATCTATCTTGCAATTACAGTTTTATATCAGAAATATTCCCTCAATTTAGACAGCAGTGAAGGGTAGATAGTACGGATAGATCATTGCTGCCTACAGATAATGAAAGGCCATTTTTTAGTAAGTAGAGACCATCAGAAATATCTTGCATAGCGATGCCTGTGTACACACAAGACCACTTTACCTAAAACACCATGAAGAAATGTGTGTCATCTCCATCAGTAGCCTTTTGACAATTATTAGCTGTCTACACCTCTCAGAATTATTGTGTAATACTTAAGCACAAAATAACCTCTGGTTAGTAAAACATCTTTATGAGATTTTTGTAAGTAAATTGGCTACTGACTGACATGTGTGCCTTTATCCCTAACATCAGCAAAGCAAAGCTAGTGCTTTTTTCCCACTTTCATACATGATAAAATATATTGTGATATAATCTGTGTCAAGGAACTGGATGAAGGATTTAAGAAAACATTTTAAGTTATTCGATGATGAGGGGACCGGAACACCTCTCTTATGAAGAAAGGCTGAGGGATTCGGTTCTCTTTAGTCTGGAAAAAAGACGGCTGAGGGGGGACCTTATCAATGCTTATTAATACTTCAAGGGTGGGTGTCAGGAGGATGGGGCCAAGCTCTTTTCAGTGGTGCCCAGGGACAGGACAAGAGGTAACAGGCACAAACTTGAGTATAGGAAGTTCCACCTAAACATGAGGAGGAAATTCTTTACTTAAGGGTGGCAGAGCCCTGGCACAGGCTGCCCAGGGAGGTGGTGGAGTCTCCATCTCTGGAGACATTCAAAACCCGCTTGGATGGGTTCCTGTGCCACCTGCTCTAAGGTGGCAGGAGGTTTGGACTAGATGATCTCCAGAGGGCCCTTACAACCCTATGATTCTATTAGCGGTCTGTCACTTGGTGACTGGACTTCTCATTCGAGCAATCTAAAATTGAAAATTAAATAAAAGTTTAGTAATCCATTGTAATTAACACTACGTATTTGATAACTTACATTTTCTGAAGGGGAACCTCAAAATTCATCACACTGTGCAGAATTTGGCAATTTCCATCCTATTTTTCATTCTACTACAAGACTTGAAGAAATTTTAGCTCTAATTCAACCAGTCCTCTGACTTACGGCTTTAGAATAGCCTCCAGGTATCAGTAATCACTGGTAATATGGTAGAACTGAATGATTTCAAATAAATCTCTATTAATAAAAGAGTACTGGTAGACATACTATACAATACATTAGGGAAAGGAAGATATGAGACAATAAAAGACAGAGATCTTTCAACCTTAAAAGGAGACTCTGGCATTTATGGCATCTTCTTACAAAGTTAAAGCAAAGGCTGAAACAGGTGATGCAAGACAGTTGTGCAGAAGTTAAACTGTCTACATAGGTTAGATTTCAGTCTACTTCTGTGGAAATCTGTTTTAAAATCTTTTCAGATTAAGCCTCTTGCATTAATATCTAATACAATCTGTGTTAGGTGTTGTCTTCATTGGGAGGGAACTCTTCTGTGTGTAGCACCTTAGCGAAAAAAAAAAAAAAGGGATGTCTGAAACGTGTAAGGCATGGGGAAGCAAAACCCTTCAATCTTTTGTGCTTTTTTTTTTTTTAAATAACAAGAAAGAAAAAAAGAAGACATAATGAAATATATTTGTGTTGCAAGTAACATTTGAAATTGTTCTGTCTCTCTTGCAGCAAACTTCACTTGGAACATGAATTTGGTTTTTTGTTTCTTTACCCTTGCTTTAGGATAGCATTTCCTAAGTGTTGATATTGAGCTGGCAGTAGAAAACATTGATTTAAAATCTGAATGAACTAGAGACAATCACCTTAAATTCTGCATCAGTTTTGGCGAAGGAGCAGGGAACTTCCATGACCATGAAGGTCTCCACCTTGACAATGAAATCCCTTGGCAAGGTCTTCATCCACCTTGTGGGAATTGGTAGCTTAGTTGCCTAAAAGAATGATTAAGGGGGTAAAAGTAGACAGAGTATTTGAAGTATTTAGCCTGTGCAAAAGTGCCAAGTTTTATAAATCATATGCTTCCTTTAGAGTCAAATTAGGAAGAAATTCCATGGGATTTGGAACAAATTTGAGAACCTGCCCTTGAATTTGCAGTGCAGCCTTGCCGCTCAGCTTGTCAGGATAAAAAGATGGTAGAGAAATGTACTGGGTGACTTGGACTGCTTCCCAGGTCTTGGTTTTTGGTATTCTCTGTTCCTGACTTGACGCTGGCATGAAAGCCAGATGAACTGCATCTTTCACTCCTTGCTCACCCTTCAACAGCAGTTCTTGTACTTCCACTGCTAGAATTCATTTTGTGTAATTTATGAGACATGAAAGTATGGATGATAATATAGCTTATGGTGAGGTTTTCCCTTTCCTTTTACATTCTATTTTAAAATAATTTGCCTGAGGTTTTCTCGCAATAAGCTACACAAACGCTGACTCGGGTAGATCCCTCTGGATGTTTGATGCTTCAGAAGTGTTGGCCTAGAAAGAGCACACTCTTGAAGTACAGTTTTATGATAGACCCTGAAAAGAGAAACTGAGAGATGACTAGCATTCAAAGCCTTTGGCTGAGGTAGGAGTATTTGCTGATGGCTGTACAGAAAACATATTAGATGAATTCAAGCTCAGGAATTTAGGAAATGCAACTGTGTTTCATCATATTTTTTGTAGTTGTATTGGTTGAAAAAAAAAAAAAATCCACTAGCTAATATTAACCAGATGAAACCAAACTAATTCTGTTGTGATTTTCCCACATCTGATGCATAGTTCTACATTTTTAATTTTTTTTATTATACATAGATGAAAGCTTTGCATTTCATAATTCTTAGCACAGTTACTGAAGTTGCTGAATAAGAGATACAAAGAGAACATCATTTTTTCAAGGTATCAAGACCATATTGGAGTATACTCTGTAGATCTGTTGCCAAGCTATTAGAGGAATCAAAATAATTTTCAAGATACATGTATGATTATGTTACATGTTTTCACTCAGAGGTCTCCTGGTGCAAGCTGATAAATCCATTATATCATCTATGTATAGAAGGATATCTTCTGCTCACTGAAATGGTATCACCCTGGTTAAAAGATTAATAAATTTAAAATATAGCACAAATATAGCATTTTCCAAGGATGAAAATGGAACAATTCAGACTTTCTTATGTAAATGTTATAGATTAGCACAAATACAGCTAAAATAAGCAGAAATTTACATTGACATTTAATTAGAGAACATTTTCTTGTATTCTTGAAATAATGCACTTAACCTTCCTCCCCTATCGCATGACATAGACACAGGACAACAACAAGGATGGTTAAAGGAAGAAATTGAAATATTATATAAGTGTCAGTTAGCTAGGATTCTCTTTAAAGAGCTAAACTTTGCCAGTAACTGGCAAAACCAGTTGTTCCAAAGAGGTATTTTGTACAAAAGCTTACCAAACCATTTTTTACAAGAAAGAATATCTAACTGTAGAGTGAGAATCAGTTACAAAACTTGACTTTAATTGGCTTTCCACTTTATTGCCTGGCAATTTCATGTACTTAGGGTGCTAAGCATCTGCATGATCCCCCATGGCAAAATGGATGAAATAAAAACAAAAGAGATGTGCTCTTCAGGGGAGGAATTATCACGCAGCCGGTTACCAATTAAGAGACATTTATAAACATATTAGAGTCCAACAGGAGTGAGTATGACTGACAGAACAGTTTGCCTTATAAAGGCTGTGCTGCAGTTTAGCCCAGAAGTCTTTCTGTTCACTAGTTAAAATTCATTTTGGGACAAAACTGTTTTGTATAGGGTCTATAAGAACTTAGTTATAAATGTCACCCTGTTATAAAACCTCAGAATTATCACTGGTTTAAATTAATTCTGTTATCTGAAGGGAAACTGGAACCCTTTAAATCAATTCATGTTGATCTCTGCTACTTTGAACGCTTACTGTCTGAAGTTGGTTTAAATCCTAAATAAATGTGACGAATACACAGTCACATTCATAACAAAGAAAGTTTCTGGTCTAGTTTCTCCTACTTTGCTATAAATAGTTTGGACAGAAATGATGCAAATATTGGAAGACATAAGAGCGGTCTCATGTTATATCCTTTGGCAGAGAAGTATTTCTCTATTTACAAACATAGTTTAAGAGGTTACTCTGCTCTGGTGAAAGCTCACCTGGAGCTCTCAGCACAAGAAGGACATGGACCTGTTGGAGCAGGTCCAGAGGAGACCACAAAAATGGTCAGAGGGCTGGAGCCCCTCTGCTGTGCGGAGAGGCTGGGAGAGCTGGGGTTGTTCAGCCTGGAGAAGAGAAGGCTCTGGGGAGACCTTATTGCGTCCTTTCTGTAAAGGCAGCTTATAAAAAAAATGGGGACAAATTTTTAGTGACAGGACAAGGGGTAATGGTTTTAAACGAAAAGAGGGTAGATTTAGACTAGATTTAGGGAAGACCTATTTTACAATGAGGATGGTGAAGCACTGGCACAGGTTGCCCAGAGAGGGGGTGGAGGCCCCATCCCTGGAAACATTCAAGGCCAGGTTGGATGGGGCTCTGAGAACCTGATCTAGTTGAAGATGTCCCTGCTCACTGCAGGGGGATGGGAGTAGAAGACCATTAAAGGTGCCTTCCAACCCAAACTATTTTATGATTATATGATTCTAAGTCACCATTCTTTGCTACCCCTAGTTGATGAACCCTATCCTCTACTGCAGGACTTCCTTTTTACTTTTATCAGTTCTATGGTTTTAGTCAAGCCGCATTTTAGAAAATAATGAAATTATCAAGGTAAACAATTTAAACTCTTGTTGTTGTTATCTACTTCTTTCTTTGGTAAGTCAGATCATTTAAGTGATGGGATGAAGGCTAGAGGTAGAATGAATGTAAGCTTTTTCTTTACTGAGAAGGAAAAGTTAATGAAAAATGCATTCTGAGAAAAGATAAAACACTATTCCTTCCATTGTTGTTAGTTGAGCTTGGAGAAGCTGATAGTGCAGTCTTACATCACTGAAACCAGTGCTAGGAAATATTCAATGTATGGCTTTTATTTTAGTTCTGAGACCATTTATTTCTAGTTTTGATTCCTTTATTATTTTTATTTTTGGAGCTGAAGAAATAAAAAAAATACCTCTGAAACACTTTCAGTACAATTTTTAAATGTTTTTAATTATCTTTAAGCCTCTGAGGACTATTTCTATCTTTATTATTATCTCTGTAGCACCTTCCTTTGAGTCTATTTTGTCCTTAAAATTCTTGGGACTTGTCATCCCCATCAGTGATCTTAGTTAAAAAGAGTCACAAAGCCACTTCACTACATCAAATAGTCTATGAAAGTCTGCTACTGAGAGGAAAGGATTTTAGCTCTGGGAATGTAGATCAGCTGACAGATTTTTATTTTTTTTAGCATTAAAAGCAGCTTAAAAAATTAAAATTGAATATATGACAAACTAGTAAATAATTTTCGTTGCCTTTTAGAATCAAATAGAAAGATGCATTGATTTAATTGCAATACTAAGAATAGGAATTTTAATATTTATTAAAATGTGAATTAGTAAACTGAGCAATATCTTTGCTTGGTACAATATCAGCTAAGTTCTTGTGAGGAATTTTCTTGATTTTATTTCAGTGGTGAGATTGGTAAGGATAAGGATTTTCTTGATTGGTAAGGATAAAATGCTTCAATTCACATTGGTTTTTAATGAGCATAAAGCTCCGGAATCCTGGAAGGGCTGAAAAGGCTCAAGGAAGGAAGAAATTATTAGACAGGCCTGAAGAACTTAGTGAAAAAAGTTCATATAATGTTGCATATACAGATTTTAGAGTACATTTCGACAACTTTGTCACAATTTTCATATATTGAAACATTCAGACAATTCTAACCAAAGACTTTATTCTGTAGAGGATGCATTCTGTGACAAGCATGAACCAAGTCTAAATTTTGTTAATTACCTTTGCTCAAAAGTCAGTGCTCAAAACACAAACCAGAACTTTTTTCACTGCTTTTTAAGATAAATGTGAGGGGAGAAAAAATTAGACTCTTATGTTTCACTGAACAACTAAACTGCACTAGAAGTATTTTACAGAGATTTTAGTAAAGTTATAGAAGAATGTTGATAAGATTATAATGGAAAATTAAGTCAATTTTTTCGAACAATTACTGTAGTATTCCGATACAGAATTACCTGGAACTGTTTGGTCATCCCTTTACATTTAGTGCAGCTTGACTAGTTACCCAAAACACAACATAAAATATTAAAACCACTATCGTGCCAGTAATAAAGGAAAAAATGTAGAAAGAATTCTAAATTTTTGGTATGCCTGCATGTGCGTTGTTTTCCTTATGCAGAGGTATGAGCAGTACTCAAACACTAATGCAAGCCTGAGTGAGATGTTTTTCACAGTTTAACACTGTTAGTAAGGAAATGCAACAGTTTTTAATTTCCTATATTGTTCTATGATCTTGAATTTAAAAGATATTCAGTCTTTAGAACTTTACTGATTAATTCTGCAGGTTACACAAGTGATCGGGGTCCCTGGCATTTCTCATGCCATTTTGATCTAAATATCATCTGTGGAAAACTGCAAAGTCACGGAACCACATTTGTTGTAGTTCCTGACAGCGAAGGCAAATTTTCTTCAGTATTTTAATATCTGCAGTGCAAAAGTGTTTGGTATGGAAAAGTTAGCCAGCTCCTGAAACAGAAATAAATTCTGACTATCTAGAGACTAGAAAAGGAAGACAAATTGTTAATTACATCCTTTGGAAAAGATCTGTGTTATTAAAAGGTGGCAATTATCTACAATTGCAAATTTGACACCAGTGCTGTTCCCACTGAAAAATAACATGCTTCCCTGAAGGAGGATGTGCTATCTCTTTCCCTGAACCATAATCCTCTCTAGAATTTTATTTCCTCAATTTTTGACCTTCAGAACTGGGCTGGTGACTTATTTTAGTCTGTGATTGGCAAGTCTCAAAGCAAATTTTCTATCAGAAAGGCAATTTATTGAACCACCAACTCATGTCCTACAATAAAGGTGGGGATGAATATCTCCTTTCCACAGATGACAAGTTTTAGAGGAGAAGTGAAACAAATTCTGAGCTCAGATACTGGCCAAGTTTGTGTCATATAATGGCAAAGCTTCTTATTAAGTGTTTTGCAAGGTTAAAGAATGTACAACAGCAAAACCTGAGGTAATACTCTTCAAGGTCACTTTCTAGCTGTTAATGTGTCAGAATTAAAGGTGAATGCATGATATGCAGGGGGGTTGTTTTTTTTAGTCTTGAAATAATCTCTTCTACCTGTTGTGTTCAAGATAGTGTAGTTTTTGTATTGATTTTTTCATAACTTATGGTGATAAAAGATAAATACTTTATTAAAAAGTAATAAACCAGATGAAGATCTTGTAGTGATTCTGCCTTGAGAACCGGAATGCAAAGACTATTCTGTCTTACTTAGCTCTTCACATACCTATTCAAAAATTGAGGAGACTGTACCAACCAAAGAGGTATGAGGCATCTTAATTCCTTTTTATGTGAGCAATCTTTGTTAAAAGGGGATTTTATTGTTGTCTCTCAATATGAGATGAGCGCACTGTCCTCCCTCAGGTAGGAAGAAAAGTTGCCAGCAGATGTTGTTTCCCCTGGGAAATTCAGAGCAGCTCCAATCATAGAGTCAGTGCGTAGCAGGAAAAGGAGGAGGAAGAAGGTTTTACAGGTGCAGTATGACCTAGGGAAGCTTAATGATCAAGAAGAGAAAAGGATAAGAAATAATAAGACCTATTCTTTCTTAAGAGAAGAGAGGAGACTTCTTGCACCCACATACTTTTGGTCGTGAAATGAAGACTGTGACTGACTGTAGGGAGTGTGGAATTGTGTAAATCATGGTTCCATAATTAAAATAGAAGAGTTAAAAATTAGCTTCTCCTACTCTCATAAAGCCAGAGTATGTGGAAAGTTATCTGACTCTTCTAGCTAGACAGCCAAAAGAGAGTTTTCTCGACACCACCATTGATGTTACTTTCATGAAAGAAAAGCTGCAAAGTTATTTTTGGGCTGAATTCCTGTGCTAAGCAGCTGATAAAATGCATGCTGAGACCTTTGCCATAAATGTTGAAGTCCTCAGTCCTGGGCTGCAATGATCAAGATGTTTTCTGAACATTTAGAGAAGTATATTTTTCATCATAGGCATTACTAAAGATAATCATAAAATAGTTTGGGTCAGAAGGGACCTTTAAAGCTCATCTAGTCCAACCCCCTGCAGTGAGCAGGGACATCTTCAACTAGATCAGATTGCTCAGAGCCCCGTCCAACCTGGCCTTGAATGTTACCAGGGACGAGGCAGCCACAGCTTCTCTGGGCAACCTGTTCCAGTGTCTCACCACCCTCACAGCAAAGAATTTCTTCCTTCTATCTAGTCAAAATCTTCCCTCTTTTAGTTTTAAACCATTACCCCTTGTCTTACCACCACACTCCTCAGTAAACAGTCCCTCCCGCTCTTTCCTGTAGACGCCCTTTAAATACTAAAAGGCTGCAATAAGGTCTCTCTTGTTCACGCTGAAGAACTGCAACTCTCTCAGCATGTCCTCATAGCAGAGGTGCTACAGCCCTCTGATTGTCTCCATGGTTCTCCTCTGGACCTGCTCCAACAGGTCCATGTCTTTCCTGTGCTGAGGACTCCAGAGCTGGATGCAGTACTCCAGGTGGGGTCCCAGCAGAGGGGGAGAATCACCTCTCCCGACCTGCTGGCCACACTGCTTTTGATGCAGCCCGGGATGCAGTTGGCTTTCTGGGCTGTGAGCGCACAGTGTCACCTCATGTCATGTTTTAGTTCCACCAGTACCCCCAAGTCCTTCTCGGCTGGGCTGCTCTCAATCCCTTCATCCCCCAGCCTGTGTTGGTACCAGGGATTGCCCCAACCCAGGTGCAGGACCCTGCACTTGGCCTTGTTGAACCTCATGATAATAATCAGTGGATTATCTTTAGTTCCTGTAATTACCATTCTTATTCTTTTTGATGCCTTGATCAAAGCCTCATTATACCTCATGCTAAACATCCATGGAATTAATAGTGCTTGCGTCAAGAAAGTACAATAATGAAGCTGAAAGCATCTAACAATTGATATAATAAGCAACTGGATCAAGTAGGGGAAGGCTCAGTAAAGTAACAATAATAATATCCCTTTTTTCAATAGGGTGTTTCAGAGTTCGTTTGCAATATGTTGGCCTCTGGTTATTTAATACAAGAACAGTCGAGAGAACTATCAATGTAGAAAGCATTGCCAAGGTAATTACGATCCAGCAGTGAGTGATTATTCTTGAAGGAAGGCTTATCAGGAAATATCAGCATTGTAGGAACCACGATAGCTATGGGGAAAGAAAAAAAACCCCAAACAAACAAAAAAACCCATTTCTGACTTTTGCTGTTGAAGCTGCTGCTAATATTAGTGCCATCATTTAATCATATAGGGTGCCACCACCTTAACTTCCTATAAAAGAATAAGTTTAATATCCACTAAAAATAAACATTCTAACTAAACATGTTTAAAATTAATGACTAATCTTGCCTTATGTTTGTGTCTTATATTTTCCTTTACCATGATAATTTTAATATATACTAAATAGACTTTTAAATGTTTTTATTAATAGCAAGTCTTTCTTTGCTGCTTTGTCAGAGCTGTACTATTAATTCCACATTTCTGCTACGATTTATGTATTTTTGAAATTCTCTTTTGTACTTTAACCTTCCTTTAGGATTTGTTTACCCTTCTTCAGCTTTAGAATTGGAATAGCTCTGTCTTAGAAGTCATAGTGAAATAAAAGCTGATGATGGAAATACTATTTCCATTTAGTCCTTTGCTGGCTGCCTGCAAGGTGCAACAAAAGTGGAATCCAGAACCTATTGATATGCTGGAGAGTTCACATTTTTCAGAACTTTTATGTCAGATTTTCCACAGGATTAGGTAAATTTAATGGAATAAGTTTATTTTGGATATATTTTCATTTTTTTCATTTTATCATTTATAAACATGTAAAACTCATGTATATTTCCTGTTACACATCAAGTGAACAGGGATTGACACACTTTTCTCTGTCATACAAATCTCAGGAACTAGGAATCTGGTAAAAGATTTGCATTTATCCAGGTTATCAGATCACTGACCACAGCATGTTGTCTTGCTGGTGTGGGTTTTTTTTTCTCTCAGTTAGTGAGTCTAGAATACAGGCAATTCAAATTCTGTAGAGAAATGCTCCCTCAATAGAGAGTGGTGGGAAATTACTTTTAGATGTGTGAATATACTTTGATTTGTATAAATTTTCCTGTTATGTCATCAACCTCTTCCTGGAGGTAATTGCTGATATAGTTCAAGTTTTAGCACTTTAAGTTAAAAGGGTACAAGAAACACACTCATTTTCACTGTAATGGTATGTCATGGTTGACACCTGCACAGTATCAGGAACTCAAAGTCTGATTTCCAAGATTTAAAATAGTTTAATGGACTGTTAGGTTACTGCTGGGCTTAACGTTAATGACAAAAATCCATTCAATAACTAATATACCTGTGTGGCAAGAAATAATGGCTCAAAAAGTGGCTCGAAAGAGTGGCTGGAAAGCTGCCTGTCAGAAAGGGACCTGGGGGTGTTAGTGGACAGTC
>VXBO01012698.1:143287-180807 GCA_013400135.1 Rhinoptilus africanus
TCCCTTCCAACCCTGTGATTCTGTGATTCTATGACCCCACTGGCCTTACACCTTGGGAAGATTCTTGGGAATATTCCTGAGAATATTCTTGGAAAAACTGAGTATTGGTAAATATTGATAAATAAAAATACTAGAAATACTAGAAATTCTCTGTTAACAGAGACTTCAATCTTTTTAAGTAGTCAAGAGCTCAGCAATTGCTGGCATTTGTAGGTCTGCATATTCCAAATCTTTCCTTATTCAATTTTCTTCATGTTTCTTTCGTGATAATAAAGTTAATGATAGAAAGTTTGGCTCTGAGACTTAAAATATGTGGGTTTTTAAGCACTTTTAGCTTCTCCTTCCACCTCCATTATTACCTCCCCATTTGTAAGGAAGGTTGCTGAGAAACTTGCTGATGTTCTGGTTCTGGACAATGAGTAAACAACCACGGAATGTTCTGTTCATCTCTTCACAGCTTCTTTGCTCTACTTTCTACCCTTCTTGACTGACCCTGTGTCTTTCCTTGCTAGTATCCTTCCAAACTTTTTGCACTTAATCTCTCTAAAGTAGTCTTCACATTTGTTATATTCCTCATTTGACTGAGATGCAGTTGTCTGTGTTGTTGTTGATTATTTTTTTAATTGCTTTTTGTTTTTAAAAATGCAAAAGTACTTTGGAAATACAGTGTTCATTCTGCGTCTCTAGTTTATAACGGTAGGTTTTTTTCCCTGGAAGGAATGTCCCGCCATAACTGTATTAGCTGCCTGTGCTGGGGATGGGTTTAAATAACAGAGTAGTGTACATGTAACCTTACATCCTCTCACAAAATGCCAATAGACAGAGTTGTCAGATCTGGAATCCTGCCTACTTATTGCATTACTCTTTACATCTATATGACACTGTGTGGAGGTCCAGAAACCTAAGGTGGTGTCCTTGTCCAGGCACAGGAATCGCATTATAAGAGAGCTAGTGCTTGAGCTAAGCGATGTTATACATATTGCTGCTATTCCGAAGAGAGTCAAAGTGGGTGGTCTTATCATAATTAACTGTGTTCTGAGCATGAATCTGAGATTATAGTTAATTATACAGTGTACCATCTTACCTAGAGTAAACTAATGTTATATTAAACTAACTGGAATTAAATAGCTCCATTTAAACAGTTTCTAATTTAAAGAGTGCATGTTGGAAATACTCTTCAAAAATAAGTTAAATACCTGGGATTGCCTATTTGAATGGTGTACAAAAGGCATGAAATTTGTCCAAAATATGTTAAAAATAATTGAACCATTTGTAAAAAGTGAGCTGTGCTATGATTGCTCATGCAGAATATTTTTTAGTGAAATGACTTTATAAAGCAATCTATTGGCCTTTCATATACTTACAGTGACCTGCTCCTCTAATTCTAAAAATTAAAGTTGATATTTGTTAGTACTGCACTGTGATCCCACTGTGAAACCCACAAAACAACTTTTTTTTTTCCCCAAAAAATTTCCATTGCTTTTATAACTGGATTCAGAGTGAAGACAATTTTTTTTAAAATATCCCTTAAATTCATTTGTTTATTTTTCCCTAGATGAATCCCAGCTGCAAACCTGTTTCAGATAAAAAGTGACTACAGCAACGTCATGCTCCTCTGGATTGTCTTTAACACACTCCTGAAAAATCTTGAAGTTGTAACACTTCGTGGCTCATAACAGGAGTCACCTTATACAGTATCATGAGCATCATCTGGTTCTTGAGTTCCTCTTATCAGTCAGGAAGCAGCGAGGGCTGATTGCTCCCCAACGGGGTGGGGGAGCCAAGCAGGGCAGCTCTGCCAGGAGGGGTTCAAATGGGGCTGGAATGAAATGCACACACATACACCCAACACACCCAACTTCCCCAGGCCTGGAGAAGGCCCTGGGGAGGTTGGGCAAGGCCAGAAAGGTCTGCTGGTGCCCTCATGGCTCTGAGAGCATCCCTCTACAATGGTTATTAGCTGGTGAGGGGTCTAGAGAACAAGTCTTGTGAGGAGCAGCTGAGGGAGGTGGGGTTGTTCAGCCTGGAGAAAAGGAGGCTGAGGGGAGACCTTATCGCTCTCTACAGCTCCCTGAAAGGAGGATGTAAAGAGTTTCAGGTCAGTCTCTTTTCCCGAGTAACAGGCAATAGGACAAGAGGAGACGGCCTCAAGTTGTGCCAGGCGAGGTTTAGGTTGGATATGAGAAAAAAATTCTACACCAAAAAGGTTATCAAACATTGGAACAGGCTGCCCAGGGAAGTGGTGGAATTGCCATCCCTGGAGGTATTTAAAAGACAAGTAGACAGAGTGCTTAGTGACGTAGTTTAGTGGTGGTTTTTGTCAGAGTTAGGTTGACGGTTGGACTTGATGATCTGAAAGGTCCCTTCCAACCTAGGAGATTCCATGATTAGCATATTGTTATTATTAAAAGCTCTATGTAACTGTAAGAATGTTCTTACTATGCTGCTTTTTTTTGTCATCTATGGTATAATTTTTGAAATAGCATCACAAATCTTTTACTACTTCTTTTCTGAAGACCACATTTACATAGCAGTGCAGAAATAGAAACTTCAAGTGTTACGTTAAAGAGAAGGTGTACAGATAGCCTGATATGCTTCATAAAATATTATATCTGAGTTTTTTAAAGAAATTGTTAATGAATTAGTAACATCAAAGACATTTCTCTGTCAGTGTCGTGCATCAGATACAAAGGATTATATTTCAGTACAGAATATAAATCATGAGAAAGTATATTTGAGGTGAAAAGTTCTTACTCTGACACACGTGATTCATTAAGGATGGGGGAAGAGCACAGAAAATTGTGTTCACCAAATCAAGTCTTTTGCCTTTTTCAAGGTTTAGCTTAAAAAGCAATAAAATAGACCTTTTCAACACATGAGATTCAGTATTTTATTTTGCACAGCTGAAAAATGTTCTCTATTAAGATAACTGAGGTCAGAAATAATTTCCAGAAAAAAGAAAACTGACATAATCTCTCTGTCTGAAATTGTTTGTTCTTTTTGTTTTCCCATGTGTTTGCAAAGCAAGCTTCTCATTGTCCTGTAAATGGGTAGCATAGCTGAAGGAAAGCAGCTTTCCACTAGGGAGCTGGCTGCTTTTGGTGTGCATGAAGAATACTTAAAAATCATCACATGAACAGTAGGACTTTTTTTCACTTAAAGATTTTTCACTGGCTTTGCAGTATACATGAAACTGTTCCCGTAAATGCTTAACAAACACGGGTAATCTCAGAGCAAATTTATATAGCGCGCTACTGCTGTGCTTAATTCATCACACACTCTTGTGGTTCAAGTTAGAATTCTAAGGAGCGGGAAAGAAACCATGGTTGTATGTATCCTATGCAAAATGAAGACACAGGAGAGCAAGATCTGAATTTCCATGAGAGAAAGGGGGAGGAAAAAGGTCAACTCTCCAGTTACAAATTGTTGCATGTGCTTTTTATGGAGGAAGATTTCATAATATAGATTTCAGATGGTAGTACTGTGTTTCAGCGACTAGTTTGCTCCAAGACCAAATAATAATGATAATCCAAAAGTCGTCTAAGTTTCCTTTGCCTCAGGAAACTCCCTGTTCAAGTGTCCTGTACCGCAAGTTCAGGCAGCAGGAACAGCTTCTGAACCCAAGGGACTGGGGCATGGCCTTTTCCAGGGGTAGAAAATTTGGGAGGGGCAAGAGAGACCTGTCTTTTTATTTCTTTTTCTTATGCTGTCAGACTAATTCAGTGTCAAGAGATAATATTAGGTGCTGAAGAACTTGTTCAAGGATGTTCCTTGGAGTTGCTCGTCATAACTTTTACACTGCATGTCTATGATTATATTCTAAACATGGAGCACGTCTGTTCCTGATACTCATAACACTGAGCTACAGAAATACATGGAACTCGTTGTATAGCACTACATTACTTCATTACATGTAAGGGAAAATGTTCTTTATGTTCACTTCTAAATAGAAGATCGGATATATAGACGTATAATTTCAGAAATAACAGATCTTTGCTGCTTTTTTCATGGGTATTTTCTTGTCAGGTATAACCTAAAGCCTTTTTCTTTAGATAAGTATAAAAAAAAATTATTTACTGATATACCAGTCTGGGGTTTTTATACTTTATTACCCTAGAAAACTATATCCGGAAAGTAGTTATATGTAACTATATCCAGAAAGCCTGTTCCTCAGCTTGTCTGACTTCAGAACAAATCTCCCAAATACTTCTACAGTATTTGGAGAGCTTGATCATCTGATTTTTTTCCTGTTCTTTGTGTTCATATATTCATCAAAACTTTTTTTTTTTTTTCCCCAGGGGAAAAGTGTGATGGCACACTTCTATCTCCCTTTTGACATCTGAATGTAAAGTTTTTTGTGGCTTTCAAGTCTAATAAATTGCAAGCTTAAGTTCCCATCGAAAATGTAGCAGATCTGGTGATCCAGAGAGAAAATTATCCAACATCTTATGCTGTAGATATATTTGTCTTCATATGACTGGCATTCATCTCATTTATACTCATCTTACAGATCTGCAAGTCCACTGATTTCAGCTAAATCATCTTTGAGTTGCTAGCTCCCTTGAGTAGACTACCTCTGAATACCTTGAACCTCTGTCTTTAGGCACTTCTAGTGGAAAACAGAAGTGCAGGTAAACAGAATAGATAAAATGCTGGACTATTTAAATTGATAGGAGTTTTGTCATGCGGTTTTCTTTGGTCCAGAATTTAAGCTTGCAGCTCTATATTTGACATCCTGGAACTAAGGAATATAGATTTAAGTTCTTAACTTCTTCATCCCTCTTTTTATCTTTTAAATAAGACAAGGAAAGGAGAATAAAGAAGTCTTGGCTCACCTGATCTTTCATTATATCCCGTATTTGAGAATCTGATACCCAAGGTCTTCATTTACAATTGGAGTCTGAGCATATTAAACCTGAGAGGCAGAGTTTAGCCTGAGAATCTTGTTAAGTGTTTTCCTAAGGTGAAAGGAGAGAAACCTTCGTATTGGACTATGAACAGTGTTTGGAAGTATAAACCTTTAGCTGAGCAGGCAAAAATAGGGATGGGTAGTACCCTAGCTTGCTTAAGCGTGAGATTATTCTAAGTGAGAAGACTTTTCTCCGAATACTGACTAAGCAAAAGTTAAAAGAGCTCCTTAAAAACATACTTTGGCCATGCAGCTGTCTGTCAGGACAACCTCCTTTCCCAGAGCAGCAGTTGCCTGGACTAATGATCTTCAAAGGACCATAAGGAAAGTGGAAATCAAATCAAGTGTTGAGAAAAAGGTCCTTAGCAGCTGCTTTTGTTGCCAGAAGCTCCCTTGATTGCATCACATATTTAGCTCAAACCAGTCACATTGAACAGAGTGTCTCACTGGTAATTATAGCTTTTTATCTAGAAAGATGGACAAGGCAAACAGTGACTTTCATATGCCAGATTCCGTGATGCAGAGCTAATTGGCAGGATGTTAGAGAGGTCATAGCATGGTCCAGTGAGAGATGAAACACACCTGAACACTTAGAAATTAACTCAGAATAATTTCAGACTTCCCAGGGAACTGAGTATCATTTAAAGTTAATAATCTTAGTGAAAATAACTGGGAAGAGTGTTTCTTGCAGAGGAAAGACATGGATTCAAAAGAAAGGATTGTAAGCTATAGAAAATTTAAGTGCAAACCTAAGGCATCATTCAGGTAAGAATAATTCTTTATATATGGCTCCTTAACTCCTTCTCTTCTTAAAAAGCTTTCAGCAGGAAGAACCAATATATTAAGTGACATACACACAAAAACACACAAGTTTATCTAGCCTAATATGCTCAGTCCAGGAATGACCAGTAATGGATGCCCAGGGAAAAACCTAGGAATAAAACACATATACAATGATTTTCAAAAATATTTTCGTAGCCCTTAGCCTTTCCTACCTGTGGCACTTCCCCAGCAGTTTCTGTCAGGTGTCTTACTGGTGTTTGATAAACTTCCTAAGCATAGAATCATAGAATGGTTTAGGTTGGAAGGGACCTTAAAGATCATTTCATTCCAATGACCCTGCCCTGGGCAGGGACACCTCCCACCAGACCAGGCTGCTCAAAGCCCCATCCAGCCTGGCCTTGAACCCCTCCAGGGATGGGGCAGCCACAGCTTCTCTGGGCAATCTGTGCCCGTGTCTCACCACCCTCACGGTAAAGAATTTCTTCCTTCTATCTGGTCAAAATCTTCCCTCTTTTAGTTTAAAACCATTACTCCTGGTCTTATCACTACATTCCCTCTTAAGGAGTCCCTCCCCATCTCTCCTGTAGGTCTCCTTTAGGTACTGGAAGGTGCTATAAGGTCTCCCTAGAGCCTTTTCTTCTCCAGGCTGAACAACCCCAACTCTCTCAGCCTGTCCTCACAGCAGAGGGGCTCCAGCCCTCTGGTAATAGGTAATCATCATTGTCTAATACATAGGTAAGTGCTAGTGAACTGCCAAAAACATTAATGTACCCATGGTCTCACTGCAAGCTTCAGGGGTAGAACAGTGCAGTACCAGGTGATTCCAGGGAGGAGAGTGCCTCTCTGCAGCAGCCACCACCCTAATTTTCCCTCCTCTCTTGCACTCACCCCCCTCCAATGAGAGCATGATCAGCTTTTTTTGTTTGTTTGTTTTATGCTAGGTTTCTCTTGTCTCTCTGTTGAAGCTCTTCCCCTTTCCCATGCATCTGTCCTTCCCCTGGAGGAGTGGATCTGGCTCCTTGTTCTTCAAGAAGCAAAACTCAGTTCTGTCTCCATTTCTGAGATTCCTTAAGCTGGCTTTGGACACAGGATATGCCTTGACATATATACGTAAACATTACTCAAAGCTTGAAACTATTAGGATGCTGATAGCAATGTGGTCATGCTGCAAATCAACTCCAAAAATCATCAGACTGTACTTAATATCATACAGTGATCATCTTACTGCTCCATCAGCTTGATCACTAACAGTACCTGTCAGGTACGATTGCCAGTGGGTCAGCTCTGTCTGTTGTATGACTTCACCTTCCAGTGCTGTCTTTCTTTGCTTTTTGAGAATAATGATACCTTTTCTCTCCAAAAAAAAATGCATAGCTGTGTTTGTAAGATTTTGGTAAGTGCGTTCCAAATACTATAGGTTGTACAGATTAACAGAAGAAAGTAGTATGGTGTTGATTAGGTAGTCAGAAAAGTATATGTTAGCAATATATGGAAAAGGCTGACAAAATAGGTTTGCGCTAAGGCTTTTTAAATTTCTAACTTTGTAATATACTCAGGAAATAAATCCCGTTTTGTATAAATAAAGTTCAACTCTGCTTTCTAAAGCAGGGTTCCTATGCACAGGTTTTAAGGTTGAAATAATATTCCTGTTATTCTTTTATATAAAAATTTGTCTTGCAAAATACTTCATGAAATTATTAAAAAGGCTATTATATTTGACACACCTCCCCTCTCAGCATGCATGTTTGTATTTAGCTCTGACTTAATTCTACCTCAGTGTTTTTGTTCTCTCATTTATTGTCTTATACATGTTTCCCAGGATAGCCCACTGGTCTTACAGTCTGACAGAAATGTAACAGTGAATGCAAGAAATCACATGGGACAGTTAACTGGACAACTGACAGTAGGTGAGTGTTCTTTATTGACTGTTATGTATGAGTTCAGCTTTATGAATAGGTTTCATTAATTAACATTGAACTTAAAATACTGCTGAACGGTCAGAAAAAAATCTCCTTAACTGTATTCAAACAAAACCCGATGCATACAATGGATCATAACATCATGATTCAACATGAGCTGAAGGGAGAGGAAGTAGAAATGATGCCTCAAAATAGCTAAAACAGCTTAATGAAAAATGTTTTGGTTTTTTTTTTTTAAGACAGCAGTAACAAAATGAGCTAGAAAAAACCCTCAGAAAAACATGTTTCAATACCAGTTTCAGGGGGAAAATAGCAATCATTTTCTTACAAGTTCTGTCAGTCTTCTGTTATTTCAGTGGGAATTTATTTGTCCCCATTATGCTTGTGAATACATATTAAAAACAGTTGGAGTAACAGAATGTAAAAAAAAAAAACAGAACAAAACAAAAATCCAACTGCTTTCCTAGTCACTACAAAATTTACATGGAAAGTGATCATACTGACAGTCATTCATTAAAATGGTGTCTGATACTTGGCAAAATATGAAATATAGTAGATCAAAGTTCCAAATGAAATGGAAAGAAAGAATCCTTATCTGTTCCACTTTTCACTTATTTTCCCCTGCTTTTATTAAGTTTACCATGTTATACCGCATTTTTAGCACAAATCATACCTAATGAGTTAGTAAATGTGAAGCGATATTTTTTTTTTATTTTCAGTACTAGAACAGTGGTGAAGATATTCATTGGTTTTTTAAGAGTATTATTAAAAAAAAATCAGTACAAAGTAATGTTCTAGAAGTAATAGAAAACTATATATCTTGACTGGGAATGGGATGAAAAATATGCAAACATATATATGTAAGATACTGATGTATACATAAACTTGTGGAGACACATCTTGGACTCCGCATCCTTTTTTTTTCATTTTCCTTCTGGATGAGGCTGTGTTTTTTCCAATTTTTTTCCTCATGTGCTGAGGATATGCTCACAAAGAGTTTTAAATTAAACTCTACTAGTAATCTAGACTGAGCTTTCGTACTGCCTGGAGACAGTGGCTTCAAGTTGTAAAAAAATCTTTGGCAAGCGCGTTCCCAGCGACACACCATCTGTGCTGATTTCCCTGAATGACCACATCAAATGAGTGTGCAAAGGTAACCAGACTTGCTAGCAGATACAGATGAGGAAAATTAAGCTAACACCTGTTCTAGCCATATTGTACTTGCCCAGTGCGTTTATGGAACGCGGTTCTCTTTCATCTAGTGGCTGTATTATCCAAACCTTCCACTTCAGCCAGTAATTGCTAAAAGGTGAGTTGCCCATGGCAAACATTCACATTGGCTGAAATAGATATATTCAGATTGCTGACACCGCTCCTGTGAAGTGAATCCAGCACTGAAAATGTATCGAGACTGACCCACTTAAAGGCATCCCACTGGAGGTCAATATTCTAAAAACATAAAAGCCTGAAGAAAACATGTGTTCCTACGTTATCATCATTAGAGAGAACACCTGTAAGCTTCTTGGTCTGCAGCTGCTGCAGAGTGTCTAGAGAGTGGAAATTTGTTAAATTGTAATATTGTATTTACATTATTTCTTATTCTTTAGCTTCCTTTTCTTTTTCATAATGGCTATATGGCCTTTATTCTTTCCTATATTCATACAAAAATCTTCTTCTTGATTTTTTAGAAATTTCTCATCCAGTATTGAATACATATTAAAATATTCTTTATTTTCTTATTTATTATTTAGGATTTCTTACTTAGTATAGGTATTCATAACTACCAGCACAATCAGTAAAAGCCTGAACATTGTATTGTTGGAAATCAAATAAATTAACAGGTACTTAAAATTAAAAATGTATTATTCCTCCCCTCCCTTCCAATAATTTTTGTTGTGTAAGGTAGAGCAGATAAAGATAAATTCTTGATTTTTGTGTGAGTAAAAGCATGGAAACTTCTGCTGAGAGAAGGGAGGGGGACTTATCCATAGCAGGTTTGCTGACATCAGAAAATATTTTTTCATGGTAGCTACAAATATGCTCTGGAAAGTCCCCGCCTTCTTCAAACATGCTTTGTCCATTCACTAGCACTTCATGCTGAAGCAGCTGTATTTGTGGCTGCAAAGTGAAGGGGATGAAAATAAACAGTGAAGGAAGCATTGAGGAGAAATATTTTTAAGCTACAGTAAAAGTAAGTTATTACGCCTTGGGGAAAAAATTACCTATTTAAAAAACTTTAAAATGTTCTTATCTGTTAACTTCTTAAAAAATTAACAATGATAATAATAAAAGACTGCATTTATGTCCATGGCAGCAGCATTTTGAAAAGAAAGAAGAATGCCCGTGCATTCAGGTGGATGATAGTGCACTTCCTATACATGTGCTATCATTGGCATTTTATCTCTATTTCACAGGACGTAAGTGATGTTACAAAGCAATAAATAGGCTGCTCTCTTGTCTTTGAGGTTTAAGTTCCTGTCATCGGTCATGTCAAATTCTAGGATAACTAGAATTTTTTCTGTAGTATTTGGAATTCTGCAATGCACGACTAAGTCAGCCTTAAGACCATCTAATTGAAACTGCTAATGGAAGCTAGATTAGTGGAAAGAGGTGAGGGTGGGGGAAAGACGACTATATGGTCACCCAGGGAAAGGGCAAAACTCCAGTGGAAATCTTGGTAACAAGTACTCAGTTCANAAGGATATCTACAGAATGAAAATGTAAAGGTGTTTGTTCATTGATTTTTGTATCTAAGCTAGATAAGAAGTAATCATGTCTCTCCCCTCCCAACCCTTACTTAGGAATACCCTTTGCATTAGGCATTCTACTGAATTGCCTTGACACGACCTTTTCTCTCTGTTTCATCAATGTCTTCATAATTTAAAGACATATGGAAAAAGTTCTACTAATTTTCTGCCAGTCTTAGAAATGCCCAACAGTTGCTCATCTCAAGCCAGAAGTCTGTTGTCTCCATGCTGTCTGCACAGATCATACATAGTTCTGCCTGGTTTTGTGGAGGACGTTAGACTGACAAGTGCTAAAGGGACCAAAGTAAATGTCTCTGAAAGGAGATATTTGAAGCCCACATATATATACTTCCCATAACATCAACTTCAGATTTGATTATTACTTTGCCAGTGTTCCAACTTTGTCATTTTTTCATGAGGGTTTTTTTTTTTTTGGTGTGTTTTATTTTGGTTAGTTGGCTGGTTTTTTTTTTTTCCTTGCTGCACTAATTGTTTCTGACAGGTATTTCTGCTATTACTTGACCCTTTTCCATTTCTAAAGATCCCTGGGGATGTCTGAAACCTGTTTAGAATATGATGTACAGATAATGTGCACTTCAGTTTTGCTAAGCTTTGAGTTCTTTAAGACAGAGGTCCAGAGCTGTACAAGTCACAGCTTTAGAGAGCTCCTGAATGTGCAGCTCTACATTGAGAAAAATGATTTGAATACCAATGAAAGTTGTATCACACTTTTGCAAATACTTTTTGAAAATAGCAGACTGATATATAATTTTCAATTACAGCGTTGGCAAAAGGCTGATAAGAGTACTAAAAGATATAGCTATTCAAATAACTTGTCAAGCTTGATGATGCTCTCCACTCATCTACCACAAAATTTTGGGTTGTATGCAAGATATTTTTTTTTTTCTTAAAAATGCGCTTGCTTACTTGCTGTCTTCCACCAAGAGGACATGGAGTATTGTGTAGAAATTATTGGACATTAGAAACTACAGGTGTGTAACCTCGTGGGAGTGGAAATAGTCCCCTTCATCATTCTTAACTGTATCACATACGCCAGTCGCCTGTGCCTACTGATACCTTACCAGGCAACACATCCTGCTACCTCTTCGCTTCTGAGGTGAGCAAGGTCACTCATTACCTGAATGTTGCCTGTGATGTTCCCATTGCAAATACTTCAGTCCATTTTATTGTAGTTTCGTCTAGACATCAAAGAAGATCTGAAGCAAGAGACAACATCTCAAGCATTCCTGCTTTTAGAATTGTGGTGGAATTTGTAATAACACGTGTGCACATGTCACTCTAAGTCTTTGATATCTACTGTCAGACATTTACTTATTTAAGGTTATTATGAACTTGAATGAAATGTCTATTAAGGCAATGGAAGTAAAAACATGCTTAAGTAACAATGGACTAGAAATACTTCTTTATTTTTTAATCTGGTTTGCATATGTAGGAACCTCAAATGTAAGGTCTTTTATCCTACTGGTTGCAGGAAGAAGGTAGTTTCTGAGATATGTATACACATATACACTTGGTCGTACACATATACACTTTCCTCATGATAGGAAAAAGGAACAAAAGGGCTCAACTCCTCTCTCTTGTCTGTGTGATTGTTCTCATACTGTCAGTGGTAGGGTGCTGGTCAGGGAAGGACTGCTGTTGTTTACAGTCTCTCATTAGCTGCTTCTACCCTTCAACTGGGAAAATCAGGATCAGAACTTAATTACCAGCAACATGTAAAATAAAGCCTTTCTCCTGCCCTTTACAAGGAGGTTTGGCTACATGTAGTCTCAAACTATGGTGTAGTTTGAAAAATCTAAAATATATTAAGCATTCTGCTAGTTTAATTTTCATATAAAAGCCATTGTTCTTGTAACCACTGTGGTGCAGTAGGATCATGAATATTGTTAAGAAGACATATGGCAAAACTAAAGTTAGGCAAATAAATTATCCATTTCTGAGCATTCTTTGAATTTGTATTCCTTAACTAAATACAGACTGAATCCCCACCGAAAACCACTTCAACATGCAGAAACAGAAACGCAGGCAATTCACTTCTACCGTACCTGGATGAATTAGTACTCCAGGTTTTGCAGTGGCCTATAAACAGGACTATTTTGTATTGAACTTCAGACTGAATATTTAATAGCTTCAAATCTTCTTTGGGGGATTTCATCATTAATCAGACTCTTCTCATTGAAGCAAAGGTTTTTAATTTACTAATTCACTTCCTTTTCCTTTTCCGAGAAAATGAACAGAGAATCTGTAATTTCTGTGATAAATTACTTGCATCGTTTACATTTTTTCAGATGATTTTGCACCTTGGTGGTGAACCAAGCAGTGGTGAACTTAGGGTCTTGTGACTAGCCCTTGCATTAACTGTATTGAAAAATAATAGTTTTTTATACATGCATTACGTAATTAACTCACAAACGGAATTTTCTGTTGAAAATTACTCTGTTGTCTAATATTTTCCCTTGTTCTAAGTGAGTTACTGGTAGACTCAGAGAATATTTAAATAAACTACACAACAAAATATTATACATTATGGGTAGGTGAATTTTACAGTATGTTTCTTATGAAAGTTTTATAGCCAGCTATACACTCTTCCCAAGTATTGGAATATAAACAATTCATCAGGATGTGAAAATATAGTTCATCTCCTAGTCTGTGGTACAAATCTGTCATCATATCATTTAAACGGAGATTAATGTGAGATAACTTGCCCTTTTTCTAGCTCAGGTTGGCTACCTTGTATTTGACTGCAGAGTTAAAGGATCTCTTTCAGCTTCAGCCATCACTGCAGAAGGTAGGACGGAGCAGCGCCTGAGAGGCCATATGGCTTTATGTCTCCTCCTGGCAAAGTGGGCGAGATGAGCCAAGAGGCAGTCAGAAAGCGAGCCATGTTGCTCATAACAGTTGAAATGTCCAGCTGGAATCTGAGTCTCATCCCTTCTCATAATTTACAGTGCAATGTGACGTTGTCGCTGTTTCTGTCTAGTCCCTGGAAAAGTCTTTTTACAAACCATCTGCGCTCTAACAGGTTTTGTAATAGGAGCTCACATAAAATATATTCGGATATACTCTTAATGATTTTGGCCAAGCTATCTACTCCCATTAATTAATTACCTTGAAGTGCAGTATTAGGAAAATGTAAAGCTCTGAAAACTGGTAAAAACTTCAACCTCTTTGCCAGCACTTTGATGGGTCTGCCAAAGTAGCCTTTTAAAAATTAACATGTTATTTATTTGAAATTCATCCATATTTCTCCTGCAATTCTCCAAGTCATCTTTCAATAATAGAAAGCCTCTTGCCTTGTTTGTTTTGATTCAGCATCAAGAGGCAGTAATAGTTAATGAACTAGTAAAAAACAGTTGCCAACAACTCTTTTCTAGTTTTTACTTCTATTTTGATTGTAAATTATTTGCATCACTGTGTTAATCTGCATATGTACATTTGACATGTGGTGAACTTAGTCTCTTGTGACTAGCCCTTGAATTAACTGGATTGACAAATGTAACTTTTTTTTATACATCCATTATGTAGTTAACTCATAAAACTGTTAAATATACTTGGTATCATTAACCAATTGCAATCCACTTGTGCTTAGATAATGAGATCTCTTTGAATGAGAGAGATACTTTAGATAGTACTTGAGATTGCTTTTAATCATTTATTCACATTTTCAATTTTTAAACAATTTCTTTCATATCATTATGATACTCTTGTTATATGTTATATGTAGACATAACACTGTATTGCTGCTTAATATTTGAAATACCTTCTGGTGTAAAATATATCTGGCACCTCCCTTATGAATTGCCACATGAAACCTGTGCTATAGAAATACAGTAGTAAGCTATTTCTTCTGTCACTTGTGGTAATCCTTTCTGGTAGATATGGCATTATTTAAGCTGCAGCCTCCTTGCTGAATACAAGAGCATATCATGTCAGCTGATATGTTAAGAATCAAAAATTCCCCCAGGAATAAACACAAATGCAAGCAGCGGTAGAAGAATAATTAAATTCTGTGCAATTTCTGTGTGGTTATTTCAGGGACAAGAGCGCTTGTGCGTTGCTGGTTCTAAACAGCTGTAGCAAAGAAGGTCAGTGCTGTGGGTATGAGATCCCTCGCTTTAAGTTTTATCATCCTCACTAACTTGTTCTACATTAATTTTTTCTGAATCTTAAAAATAATCACTTTTTGTTAAATTATTTAAACACCACATTAGTACTTCCAGATCTGGGGTCTTGAGAACTCTTCCTTTTATTTCTGCATTCAGTAGATTTTTTTTCTTCTTTCTGCCTTCTTCAGACTCTAAAAGTTTTCAACATTTCAAAAGTTGATCCAACTTTTTCATTTTCAAAAGTGGATCCAACTTTTCTTCTTTTCTTTTCCTCGCTCTGAGCTCAGGAAGACTATTTCTACCTAGGATACACGGTACAGCTCATGTTAGTTTGTATCTGAAGCTGTATTGATCTGATGTGGAGAGCACCTTTCACTGCCTGTAACTGACAGACAAAAAGAAAAACGTACTTTGTATATTTATAACTTGTCTAATCATAGAATCATAGAATCCTAGGGGTGGAAGGGAACTCTGGAGATCATCTAGTCCAACCCCCCTGCCAGAGCAGGGCCACCTTAGAGCAGGTTACACAGGAACGCATCCAGGTGGGTTTGAATGTCTCCAGAGACGGAGACTCCACCACCTCCCTGGGCAGCTTGTTCCAGTGCTCTGCCACCCTCAAGGGAAAGAAGTTCCTCCTCATGTTTAGGTGGAACTTCCTATGCTCAGGTTTCTGCCCATTACCTCTTGTCCTCTTCTCTCTGTAATATTTGTAGCATAGAAAAAATGCATGCAGGTTATTTTCTCTCTGTTTTTCTAAGTTTATTCATCGTCTGTGTTTGGAAGGAATTTTGAGGACCAGTACCTGTTTTTTGATGTGTTTTTCTTTCCACAATCTAGACCTGGTTTGGAAAGGACAAGCATAGGGAGGAAAAGATGTCTTTTCAAAGTCAGAACATGCGTTCTTAAGTTTGGACTTTAGAAATTCTCCGAAGCATATGCAGCTACTGAGCAGCTTTCTTTTTTCTTTTTCTTGTATATATTCACTACGAAATTTAATTTTTGTTGAGCTGCTGTTATAAAATTGGACATTTGGAGTTGGATGTGTAGATGTGGCGTTTAGGTACATGGTGTAGTGGTGGACCTGGCAGTGTTAGGTTGACGGTTGGACTCAATAATCTTAAAGGTCTTTTCCAACCTAAATGATTCCATGGTTTCTTCTTTTACATGTGGAAAAGGTATGAAGCTGCGTCAGAAGTTGTTCAGATTGGTCTTTTGGAAAAGGTGGTTCACTGAGAGAGTTGTTGGTCTCTGGAACATGGTTTCTGAGGGACGTGGCCATGGCACCAAGCCTGTAAGAGTTCAAGGAGCATCTGGACGATGTTCTCGGTCATATGGTTTAGTTTTAGGTAGTCCTGCGAGGAGCAGGGAGTGAGACTCAATGATCCATACGGGACCTTTCCAACTAAGGATATATGATTCTATGATTCTTTCCCAGGGGTACAGAATAAATCCATGGAGGAGAGGAAGAGGGACAAGTAGCAGGTCTTCCTCAGGCAGCTTGCTGGAAGCCAGGCTTCAAGTGAACCATTGGGTCTTACCTACTGACAGTTGGTGCTGGCAGGAATAGCCAGACACGCAGAGGACTGGCCCCATGTTGGCTTCCCACGGGACAACCTTTGGAAAAGCAGCAACCACAGTCCTCTTTCCTCATATGAGGGCAATAGTTAATGTTCTGTACCCACTGTCACTTTAGAGATGATGGGAAAAGGATGAAAGGGAACACTAAATCAGTGATCTCCGGGCAGTGATGGTGGAGAGTGACCAAGAGTGCAGCAGTGACCCTGTGCAGAGGGATGTCTCATATGCTGGGAATGAGCCTCAGCTCGGTGCCTTAGTGTTTCATCTCAGTGCTAACTATGACTCCAGAGCATCTGTAGGGAGAATGGGCATACGCTGAAGTACAATTTCAATTCTCAAGGCCTATTTTGCCAGCGCTACAGCAGCCCTCTGCTTACCTTTCTGCTTTATAGGCTTTTTTATTTTACCTCATTCTGTTTTAAAGGCAAGTCTGGATGTTTCCACTGTTTCTAGAAAATTGGCACTGAAAAGTAGGAAACAGGATATTCTTTTTCAGTTCTCAAATGTTATATCCTTAATATTACGATACAGTAATTTTTTCCCCTGTGCCATACCAGAGGCCATGGAACTCTAAGCAGTGGTTGGATTTAATTGTAGAAGTAGAGTCTGAGTGGGAAGAGGTAATTAATGGTTTGCATGGTGGTACTAAAGTGTTAGTGTTTAAACATTAATCCATTGCCATCTGTCCTGCTGTTGCTACCCACACGCTGTTGGCCAATACAGGCAACATAACTACTATCCAAATGTTCAGGGCAGGGAAAGAGGAGGACAGATATCCCAAAAATTAAAGAAATAGATGTTATTTGGAGGTATTTAAGTAGGTTTTGAGGGATACAGCATACAGATCTTCAAAAGATGATTCTAATTCTTTGTGTTTAGCTTTATCAACTGCTAATACTTCATTTAACTACAAAAACAGGTGCTGTGCATCCATTGTGACATTCACAAGGCTGCTGCAGGGTGCTAAACATTATTAAATTACCTACAGCATCTGGACCTTTAACAAGTCCCTGACAGGACATTAAGATTTTATTTTTACACCCTTTTTTTTCCTGGTGTTCAGATAGCTCATTAATATTGGTAAAAAGATATTACTCTAATAGGAGTGGCTTAGCTGAAGGACAAATAAGGGCAAATAAATGAGAAGCTGTTTTTTAAACTTAATTAAATACAAAAACCCTTAATATAAAACAAAAGAGAAAGAGAAGAGTAGTGATATTTTTCTGATGTTCTTTACTTCAGAGCTCCAGAGAACACTTGGAAGAAGAAACTCAATAGCATCCTGCTGCTGTTAAAGATGTTGAAGTGACAGCAAAGAGATTTATCAAAAATACAGTTTAAGTAGTAATTTGATTTTAGACTTACAGTATTTATTCAGCTAAATTATCTTTAAAAGTCTGGGTTCTATCAGTTCTATCAGAACTGAACCAGCTATAGGAAATTAGCCTGTTTCTATATGCAAAAGAGAGTTTTGCAAATGGACAGCCAGGCTTGGAAACATTTGTCTGGCTGTCCATGAAATTATTTGTCAATACAAGATCATGAACCTCCTAGATCATAAGCTCTAGTTCATATCTATTAGATGACTAGTATTAAAAAATAAATAAAACCCCTACTGTTTTCTAGAATTTCCTCTCACACTTCTTTGGACTATCAGAAATCGCATCTCACTGTTATGTTACAATTATTATATGTTTTAAAAACACTAATTTTGAAGTTTACTTTCTAATTATTGCACAGCTTTGCCTCAGTCCTATAAAAATATGCAGTTCCAAAACCAACTCTGACATATAACACTGAAACTTTAATAATACATAGAAAAATACCAGTTAATATCCGTGACTAGAACATAGCTGGTTTGTTGTGCATATTTATCAAGATAAGTATGTTTATTTGCCTTTTAATTATTTTGCCTCCATTCAGAACAGTTTCAAATTCCATACTATGCCAGTAATTGAGATTTTTAATGGTGCCATTTGTAGATGGGCAGAGCTGTCTTGATGTCATTTGTCTCAAGCATGTACAGGACATTTAAAGGTATATTTAATATGGATTTTTAAAATTTCTATAATACATAACTATGTCTCTGAAAATACCTTCTTTTTCCTTAGGTTATTCTTATGGTGATAAATATTGCAGTTACAACTGAATTATGAACAGATGACAATGAATTAATGATTAGCTGAATATTTTAAAATTTTGACTAGATCTCTTCCTGTGAAGAAAAGCATCCCATAAATGTGAAATTAAGTAGTCACTGGGAATAGTTATCACTCACTGAATCACTAATGTCAGTTATAGATCAAAATAATACAGAGTGAACATTTTTCCCAAATCAAAATTAAGAACTACATATCCCTTAAAATAAGTTATTCCAACATTAGAGACCCAAAATTTAATAACTTTCCTTTTGTGATGTTTTGGACAAATGTTTTGTTTGGAAAAGCTGTTTTGTTGCTCTTCTCTCACATGTATTAACAAGGCACAGGGATACTTTACCATCTTGAAGTTGTCAGACACTAAAAGCTTCCTACCCATTTTGGTTGTGGAATGGAGAAGGTGGTTTTCTGTTATGGAAAAGGGTGATGGAATGATTCTGACGATCACCTGTCTTTTAAGAAGGAAAGGGAAATTTGCTAATCTTCTCTCTAGTTTGGTCTTTTCTATGTCTTTGTTTACTTGTTTTGGGTTCGGTGTTTTTTGGGGGTTTGTGGTTTGTTTTTTGTTTTGTTTTAACTTCTTTTCTCTGTCAAACTTATGTATAAAGCCAGATGTTAATTTACCACCTCTATTTTTCTCCGTGGTGGGGTGATTCTAGTTGTCTTGCAATATTGCCAAAGCAAAAGCTTTCAGCAACTCCAGACAAAAATTCCACCTATACTGCAGGTCTTGCCTCTGAATTTACACATCTGTCTGCATCTAGGTTAGATTTCTTTCCAGATACAGAATTATACATTCCTTTGAGGACACTTCAGATTTCCCCATGATACAGAATTTATTCTGTTACCATAAGATCCTGCTCCTGAGGGTATCAATATAGTCTTTTCAAGTGGTGTATTTGAAAGGCAGACAATCTGGGAACGATTCAAATCACCAATATAGATGCAGAATTTAAGTGTCAGCAGGGTAGGAATCTGAGGTAGATGTCTTCATCTGTGAATTGAATTGCATCTTCTGTGTTACAAATCAACAGTGAACTCCACTGAGAACCTTAATCATAAGAGACACCTCCAGAAGCTGAAAGCCCAAATCTGCTTTTATCCTGTTACTGCAGCTTTCCTGGCCCTTGTCCCACTGTCAAGGGCAAGGAGACAAGTAATTTCCTAAATGGATAACACAAAAATCTGGAGAGCTGGGCTAAGCCATCATCATCTTGCGCTATCATCAGAGTGGATGCTAGTTGTTTGGAAATCTGCAAATGCAATTCACTGATCTACCAAATAGCAGAAGGCTTTTAAATTATCATTTTCTAGTCATCAGGCTATAATTTTTTACTCTTGTTTTACTACCCAGTGGTACCCTTTTTGGGTGAATCCTATATATCTTTTAATACTTTGTATGTTCTTTCATTAAACCTTTCTCAGATAAATCATGATTATATGCAATGCTAACACTTTTCCCGTAGATAAGTTCAGTGTATTTGTACTCTATAGCTAAAGCGGATAACCTGAGAAACAGTCACTTCAGAGACAATAGATTTTCTATTCCTCCTTATGTTATAGCTATCAGTGTTGAATTCATTTTATAAAAATGTGAAATACATTTTTTTAACATTTTTTTTTCAAGAAAGCTTCGAATACTCTGGTAGCTCATATCTTTTGTTTCAGGCGTCTTCTCTCAAAATCTGATGAATTCAATTATTTATCTCAAAAAGTTTAATTGGCATTTAGAAAGATTTTAAGGATCTAATTACTAAGGAGTAATATTATACGATATTTTCTAGTCACAACAGGTTATATTTAAAATGGATAGAAAACTGACAAAAGCATCTGGAAAAACAACTTTAATCTTTTTAGTAAAATCTAGGGGGAGGAAACAAAAAAAAAGGAAGATTGAAAACTAACCTCTGAATTACTAAGTGTATACAGAGAATACAAGTGAAAATATTTTAAGTTAGCTTTTAATTTATATTAATAAACTGCCAAAAATGTTCAGATGTTCTATAGAGCAGAAACAACTTTCAGAATAACTGTGTCTAAAGAGAAGAGAGGTAAAACTGAAATGCTTTTCTTTTTAAATCTTCACAAAGCAAGATACGTAAGAGTTATTAAAAAAGGATAAAATCAGGAAGAGAAAAGTTAAGGAACTGTTAGGTGATATGAATGTATTTCACTTCATTCAATTTCAGTTCCAATCCAGTTTACCTCAGAATGATAAAGCAGGCAGCAGAAAGGTACTTGCACTATTAGCAATTATTTTAGAGAGTACACAGATGAGAGATAAGGTCTCAAAGGATGCAAAGAGGTCAAATATCAGATCTGTTTTTAAGAAAAGAAAAAACTGAGGTTGTATTTACAGGTAAGTGATTTTCAATAGAATTTCTGTGAAACTTTAGAACATTCAATAAGAAAGTCAGACTAAAAGTCTGACCTAAAGGAAATAAATAATGGTAAATAGAAAAAGTTTTTATAAAGGAATGAATGACCTTATGATCTGCAAGATGTTACATTGCCCAAGGAGAAATGCAACGTTCTTGTTTTGTCTTTGAGTTTCATCTATGCGATGAAGAAATTTCCTATGCCCCTTACTATCTTGTGCGTGCTCTTGCTATTTGATTTGAGTGAGCTCTTCATTAAGCACAGCATGTAGCCAGGTATCTCATACTACGTTGTATTGCTTTGTCTCTTTTTAACTCTCATTTCTTTTCAGTGGAATACACTGTAAACAATATACTTTGGTGCATTAGTGTAGGCCACTTTGGCTTTTCATAAAAGATGTAGTGGCCAAACAACGTAACAGTACCCTTACGGCCTAACTCAGCTAACAAAGACAATGGAAATTGAAACGTAATGCACAGAGTGCTTCAGTAAGCTTCAGCTTCTGAAAGCCTTGTAAATTATTTCAGTTGTTAAAATCAATCTCATCACAGAAAGCAAAGCATTCCAAGGTTGAGGATAATGCTGAAAATTTGGAAAATTCTCCTAGGATTTAGTACTATTCAGGTTGCATTCATCATGAGGAAGAAAAATTGATAAACTTTCTACTCCCACTCACACTTTGGAGGACTCCAAAGTACATTAGAGTTATAATTAATTCGTTTCAATGAGCTGGACATTTGAGCTTGTGAAAGCTAAGTTGATAAAGGCAGCTACCAGAAGAATTTAACATAGCATGGCTATTTACTGGTGTCACAAAGAAACATATATCCATAGGAAAGATAATGCAATAAGAACGGTAGTAAAAANAACTCATGATACTCGCCACGAGCCTCAATTCAACTATCTAGCTCTTGTTTTGAATAAACTAAGCTTAATGAGATTATAAATAGAGGAAAACATACCGTCTGAAGTCTTACACACACAATAGGGTGCCTAACATATTTTCCTTTGGCTTGTTTAGCTTTCTTATTTAAAGACCCATATAAGTGATTAAGATACTATAAAGTTACAACCTGTCAGCTGAGCCACAGGAGCAGACAATGCACGTGCTCTTAGCTATTACAGAAGCAAAATAAATGTGTTAACTTAAAGCTCAACCACCCTTGAAGAAGCACATTTTACTTTCCCTCATCCACGTGTATTGCTCATAGCTGATGAAACCTATGGACAGCTGTATCGGATCAGACCAAAGGTCTGCTTTGTCATGCAATTTCTCAAAGTCTCCAATAGGAAATACCACATGATTGGGGTAGTAGGAAGTAAAGCTCAGGTTTGCACTTGTGCAGGTATGGCCTCATATAGAAGTAGCACGGAGAGTGCTTTCTGCTGCAGTGTTTGTGCAGCATCCATATATATTTTCGTACCTGGGGTTCTACCACCAAGATGCACGAGGAAGGCAGGCTGAGGAAAGGATGTGTTCTATCCATTGCAGAGGTGACAGGCAGTATTTTATGTGTGTCTCTTCATGAAGTTCCTAGAAATAAAATCTGTCCGGTAAGGCAGAATTTTCCTGTGAGCTTCCATTTGACCAAGTCCTAAGCCTGTAATATCACTAGTCTTTCATGGATAGCAGTGGGTCTGTAGATCATGGAGAAGGAAGAACCATGCTACCACCATACCTGTTCTGTGATTCGGATGATGCTACTTCATTTTCTTTGTTCATATGTATTTCTTTATATAAATGTGTGGCTTATCCCCATGGTGATAAATTATGTTGACAACTGGTATTATTCACTGTAGTCTGATGCTAAAAAATATAACAAGGTTCTGCGTTGCTTCTTCTGGCCTAGTACTCGCTCCATGTTCCCTTGTCTGAGCAGGTAATCATTCATATGAGGAAAATTTGAAGGTCAACCTCTCCTAAAAGTAGTTGCCTTCTGACACCTCCATAGCATGGCCACCAACTATTGACAAGACACAGCTAGGGCTGTTTTTTTTAACTGACACTTTCACTCTTTTTTGATGTAACAAAGATGGTCTCTTCCCTTTCCCAGCAAACAGAACACAGAATACGTTCTGATTGCCCTGAATGTTTGCTTGTGTACATGTCTTGCTCTCAGCTGAAAGCTCTATTTATTCAAATTCCTCAGTGCTTCTCTTCAGCTGGTGTGATTCCTTCATTTGCATTATTGCAATTGCATTCACTGAAAAATTTCTGAGATCTCTGGTGGCCAAAATAATATAGTATTTTACATTCCTACGAATATTAACAAAATTTTATCTAGATGTGTATTTCAAAAATATTGATTTGAGATCTGACTGGAGGTTTAATCTTTATTAAAAATGCCTTATCTCTTTTATCTCCCATCTCACAAGTATCAACACATTGTCGTAAAACTAACTTTCTTTGTCATCCCAAAATACCCTGCATTTAATAAATGCTTAAATAAGCCATTTTTCATTGAAGAATCAGAAGACAGTCCATTGAATTTCATTATGTTTAGCATTTACAAAGATCATAAATTTGTGGTTATTCCCTTTGAATTCTAGTCCCTATATTTAATTTGTAGTGGGTGATTTCTTAGCTATTTCTGTGTCTGAATTTGTTGTCTGCCAGGTGGCTGAATAATAATAAAGTAGTACAAGACATCATTGACTTTAAAAAGCAAAATGTTGAAAGTATGCATTCTTGATTGTTGTAATTATGGTTTTACTTAATAAGTAAGTCAAGCTAGATACTGTACAAATTCAAAATAGACACAGTTCCTGTCTTGAAATTTAATCCCTATTAGTGCTTAATCTGGGTTATAGCACTATAATTCTCTGGATCCATATTTTATGTACTGCTCAACATTTTAATTTCACACACCTTCACTGCAGCTAAAATGAACATTTTTATTCCTTGCACCATTTTTAACACAGCTGTTTAAAGATAGTTTTGATTATACAACTGCTGTACAACAAGCAGCTGTTATAAACCGGCTTTATATACAATGTATGGATGAATATGAAAGGTGCATGTTTCATCTATATACTTTAAATGAATGGAATTTCACAGAAAGTCAATAATTTAATTCATTATTATACAATGGAAATTACAAGTAAATAATTTTCCTGGATACAAGATGAAAAGAGAGCTTGCCTTGGACTTCCCTTGGTCCTGCTTAAAGCTATTAAGAAGGTGACTGCATCTCTAGTATGAAGTAGGTTGGTGGTTTAGTATAAAGTAGCACAACTAGAAAGCTTTTCAGATAGCCATGTGTTTTGTAGAAATTACCTTTGCCAACAGAATTTGGAAGATCAATTTTCTTGTATGTTTCTCTGGACTGAAGCAGTATGATAATAAGCATAGTGGATGATGTGATTTCTCTACAAGTTGGAGCTAAAATTGTGAAAGATTTCCTTTCTTCATGCACGATATCCTAAGAGATAATAGTACTATGAACAAAAATGATGAGAATTAAAGATTCAGATGCTTTATGAGACGTGTATGTTTGTAGAGTGCTTTTGGAACACAGCGATTTGCATTACAGCTAAGAAGATAATACACTAATAGATGGCACATGCAAATGCTTACTCTTATTTCAACTGGGAAATGAAAATGTAATGAAACAGAATTCCGTTTTGATGACATTGATTACTCTGTGGGCAGTTTAACTTTTCAAAGCCATTTTCATAACATTCACGTCTGGTTCTATGTCAAAGAGACAAACGTAATACTTATTATGTTTTGTTAGTAAGCTCTCAAGTGACTTGAATACGCTAACTGCTGTTTCAGCAATAAGTGAGTAATAATAAGTGATGCACTGTTAAGTCCTGAATGCAACTTAAAGTAAAAGCCCATTTCTTTCATCATAAAAAAGTAGAGTTTATGTCCTGTAATGATGTTTTGGACTAGATGAATTCTAGGTGTGCTTTTATACAATGGGATGCTGAAGAAGCACAAATGATGAGCATCTAAAATATATGCATTTCTTTGTTGAAGCTCCGTATTTTCGTTCTGTAAGTAGTTCACAATAAGCTGTATTATCCTGAATACCACACGAGTTTTAAAAGGCAGTTTTTGGAACATGGGCTGTCACTTGCATTGATATATAATGAGTAAGAATTTGGCAGATCTTTTTTCTCTTTGATTTCTCTCACATTTTTTGTTAATTCCTTTTCTTTACAGAACTAACAATTTTCATACATGTAAATTAACAGCATCACAGTACTTATAATACCACTTACTTTTAGGCAGCTAAGCAATCATCAGCTTTTAAATAAGGACAGAACAAGTCAGTATTAAGTTACTCGTGATTATGCTTTGGTTTCCTGATTCGTAACTGTGGTTGCAGGACAATGACAGGTCCAACCTTCCATCCTTTCCCAGCTTTGCTCTCCTGTCCCTGCAGGATGCTGCTGCTGTTGTCAGGCAGGCAGCAAGCTGTGGTGCACTCCTTGCTTTGCAGACCATCACCACTGAAAAGTAAATCTCCTGGGACATGGCAATAAACATTGGTTGTCTTGTATTAATTTTTTTCTAATCGGTTGAGTGGAGCATTTTGTTTTCCTTTGTTATGTTCTCATTACCTGTCTCTGTAAATGAGCATCGTATTTTTACAAACAGCTCTCCAGGCAATGCTTCACATAAAGCAGAATGTACTCAGTCTTCCCGGGTTTATTACTCGTTATGGCACAAACAACCTGACTGACCTTTAGCTAGATGTTGTAGGAGGGATTTTCAGCTTTTTGTCTTTGGATTGTTTCCCCAAAACTTGACCGAAGTATGCTCTCTGCCTGTCAAAGTGAGACTCAAGGGCTCTCCCTCCTCCACCTCGCTGCAGTTTGCCTCCAAAGGCAAGGCAAGCGCCCAGGCAGGGCGCCTGGCAGGCACATCATCCAGTCCAGGTGATGCCACACCAGTCCAGGTGATGCCATGCCAATCCAGCACATGCAGGGGGACCAGACACAGAGCACTATGAATGTACTTAGCTGGAGGAACTGTTTTAGGGACTGATGGTACCCTTATATCTTGTGCAACATCTTTTCCTTCTGCAAAATGGGGGAGATAAGAATATCTGGCTTTGTATACAGTGGTGTTCAAAGACTTTAAAGCATGTCATCTTCATTATTGTGGTAGTCTATCAAGTGCTATGTTTGATAATATGTTTGGGTATGCAAGATTTTCACATAGAATATTCTGGTAGTTGTTAAGCAACCTGAAACCATGAGCTTCTTGTTTTAAAATACATTAATATTTCTTGTTAACTGAAACTACTTCTACAACAGAATTCTCACCTATGCTTTCTCATAATGATTCCAAATCCAGCTTTCGTGAAGTGTAATTCATTCTATTCGAAGACCTCTCTTAGAATGGGATGAAACTTACAAGATTCAAAACTAGACTTTTGCAGAAAAATTAATATACAATTCCAGAAAAGCTTTGAGATTGTGAATCTGAAATTGTGATCTGAAATCAAACTCGTGACTAAACCAGGAAAAATGATTGCTTCCAATTTCCTCAAAGGAATATATTTTAGGTCAATTTTAGTACCGCTTTCATAAATTTTACATTAAATGAATATCTTTTAATTGCATACATTTTAAATATTTCACAATGAAGAACAAACATCTCCAAATCAAAAGTAAACACTATTCCAAAAGTGTATAAAAATGGAATGTTTTGATAGCCTCAGAATTTTTTCCAATTCTGAAAAAAGCTAGACATTGAAAAAGGCTTATGTAAAATTTAAGTGGTTTCTCTGTTTACCATAGTAAGGCTATTTGACTTTTAGCCTTTCAGTGTACAATTTCATTAGGGCAACCTAAGCAACTTAGTAACAGGCCTGGGTTGGTTTTTTGCCTCCAGAAAACACAGTGGTAAAATATCAGTGGCACACAGAGAGGGCACAATTGTTCTTCCAACTATAATGAAATGGCTTTTGAATGCATTCTTATTTCAAATATGAAGCTACGACTTATTTTGTCATCAATAATTTCAGCAATGACTTTGATGTTGTCTCAGACATCTTCCTTCAAACCACAGGGTTTCTGGAATCACTTATATTCAAGAAGAAAGCATTGATCTTCTAGAGGATTAGTCTCTAGAGGTCTTCCCATTCTGAATTGTGAGAATGTCCTAAAATAAGCATTGTTGTGCAGTGCTGGCCTAAGAGGATTACACCTTGGTTTTACTACTGTGAACAGTGTTTGCTCATGATTATCATATATCATTTTGAGCATTGAATCATAGCTGTGTGTAAATTTTCAGTAGATCATATAATCTTCAAATGTTATCAATAAATAATAATCAATAATTTTTGCAAGTATTTTAAACCAGGCTATAATTTAATGTATTTTCTCCCTCCCCTAAATGAATGAAATAGTAATATCAGCTGATTTATTACAGTTCTTACAGTAATCTGAGTTATGTGGTCATCCCATTTTCATACAGTAACTGGATATAGTCAACAACAGTATGATCTATTTTGCAATAGAATTGGTTTGCAAAACAACATATAAGTTTAACATATTTGCAAACTAAGAGGTAAAATTTAAAAAAACTGATAAATTGACCTAATTTCTTCTTGTGTTTCTGCCACTGGACAGATACACAGCACTGTTGAACTCATCTGAGGCCTGATAATGCCTAGATCTCACTGGGTTTCATAAAATAAGCATTCATATAACAAATAAATATAAATACATATTTAACAGCTTTTTAAAAAGACACCTTGACCTGTGACATTGCAGAAGGAAGGAATATCCCTCCCAACTGTATTGCTATCATGCATGGCTAACTAAATGATAGCATTTTAAACAAATAACTAAGATGTGCCTGGGGGTAACACTATCAGGGACACCACTGCTGACCTTTGGAAAGTATTTAAGAGTAATGGCTGAATTCAGTAAGACAGCTGTGTGTAAACATATATTGTGATTACAGTTATCCTGATGGACAACTAGACTTTGTTATACTATTTGTTAGTGAGCATCCTGAAAGGTCTGTGAAATATAGCACTTACCCCACGGCTAACATTAGGTTATGTGAAATCTGTTCCTGTCTGTCTTTACAAGAATGTGGTACTTTTTCAAAACAAAGCCGACAACCTGATTATCACAATTAGAGTAAAGTTCAATTGTACAGAGAGAGGGAGAAAGTACCATTTTACACTTTTACAACAGAATAAACATATCTGACTTGAAGAAAACAGGGCATCACATTTATTTTTATAATTCCTTTTCATTTTCGTTTTGCTTTCTTTAATTAAATATAGCCAGAAATTTTTCACCTTACAAATGTAAGTTGAACTGAAAGAGGAATTGTTGTATTGATTTTATAGCTGATTCTGCAAATTAAGGGCTGCTACGGCAATTCCTCACCAAAATTAGTTATCACAGCTTTTATATTTCTTATTATATAATTGGTAATGTGCATCTGCCTATTAAACTGAAAACTTCCACACTATGGAAGCAGGTGTTTTTTACAGACCTATAAACCAGATTGATAAACTAAAATGACATACATGTATTCCTTTGTCCATAATGTCTTCCCCATAATTTTTACCCATATAGGCTGATGTGTCATTCCTGATGTACATTAGAAATCTAATTAGGGATCAATTAAAAAATTGTCAGAAATATTGTCATTTATCTTACAGCTGGTTGTGTTATACGCGTTCGTTGTTTTTCAACACCATTTTCAGAACTAAAGTTTTGCTTTCACTGACTAAAAAAGTAAAATAAATTTCCGGTAACAATTTAGCAGGCAAAACTGAAGAAGACCAGAGTTTTAGTGCAAACATTTTTTTTATTGCACTGTTAATGCAATTCCATAGGTCGGTCTGATTTCAGAATTATTTTAGGCTTTTGGAGGTTTGAGACATTGGGAGTTTTGTTTCGTTGAATATGAGATAAATTGTGATATCTCAATTTATCCTTTTTGTTTGTTTCTTTTTGGCTTTTTAATTTTGTTATTCCGCTTTTCAGATTTGTAGCAGCACTGAATGAAAAATACCCTTTTCTGCTGTGTTGATTTCTTGGTCTTTATGGAATAAGCTCATGCTATCTATTTTTTTTTTCCATCGGCAAGAAACTGCAATTTCAACTGAGCAAACCCCAGAAAGTTCTGTCTGAATTGGCATTTCAAAATCTCAGAGTTTAGTACATTCTAAATACTTGTGTTGACTTCCACAAGACACTGAAATAGATATTTTTCATAGTTATTTTAAATTCCATCCTGATGTGCAATAGTGAAATAGTTAGTCTGCAAATTCATTTAACAATATTTTATAATATAAAATACCTACTAGGATTACAGAAAGTCAACTATTTCATAAAAGCCTCATGTACTCTATGTGTTTTCTCTGTTCCACATAAGCTGATGATTACATTTATTCTTGTAAAATATCTTAGATGAAACATTCACTTCCTTGATTTCAGGAGCTGATGCTGTAGAGGCCCAGTGTAAGAGATTTGAAGTGAGGGCAAGTGAAGGTGGAAAAGTATTGTTTTCTGCAGATGAAGATGAGATTGTCATTGGAGCCGACAGACTGAAAGTCACAGGTATGGTAATAATAAGGTTTCTAAATGGATGTAAACTTTCTTCTCTTCTTTTTAATACCCTTAGTCATAATTATCAGTCTTGTAAAAAATTGTCATCCACTAGAAAGAAAAAAGTCTTCTCATCATCAGTGATTGCTTGACCAACCAAAAGATATGGCGTATTCTAAAAACAAACCCCTCTAAAGGCAGGTTTTAATTTAAACTCTGCAGAACCAACTATGGTAAAAATCACCCTTACTGCAACGATTTGACTTTCACATGTTACCATTAATAAAGCATTGTTTTGTTGCTTCTCTGCCATTTGTTTAGATAATGCCCCTTCACAATGACAAAAACTATTGTTATATACTCTGACCTTTGTTTTTTCTGTATACAAAGTATGAAGTTTCACTTCCATGTGAATTAAGAGTATATATGATGCTTTACTTTAGGAGGCTCAGCTGAAGTGTAGTAAGTAGAAACCTGGTCTTGACTTGAACATTTGTTCAATAGAAGAAGAAAATTAATTCTCATTGGTATGTTACTGTCATTGTCATATATATACATATATATACTTATCAGTAACCCATGTGATATTAGAAAATTGTTAGCTCATGTAAAAATAAAATCAGTTACCTAGGTTTGTTTTAGATAACTGCTTTAACTTTGACTGCTTAATAAAATCTCGTCTGAACTTGGGCTGGACTTGAGCTACCCACTCATAATCTAAAATAAGATACAAAACTTGAGTTGCTTCACCAGCCAGGGGTGTTTAGCTTGAAGTTAGTCTACATCTCAGGATGTCTGAGTTTACGGAGTTTGAAATCAACCTACTAATTTGAAAGTTCAATTGTGTAGAAAGTATAAGATGGTTCTGGTTTATGATGATTATGATAAGCTATCCCTTTCTGGTCTGTAAAACTAAGAAATGAATTACTAGCAACTTTAAGCCTTTAAAAAAAAAAAAAAAGTAGGTAGTTCTACTTCCAATGTAATGCCAGATACAGCATTAAAATAGATCCAGGAAGTCCAGGCTCAAGCTGTGACTGAACTTTCTTCATAAGCCTCAAGATTGTTGCTTGCAAATATATGTGGGATATCTTTTCTTCCTCCTTCATTCCTGTCTGACCTCGTCCGTCTTCTCTAGCCAAGCTAATACTGCTAAACCACAGGAAAAAAAAAAAAAAAAAAGGGCTTTTACAAGCAGGCAGGTTAGTGATGTTGCAGTATCCAACACAATACACTAAATTGTGTCAGTTTACCCAATTTGGGTTTAGGAGAGGTAGATATTAGTGTTCTTTTGAGTCAGCAGTAGTCTTCAGAGATAGTCATACACAAATTTTACCATAGTAAAACCTAAGACAATAACTGGACTAACACAAGAAGGAAAAAGACAATCATACTGAATCCTGCTAGGGTTCAAACTTGATGACAATATTAAATACTGAGAAAGTTAATCTTAAACATACAATTGACACAGGAGATTTCAAAGCATCTATCATAAGCTAAAACATAAACCATCTTACCAATGGCACCGAGGATTAGATTTCCTGCCATTAAGAAATGTAATCACAAGTTGTGGATGTCACGGCAATTTTTTTTGTCAGACTTCAAAAGCAAAAGCTCAGCTGTCTTTAGCTTCAAAGTGGTTGAGTTCCCATAGCACCTTTTGACATCAGTGGTATAGAAAGCAGAACAACTAATGAAAATTTATTCAGTGATGCTTAGTATGGGGTATAAAATTGTTCCTTGAGAAAAGAATAGGATTTTCTCCTTAGTTCTAGAAATACACATCACTATACATGCATTTATATTAAGCTCCCGCCCTGCCCCAAATTAAAACAAATTACTAGAAAGAAAAAAAAGTAAAGTTTAGGAAAACCTACATTAGTGCTGCGTTGATATATTCACCTGAGTTTCAGGGATTATTGTACACTTGTTGAGTTACACCAGAGAATCTCACTACTGGAGTTGTTTGTACAAGTAATTGATTTTCCTTCTGTGGCTAAAATGAAAAATAAAGAGTTAGGACTGACTGAATTTTCAAAGACATTCTTTTATCGAACTAGAAAAAATATTTTAGGGTATAAAAACTATAAACTATAAAAACTATAAAAAATAACTATAAAACCAATTACTCTAATGACTTGCACGCATACAAAAAAGGGAAATATTTAGGAAGCATTTAAATATCATAAAGAAAATAAGTATATTGGAGGATTTATCAGGTTCTGAATGTTGTCATTTAGATCATGAAGTCAAATACTAATTATGTGTCATTAAATAGCCTAATGTCCAACATTCTGGGCTGTTTCTTTAGAAAAATATGTTAAGGGTGTTTTGTAATTGTAATTTGAAAGTGTAATTTATTTTTAAATATCACTTGAAAATTATTATCTTATTTTGTGTTTATTCAAAAGTAATTTAATGAAGTTGGGATCATTCTTTCTAATTAATGGATAATCAACTTCTTTTGACATAAGACTTCATTAGTAAACTAACTTATAATGAGTCTATAAAAGGCTAGTTTCAAAATTTTATGCTTTATATCCCTAAGGCCTACTTTAGGTTAACCCTTCCATCATCTTGTTAGAGGAGAAAAATATCATCCCACAGAAGAAATGGAAGAGTATTAAATTTCTAAATGAATTAGCATTTATGAAAGACTTAGAATAACCTCATATCCCAATTTCTGTATCCCTAAAAGGCTTTTTGCAGCATAAATACTAATCTACAGGTGAATAATAAAGCTATAATGAGACATCTATTTTTTTTTTTTGCTTTACTGTTCACTTCAGTCTAAAGCTGAAATTATTTAACATAGATTTCCCAATGGAGACTAAAAGTTGTATGATCCATGCAGTCTCAAGAAAAGTATTTTTAAAAAAAAATCTCCCGAAAGTGTAAAAAAAATAATTCTATCTTCATGGATGAATGAAATAACAAAATCTTTCTTTCATATATTAGCTCTTTGAATGCTGTCCAAAGATTGTGTGATACCTTTAAATTCTTCAGCAAACACATGAAAGGTGATGAGTCCCTGAGTTGCGTCAATCAGAGTGCATTACTCTGTATGATATGATATGACTGATGAAACCTGGCAAGGCACCATAATGTCAAACATCAACCAGATTATTTTTTCAGGGTATTTTTCTCAAGTCTGTTTTGATAATCATGGTGCCTTGGGGTGAAATAGGAAAGGAGTTACAGAAGAACAGGGAAAATAAAGAATGAATAACAAAAAGCAAAAATAAGCTGTACTTATTTAGAGATTAAACTCTCAGTGTAGATATTTAAGTGTAAACTCTCAGTGTAGATATTTAAGTGTGGTATTACAATGAAAACCTATTTCTATTTTCTTGCTTAGCTGTGATTCCCTTTGGAAGCACTTCACTGTAAATGAGTCCAATAAATGATGAATTTTGGTAATTCATTTTCTAAAGTATACCCATTTCATGGACATTTATAACCACTATGACAATGTGGGATTTATTTTATATGATTTTTTTTTCTCAGGTCAGAAGAATGCTTTTGTAATGCACAGCTTTAAAAAGCAATCTATCACAAGGCAGTATAAGAAATTCTTGATTAATAAAAACTTGAAAGATTAAGTTTACAGCTTCTCATTGATTATTTTAGTAGCATTTCTATTTATAAATTTTTATATAGGCAGCATCTTCCAGGCAGAAAGGTATAGGAGAAACGGGCTAGTAATCCAGATTTTAATATATTTCCCAGATAAGAAAAATATTAAGTAGTACTTTGTGTTTTAGAGATATTGTAGCTATAGATTTCCGATAAAGACTCTCTCACTTTAGAATTAGGCAGTTGGCTGATTTAATTTAGACTTCTTATTCTTCCCTCCACTGTTACTTTTGCTTTTTGTTTTAACTGTGTTAGCTCTTCTCTACTTTATCATTCAAGGAAAGAAGGAAAAAGATTCAACTTTTGCTTTGTGAGACAGCTGTTAGAATCACATCTGGCTAATGCCTCTTTGTGCAGGGATGTCTCCTACCACCAAGCTCAACTTGTATCATGGAGCTTTGTAGGGAGGGAAGAGAAAGGCATGATGAAGTAAGCAGATTGCCAAAGAGCTGGGAAGCAAGCAGGAATAAGCAGTTGAGTTTCTGGTGGGCTCACAGGTACCTTTCTGCACATTGTTAAACCTTTCTCCATCCCTCTTAGTCACCCTGTCCCAATGAGTGGACAGTGTCTGTAGCATCGTGGAGTCTTCTTCGCTCCTCTGCAGTTACAGAGCAAGGGTATCTGTTTGATTTTTACATCTGTTATTTAAATCTGAACACAAAGTTTTCTGCCTATTACTTTTATTTCATATTTTTTAAAATGCAATATTATCTCTATAAGATAGTCCTGTAGCAGAACTTGAAAACACTGTACTGGTGACACTTGTAGGTGGGAGTACAGGGATATATTGTGACTCAGCTTTATATCTGCTAGAGTACTTGAGAGAAAACAGATGAAGAAGGCCTAGCTCAATACACATTTGTCTTCCATACTGCTATGAAAGAAGGTTGTAATTCTTTCTATAAAAATTTTCATTGTCTGTGCGTGTTACTACAGTTTGTCATCCTCTTTTTTCTTAAACCCAGCTTTTAATCAGCAGCTGTATAAGAAGCACTAAGAGAAAGTGAAAGTCATCTAGTTGTGTTCTAAGCAAAACGCCTACTTTTTTGGACGATGTAATTACGTTTTCTCCTCCTGACTTTTGAGGTGGTTTGCTCAGTTAAGGCTAAAAGCATGTTATCAGAAACTTTTTTTTTTCATTAAACTTACAATGTTTTATCCAAATTATATAAACATTTTGCTTTTTTCAGAAAAGTGTTTCTCTCTCTGTGATTTTTGAAGGAGAAGGGACTGCAATTCAATTCTCGTGTTGCCTCCTCCATTTTCTTCTGATCTATATACTTCATTCAGACTTGGCTATAGCGTTCTTTATTTAACCATGATATTATCTCTGATCCTTCTTCCAAGACCCATAAAAACAATAGCATAACTTGATTTGCTACAGGTTTAGGTACCTTTTTCTGAATAAGTTGCACTTGCATATGTGGCTTTTTTATTAATCATGTCTAAAAAAAGGCAAGGTGAAAATGGGTTTGCAAAGTAAACCACGTAGTTCTTCCATCAGAAGCCATTGCTGGTCTGCAGTCAAATCCAATTATGTTTTCTAGGTGCAGTAAATAAGCTGTATCAGTTTTTCTAAATAACCCAGTCTAGATTGTTTGGAAAATATTACTCACCTCTATGGAGAACTAATTTATTTTGTTTTCTATTACTTTCTTAGCTGCTGGCTTATTTTCTTTCATCCCTTGTTGCTGCATGTCTGTGTGTTGTGATCTGTTTTAGCACAGGACCTAAAGTCCTTTCTGTATAAAACTGAATTTTGTTGTAACGATAACTAATATGTTAACAGCAATATTTTTCCTCTAAAAATAAGAAAGAAGCTCATTAAAAACTTTTACCAAGATTATAGTAACAGTTCTATAGATTTCAACTACTTCCTTAATTTATGAAACACAAAACTGTTCAGATATATGGAGCTCCATGTCTATATTGTGTGAGCTGACACAATTAGCTGAAGATCACTTTGCTTCCATATTTTAAAGATAATAATAGATCTCATAGTGGGAATTGCAGTCGTAATAAGGCTTGTACCTACCGTCTGTAAGAGAAACAAAAAGGAGGCATAAAAACTTTGCAGACCATTATGACCTCCCATGAGCCTTCCTCCTTTTCAAATACCAAAGTTATGTAGAAAGGTGGAACTCAGAGAGGGACAGGAGATAGCATACTGCTGTTTTAATAGAAATTGCCTCAGATTAATAGCGGGACAGCTGTAGGTCAAAGCTACTTTTACACCAGAATGGTGTCAGGGCAACATCCGTGAAGGGCTGCAAGTATCTTTTTCATTACACTAAAGTATATTCTTGAGCGGGTTCAGTATGGCTTTGATCAAAGCAATGCTGGATGAAAGGTAAGAGCCTTGATGTATCAAGGAAACTTCAGAAGATACCTACATACTTATATTCTAATAATATTCTAATAATATCCAGAATTAATGCACAGAGGAGTGCAGCAGTACCTCAGTTTTGATTTTAAGATTATGCTGTAGGACTGTGAGTTTGCAGGTAATTGAGATATAGAAAGGTCTTCCAGAGTCGTTAAAATGAAATGATAAAGTAGAAATATGTCTTATGGCTATAAAAAGGAAATATGACAGAAATATGAGGAAATACATGTGAATTGCAAATTAGGTTGGAAGAGCTGAAATAAAATATTCATAACAAGTACTGAAATGTAGAAAAATAAATGATTATTTGATGTATGTTGTCATTACAGTAGGCTTAAATCTAGTGCCTTCAGAGACTGAATAGGAATTTCAGGATGAATGAGAAAGATGATCTTGGATTTGCCACATTTGGTTGGTGGATTGTCGTTCAGGAGAGAGGGAGTCTGGAGAGTGAAGTGGCACAAGATGAAGGGAAGCACTTAATCACTTTAAGCTGGTTTACGCAGCCAAATTATGTGACCACAGTAAAACTGCTGTATTTGATGTTGTAGTAAAAAGTTAAACCTTTAAGTAGATATGCCAGACCCTCAGTACCCTGAACACCGAATGAACCAGGATTCTTTTATCACCATCTGTCAGTTACAAAATTGCGTTACTTATATAGAATTTCTGTGTTTCCTCAGTAATGACCACAGTAATATGTACACCAAAATGTGCCGGATGGACAGGGTTTCCGATAAGGTTATTTAGATCTCAAGGAAGCACTTCATGTCCAGACTCGTCTGTATGAGAGCTCTGATTGAAAGATAATATTATTGCAGGAGTCTAACCGCTTGGCAACAGAGCAACCTGTCAGAGCATTCCTCTCGAGGTACATCCGCGGAGCTGATTACAAGCATATATATGTGAGCTCCAAGCTGTCTATGAACTGGAAGTTTTATAGGCAGGCTAAAAGTGGTGAGACTAAATAAATACATTTCTTATCCAGGACATTGCACAAACAGATTTATATCTTCTAGTTAAGGATAGAATGCATCCAGACAGCTCAGATTACAGGCATTATGTACTTATATCAGCCTGCAGGTGACTATGTAGATTGTTGGAGGACCACGTTGCCCTAAGGATAATAATGGTCTTTGCAAAAGAAAGATTTTTGGGTTTTGGCACTTGAACAAAAACATGCCAGGGAACAGAATGATTGGTCTCAGGGATGTATGTAAAGAGAAAGAAGCCTGCATAAAAGAAGTTTTTCTGAAAAGGGAGTCGACCCAAAAGCAGATAAATGTTCAAGCAGTTCTGCCAGCCCAGGAAAATATGTTCATTTCTCACAGCCATTCCACTGAAAAATACTCAACAAGGCTGTTCTGTAGACAGAGACATAAATACTCAACAAGGCTGTTCTATGGACATAGACATAAAAGGAACCAGGATACAGGCAGGCAGGAGAAAGGAAAAGAGGGGAAGAAAACCAGCAAAATGACACTCTTTTGATGTTTAGGCAGAGGAAAATCATCCTCCACCTAGAGAGTCAGCCTTTCTATAATCCATGCTTTCTGAATACTCCTTTCATATTTTTTTTTCCCTTTTTTTTTTCGTGATAACATCAGTTATCAGTTATTTCCTCTCCTTCTGGGCTGTAATCTCTTTAATTCTGTTAAATAGAGTTTACGGTTTTGAGGTGATTCTGTACTTGTCTGAGCTCTTCCTTTGCAGGACGCAGCCAGCGGCTTCCCCAGTTTAGTGAAGAGACTATTTGCTGTGTTCTGGTACAGAGCAGTATTGATCCAGAGACTGATTCTAACTTCCAGATTGAATCTGCTTTTCAGGTTAATCCTTTGACAGCAAAATTAAGTTATTGGATATTTGTGACCAATGTAAGAATTAATATTCTTGGCATGTCTGTGTCATACTTCCAATCATATTCCTCATTCCCCATTAAGGACTGTGCAGAGTCCACAGATGAAATTCAAACTAGTTCTAATTTTGAAGGGCCTGAATTGTATGTTACCAGGCAAATCCACATGGCCTGTGTAAGGATTAAAGCCCAGTGTAAAATTGCCCCATTATGAGTAAGCTGAGATAACTCTCAAATCAAACCAAACCTGTTTGTTTGAAAAACGCACACTAAACATTCAGAAGGTTTTGATGCAGGAACTGGATATGAACTGGATTCAGATTTTGTAGTGAAATTGTAACTGTTAAAACCTGAGCTACCCCTGGCTCTCACATGTCCTCAGGCACTGTGATTTTTGAAAATGCACATTTAAATTACAGCAGTCAGACCCATCTCTATTTTTAAGATATAGCTACGCACAGGGAGAAAAGGTGAATCATAAAGGAGCTCTAGCATTCCCCCTCC